>JAZKJV010010307.1:0-208510 GCA_037367405.1 Ottelia alismoides | reverse complement strand
TCCTCCTCACCTGCGACGTGGGTGTTGCCGCCACGGCGCATCTGCTCCAGACCACGCGCGCGCGCGTGCGCAAGTCGGGCGCCACCACCACGGAGCAGGTCCGCGAGGAACTCAAGGCCGCTCTCACCGAACTGGTGGCCCCGCTCGAGAAACCGCTCGTCACCACGACGGCGCGGCCCTTCGTCATCCTGCTGTGCGGAGTAAACGGCGCGGGCAAGACCACCTCCATCGGCAAGCTCGCCCACCTGTACCAGGGGGAGGGGCATTCAGTGCTTCTGGCCGCTGGGGACACGTTCCGCGCGGCCGCCCGCGAACAGCTGGCCGAATGGGGCAGCCGCAACAACGTGACGGTGGTCTCGCAGCAGGGGGCGACCCCGGGGCGGTCGTGTTCGACGCCGTGCAGTCCGCGATCGCGAAGGGGATCACGCTGGTCCTCGCGGATACCGCAGGACGGCTCCCGACGCAGACGCACCTGATGGAAGAGCTGCGCAAGATCCGGCGCGTCACGAACAGGCGCTGGAAGGCGCCCCGCACGAGACCCTGCTGGTGCTCGACGCGAACACGGGGCAGAACGCCATCGCCCAGGTGAAGGCCTTCGACGACGCCATCGGGCTGACCGGACTGGTCCTCACCAAGCTCGACGGCACGGCCAAGGGCGGCGTAATCGCCGCCATCGCCCGGGAACGGCCGGTGCCCATCCGCTACATCGGGGTGGGCGAGTCCATGGACGACCTGCGGCCCTTCGAAGCCCGGGCGTTCGTCGACGCGATGCTCGGTTGACGCCCATTCCTGTCCGCCGCCCGACCGTGATCCGGCTGTCCGACGTCTCCAAGAAATACCCCGGGGGCCAGGAAGCCCTGCGCCGGATCTCCCTCGACGTGGACAAGGGAGAGTTCGTGCTGCTCCTGGGGCACTCGGGCGCCGGAAAGAGCACCCTGCTCAAGATCATGGCTGCCATCGAGCGGCCCTCCGCGGGCACCGTGTCGGTCAGCGGCCAGGATCTCCGCGGGCTCCGTCCGGCCGCCATCCGTATCTGCGACGCAACTTCGGCCTGGTGTTCCAGGACCACAAGCTGCTGATGACCGGAGCGTCCGTGACAACGTGGCCCTGCCGCTGCGCATCACCGGGTTCGATGGCCGGGACATCGCCCGGCGGGTGCGGGCCGCGCTCGACCGCGTCGGTCTGCTGGGGCGGGAGACCGCGCACCCCGTCGAGCTCTCCGGCGGCGAGCAGCAGAGGGTCTGCATCGCCCGGGCCATCGTGCATCGGCCCGCGATCGTCCTCGCCGACGAGCCGACCGCCAATCTCGACGACGACTACGCCCGGGGAGATCGTCAAGCTCTTCACCTCGCTGCACCAGGTCGGGGTGACCCTGGTCGTGTCCACCCATGCGCCCCAGGTATTCGACGGCGTCCCCACCCCGCCGCGTCACGCTGGCACAGGGCAGCCTCCAGTCATGAAGGCCTGGCTGCGTGAGCATGCGCTCGCTTTGCGGGACAGCCTCGTTCGCATGGGGCGTACTCCCCTTGCATCGCTCCTGAGCATTCTGGTTGTCGCGCTCGCGCTGCTGCTTCCGGCGATGCTCCACGTGGCGCTCAAGAAATCTCGCGGCCCTCGCGCCCGACCGGGGCACCGACCCGCAGCTCACGCTCTATCTCAAGCCCGACGCCGCGGATACGGACCGTCAGGCGGTGGACGCGTCCCTGCGCCGCCAAACCGCCATCGCCCGGTTCCGGTTCGTGCCGAAGGACGCTGCCCTGGCCGAACTCGAGAAGGCCACCGGGCTCGCCTCGGTGGTGGCCGAACTGGGACGCAATCCCCTGCCCGATGCCTTCGTCGTGACGGCATCCCCAGGTAACGCGCGGGTCCTGGAGACCCTCCAGACCGAGGCCGGCAAGTGGCCGGGGGTGGAGTTCGCCCAGCTCGACAGCCTGTGGGCGCGTCAGGTGGACGCCGCCCTCAGGGCCGGTCGCCTGCTCGTGCTGCTTCTGGCCGCCGTGCTGGGTGTTGCCCTCGCAGCCGTGACCTTCAACACCATCCGCCTGCAGAGTCCTCAATCGGCGCGAGGAAATCGAGGTCTCCAACCTGATCGGCGCCACCAACGCGTTCATCCGACGGCCTTTTCTCTACTTCGGGGCACTCCAGGGCGCTGCTCGGTGCGTGGCTCGCGTGGGCGCTCGTCGAGGGCGCGTTACGCCTGATCGAAGCCCAGATGGGACAGGCGGCTGTCGCTCTCGTATCTCCCGGGCCGCCCTCCTCGGTCCCGGTCTCCCGGAGATCCTGCTGGCGGACTCCCGTCGCGGGCGCGCTGGGCTGGTCGGGGGCCTGGCTGTCCGTGGCCTTCCATTTGCGCCAGTTCGACCCCAGATGAAGTCGGTGACTCGGGTCACTCAAGATTCCGGAAACTTGGCCGACGTTGGCACTCATAGAATGAGAGTGCTAACATCGTCCGCAAGGAGGTCGTGCAGCCATGCCCAACGCCCTGTCCGTCGCAATGCCCGTTCCGTCGGTCGCCACCATCGACAGCTACATCCAGGCCGTCAATCGTTTCCCGCTGCTCACGCAGGAGGAAGAGACGCGCCTCGCCCGGGAACTGCGGGATGACGGAAACGTGGACGCCGCCCGGCAGCTCGTGCTGTCCCACCTGCGTCTCGTAGTCGCCGTCGCCCGGGGTTATCTGGGCTACGGACTGCCCCAGGCGGACCTCATCCAGGAAGGTAACATCGGCCTCATGAAGGCGGTCAAGCGCTTCGACCCCGAGCGGGGCGTGCGTCTGGGTCCTTCGCGGTCCACTGGATCCGGGCCGAGATTCACGAATACATCCTCCGCAACTGGCGGATCGTGAAGATCGCACCACCAAGGCGCAGCGGAAGCTGTTCTTCAATCTGCGCAGCATGAAGACCGGCCCTCAACACGCTCACCCCGGACGAGGTGGAGGCCATGGCGGCCGAGCTGCGCGTGAAGCCCGAGGAAGATGGTCGAGATGGAAACCCGTCTGGGCGGTGGAGACGTGGCGCTGGAGCCCTCCTCGGATGACGAGGACGAGGCCTACAGCCCGATCGCCTACCTGACCAATCCGGAAGACGAGCCCGGCCGCATCCTGGAGTACTCGGAAACGAGCGGGTACGTTCCCATGCGCTCGCTACCGCACTCGACGGGCTCGACGCCCGCAGCCGCCGCATCATCGAAGCCCGCTGGCTGCGGGAGACCGACACGGCCACGCTGCACGAACTGGCCGCGGAGTTCGGGGTATCGGCCGAGCGGATTCGCCAGATCGAGGCACGGGGCCATGCAGAAGATTCGCGCCGCCATGGCCGACGCGTCTGAGCGAACGAGACCACCCAAGAAAAACGCCCCGTGAGGGGCGTTTTCGTTTCCGGGCTGGACGCGAAGCTCACGCGGCAATCAGCATCCTGAGATCGGCGGCAATGTCCTCGGCCTTCATCGTGCCGTTCACGAACAGCCGGATGCGGCCCTCGCGGTCGTAGATGTAGATGTTGGACGAGTGATCCACCGTGTAGGAGTCGGGCGTGGACCCGGGCTGCTTCTGGGCGATGATCCGGAACTCCTGTGTGGTCGCGCGGATCGCCTCGACCGGACCGGTGAGGCCGAGAAACGACGGATGGAAGTGCGTGACATAGGGCGCGAGCACCTCGGGTGTGTCGCGCTCGGGGTCCACCGTCACGAGCAGCACTTGCACCTTCGCAGCGTCCTCGCCGAGAAGCTTCATCACGGAGCCGAGTTTCGCCAGCGTGGTCGGACAGATGTCCGGACAGTGCACGAACCCGAAGAAGACCACGACCAGCTTGCCGCGGAAATCGGCGAGCGTGCGTGGCTTGCCGTCGTGCGCGGTGAGTTCGAACTGGCGCCCGAAATCGGCGCCCGTGATGTCGGTCGCCTTGAAGGACGGCGCCGATCCGCGGTCACACCCGCCAGAAGAACCGTCCCCGCAGCCGCCGCGAGGACGGCCAGACACTGTCTGCGTGGCCGGAATCACCAGGGGACGTAGTGATCGACGAGCAGCACCGCGAACAGCGCGGTGAGATAGACGATCGAGTACCGGAAGGTCTTCCGCGCAAGGGCGTCGCTGTACTCGACATACAGCAGCCATGCGTACCAGAGGAACAGCCCGCCGAGCGCCACCGCGCCGACGAGGTAGATGAAGCCGCACATCTGGGACCGCGAAGGGCATCAGCGTGACGGCCACCAGGATGATCGTGTAGAGGAACACGTGCAGCTGCGTGAACTTGTCGCCGTGGGTGACCGGGAGCATCGGCAGGCCGGCCTTGGCGTACTCGTGCTTGCGGTACAGCGCCAGCGCCCAGAAATGCGGCGGCGTCCAGGCGAAGATGATGAGGAACAGCAGCAGGGCCTCGTGGACACCTCGCCGGTCACGGCGGCCCAGCCGAGGACCGGAGGCATCGCGCCGGAGGCCCCGCCGATCACGATGTTCTGCGGCGTGGCGGGCTTCAGCAGCACGGTGTAGATGACCGCATAGCCACGAAGGTGGCGAACGTGAGCCACATGGTGAGCGGGTTCACCAGCGCGTGGAGCATCCACAATCCGAGGCCGCCGATGAAGCCGGCGAACACCAGCGCCTGCGTCGAGGTGAGCTGCCCCATGGGCAGGGGCCGGGCCCGGGTACGCGCCATCAGCGCGTCGAGCTTCTGTTCCACGAGACAGTTGATGACCGCCGCCGCGCCCGCGACGAGGGCAATGCCGATCGTGGCAGCCAGCAGCGGCTGCAGCGGCACCCAGCCAGGCGTCGCGAGGAACATGCCGATGACGGCGGTGAAGACGATCAGCGCGACCACGCGCGGCTTGGTGAGCCGGTAGAACTGCTGCAGTCGGGACCCGAGGCCGGGCAGGGTCAGGGCGGTGGACATGAGGCGCGCTCCGCGAAGCGTCTTCTGGGATGACCCGCGAGTGTTCACCGCGCCCCCGCCGGCACAGCAGGAAACTCGGGCTGTGCGACTGTCGGCTGCGGGTGATGACGGCACGGTGCGATCCCGGCGCGTCAGCCGATGCGCGACACCTTCAGCAGGTGGATGAGGTCCTTCTTCACGCGATTCAGGTCGGGGTCCTTCGGGAACCGCATCATCAGGTTGCCGAGCGGGTCGATCACGAACAGATGGGCCGAAGGATCCCCTTCCCGGAGCAGTCGCATGAGCCCGGAAACTGCGCAGCAGGAATCGTGATCGTGCCTTCGTACTCCGCGAGCCGGGCGGGGTCGGGCGGGGCATCTCCGTCCACGATCCACAGCCGGGTCATGCGTTCCATCTCCTTGCCCTGGGTCAGGCGGAGCTGACGCATCTGCCAGAGCTTGTCGGCGCATGGCTTGGCGCAGGCGGGCTGGTCGACCATGAGGAGCGTCCACTTGCCCTTCAGCGCGGCGAACGGTCCGTCGCCGGTGGCCTGGGCGATCTCGGGCACCGGCGTGGGCGGCAGCAGTTCGCCGTAGTTCTTGGCTGCCCCGGGCCGCCACAGGTAATAGAGCGCATACGACGCCGCCATCGGCGCGATGCACACCAGAGCAAGGATGACGAGATTACGCCGGACCTTGCGCTGGTGGGCGGGGTCGGGCGCGGCGGTAGAGAGAGTAGCCATAGAACACCATGATCAGGGCGGCCATGGAGGCCCACTGGAACGCATAGCCGTAATTCTTGGAGGAACCGCTCGCAGGCTTCGGCCAGTCGCGGACGAGGTCGTCGGGCAGCGGGGTCGTCTGTTCGACGATCAGGGGCTGGAAATTCTTGCGGTACCGCTGGATGTAGCGCTCGACGGTGACGTTCTGCCAGACGGGGTGCCTCGAGTTCGGCCGGTGCGAGTTCCAGGAACCGACTGGCGGGCGGCAGTGCCAGGCCTTCGAGCGTGACCGTGCCGTCCGGGGACCGGACCGCAGGAAGCGTCGAACGGTCCGGCAGTCCGGCGACCCATCCGCGCTTCACGATGACGTGGTTGCCGCCCCCCAGGTCCAGGGCTTCATACACGACGTAACCGTGCTGCGCGCCGCGCGTCTGGTTGTCCTGGAGAACGCGCGTCTCGGGACGGAACTGGCCCCGACACCGAGACCCGCCGGTATCGCACCGCCGATTCGGGGACGGGCGCCGGTCCCACGGCGATGGGCGGGTCCTTCGCGCCCGCCTCCGCCTCGCTCACCACGCGGTCCTTCTCCTGCCCCCGGTGAAACTGCCACACGGCGGCGCTGCCCGTGACGACGAGGCCGAGCGCGGATGCGACGGTCGCGATCCAAAAGCGCCTAGCCGACATGATCCGCTCCGGAACCGCGACGGGCCGCGGCTTCACCAAAGTGGCGCACATGGGACCGGACCGATTGGCTACACTCGGCGCTGTCACCGCGTTTCGCACTCCGCCATGAAAATCTTCGTCATCGCCGTCCTCGTCATGATCCTCGGCAGTCTCGGGTCCGCCCTGGTGTACCTCATCAAGGACAAGGGCAGCACCGATCGGACGGTGAAGGCGCTCACCATCCGCGTCGGCCTGTCCATGGCGCCTGTTTCTCCTGCTCATGGGCAGCTATTAACTTCGGCCTGATCCCCGCCAATCGGGTTTGAGCGCGCATCGGCCGCCGGGGTTCGCCCGGCACCGTCTTCCGCGCGTCTGTTCAAGTCAGCAAAAAAATCGCCGCACGGGAATCCGTAGCGGCGACTTTCCAGGTATCTCCTCTTGGGAAGATACCTGTTCTCCCCCTCCATCGAACCGAGTGCCGGTCGTCCCACCCTCATCCGCCGCGCTGCCAGGCACGGCGGTCCATCGTGACACGCCCGGTTCAGGAACGCCTTACAGGAAATACACCAGCACGAAGAGCATCAGCCAGACCACGTCCACGAAGTGCCAGTACCAGGACACGGCTTCGAACGCGAAGTGGTTCTCGGGCTTGAAGTGGCCGGCGAGGCAGCGGAACAGGATCACGATCAGCATCAGCGTCCCGATCGTCCACGTGGAACCCGTGGAAGCCGGTCAGCATGAAGAAGCTCGCCCCGTACGCCCCCTGCGCCAGGGTGAGGTTCAGTTCGTGGGTAGGCGTGGATGTATTCGTAGACCTGCAGGCACAGGAACACGACACCGAGCGCGATCGTGAGAAACAGACCGAGGTTGAGCTGCGCGCGGTTGTTGTTCTTGAGTGCCCAGTGGGCCCAGGTGACGGTGGCGCCGGAGGTCAGCAGGATCAGCGTGTTGATCGCCGGAATGCCCCAGGGTCCATGGCCGTGAACTTGTCCTCGATGCCGGGGCCGGAGACAGGCCAACCCGCCTTGAAGTCGCTCCACAGCAGCGCGCCGGTATCGGCGTCGGCCAGCCAGGGGCACCGACAGGATCCGCATGTAGAACAGCGCGCCGAAGAACGCCGCGAAGAACATCACTTCGGAGAAGATGAACCAGCTCATGCTCCAGCGGAACGAAACGTCCCACCTGCGGGCTGTAGGTGCCGGGTTTGCTCTCCCGGGCCACGGTGCCGAACCAGCCGAACATCATGTACGCCAGGATGGCGAGGCCGATGACCAGCAGCCAGGGGCCGAAGCCCACTTCGTTCATCGTCAGGGCGGCGCCGAAGCCCATGAACGTGAGCGCGATCGAGCCCACGATGGGCCACTGGGATGGCTGCGGGATGAAATAACCTTGGGCGGCTTGCATCGAATGACTCCCCTGTGTCTGTGCAGTTGCGGACACGACCTCAGACCGGACCGCGCGTGGCAGGCAGCGCGGCGGCGGGCTTGGTCGGACCTTCTACCCTGAAGAACGTGTAAGAAAGCGTGATGGTGTTCACGTCCGCCGGAAGATCCGGGTGGATCACGAACACGACAGGCATCTGCCGCACCTCCCTGGGCGCCAGTTCCTGCGTGGAAAAACAGAAGCAGTCGAGCTTGCGGAAGTAACCGCCCGCGAGCTGCGGACCGTACGACGGGATCGCCTGCCCCTTCACGGGCTGATCGGAGTCGTTGCGGACCTCGTAGGTGATCTGGACGAGCTGCCCCGGGTGCACCTTGACGCTCGATTGCGTGGGCTTGAACTTCCACGGCAGGTCGTTGCGCAGGTTGCTGTCGAACTCCAGCGTGAGCGTGCGGCTGCGATCCACTTGCGTGTTCGCGGGGGCGTCCGCCTTCTGGAGGTTGTTGAGCCCCGTCTCCTCGCACAGCTTCTTGTAGAAGGGCACGAGCGCGAAACCGAATCCGAACATCGCGCAGGCGATGACGGCGAGTTTCGTGAGGGTGCGGGTGTTGTCGGACTTCACGGTGGCGGGGCGCGGGTGACGGTCAGGGCCAGATCCAGCGGCGGACGATGATGCCCGCGAAGAACAGGGCGACGATCAGTACGAGGAGGGCGAGTGTCCTGCCCTTCCCCGCGCCGCGTGCGTCGCCCGTGTCCGTCATGCCCTGGCCGTCCGGAGCTCGCTTACTTGACCACCGGCGGGGTCTCGAAGCTGTGGTACGGCGCCGGCGAGGGCAGCGTCCACTCGAGGCTGTCCGCACCTTCCCAGGGCTTCGCGGGCGCCTTCTCGCCACCCTTGATGCACTTGATGATCACCCAGAGGAAGATCAGCTGCGACAGGCCGAAACCGAAGGCGCCGATGGACGCGATCATGTTGAAGTCGGCGAACTGCGTGGCGTAGTCCGGGATCCGGCGGGGCATGCCGGCGAGACCCAGGAAGTGCATCACGAAGAACGTCAGGTTGAAGAAGATCATAGAGCACCAGAAATGGAGCTTGCCGAGCTTCTCGTCGTACATGTGGCCCGTCCACTTGGGCAGCCAGAAGTAGGTCCCCGAGAAGAGCGCGAACAGGGAACCGGCCACCAGCACGTAGTGGAAGTGCGCCACCACGTAGTAGGTGTCCTGGATCTGGATGTCGATGGGGGTGATGGCGCACACGAGGCCCGTGAAGCCGCCCATCGAGAACACGAACAGGAAGCCCACCGAGAACAGCATCGGCGTCTCGAAGGTCATGGAGCCCTTCCACATCGTCGCGACCCAGTTGAACACCTTCACCCCGGTGGGCACGGCGATCAGCATGGTGGCGTACATGAAGAACAGCTGGCCCGCGGCGGGCATGCCCACCACGAACATGTGGTGCGCCCAGACGATGAAGGAAAGGATGGCGATCGAGGAGGTCGCGTACACCATCGACGCGTAGCCGAAGAGCGGCTTGCGGGCGAACGCGGGAATCACCTGGGACACGATCCCGAACGCGGGCAGGATCATGATGTACACCTCGGGGTGACCGAAGAACCAGAACACGTGCTGATACAGCACGGGGTCACCGCCGCCGGCGGCGTTGAAGAAGTGCGTGTCGAAGTGACGGTCGGTCAGCAGCATCGTCACGGCACCGGCCAGCACGGGCATCACGGCGATCAGCAGGTACGCGGTGATGAGCCAGGTCCACACGAACATTGGCATCTTCATCAGCGTCATGCCGGGCGCGCGCATGTTCAGGATGGTCGTGATGATGTTGATGGAGCCCATGATCGACGAGGCACCCATGATGTGCACCGCGAAGATCGCGAGGTCCATGCCCATGCCCTGCTGCACCGACAGCGGGGCATAGAGCGTCCAGCCGGCGCCGGTGGCACCGCCGGGCACGAAGAACGACGTCACCAGCAGGGCCGCGGCGGGGGGCAGCAGCCAGAAGCTGAAGTTGTTCATCCGCGCGAAGGCCATGTCCGACGCGCCGATCATCAGCGGGATCTGCCAGTTCGCGAAACCCACGAACGCCGGCATGATCGCGCCGAACACCATGATGAGGCCGTGCATGGTGGTCAGCTGATTGAAGAACTCGGGCTGCCAGAGCTGCATGCCCGGCTGGAAGAGCTCGGCACGGATGCCCAGGGCGAGCAGACCGCCCGTGAGGAACATGGCGAAGCTGAACCACAAGTACAGCGTCCCGATGTCCTTGTGGTTGGTCGTCGTCAGCCAACGCATCAGCCCGGTCGGGTGATGATCGTGCGCGTGATCGTGCCCGTGGGCGTGATCGTGTCCTTGGACGGCTTGCATGCTCACTCTCCTGCTGATTAACCGTTGCGCGCGGCCGCGTCGCCCTTCACTGGCGGCCGCGTCGTTGCAATTACTTGGACAGGCCGACCATGTGGTCGACGGCGGCCTTCACCTGCTCATCCGAAAGCGCCGGGTTGCCGCCCTTGGCCGGCATGGCCCGGATACCTTTGATGGCATGGTCGTGCAGGGTGCCTTCACCCTGGGCGATGCGGGAGGCCCAGGCGGCCTTGTCGCCGGTCTTCGGCGCGCCGGCGATGCCGGCACCGTGACACGCGGCACAGAGGCCGTCATAGGTGGCCTTGCCATCCACCGGTCCGGCAGCCGCATCGGTCGCGGTGGTTGCGGCAGCAGCCGCGACCTGCGTCGGCGCCGCAGCCGTGGCGGCGGGCTTGTTCTTCTCGGCCCAGGCCTTGAACTCGGCTTCCTCGACGGCGCGCACGACGATCGGCATGAAACCGTGTTCCTTGCCGCAGAGCTCCGCGCACTGACCGCGGTACACACCGGGCTTGTCGACCTTGAACCAGGTGTCCCGGATGAACCCGGGGATCGCGTCCTGCTTGACGCCGAAGGCGGGCACCCAGAACGCGTGGATCACGTCCGCGGCCGTGGTGAGGATGCGGATCTTCTTGCCGACGGGGACCACCAACTCGTTGTCCACCTCGAGGAGGTAGTTCTCGCTCTTCGGCGCCTTCTCGTAGATCTGGTCCATCGGGGTGGCGAGGCTGGAGTAGACGGTGATGCCGTCGCTCACGCCGGCGAGGCTGCCTTCGCCCTTGATGAACTCGTAACCCCACTTCCACTGGTACCCGGTTGCCTTGATCGTGAGATCGGGGTTGGTGGTGTCCTTCATGTGGATGACGGTCTTGGTGGCGGGATACGCCATGCCCATCAGGATGATGAAGGGGACGATCGTCCAGACGATTTCCACGGTGGTGCTCTCGTGGAAGTGCGCTGCCTTGTGCCCGACCGACTTGCGGTGCTTGAAGATGGCGATGAACATCACGCCGAAGACCAGCACGAAGATCACGACGCAGATCCAGAGGATGAGCGTGTGGAGGTCGTAGATCTCCTGGGCAACCGGCGACTCGGGATCCTGCAACCCGTACTTCGCGGCGAGGGCGCCCGCACTCGTGGCCCAACCGATCGCGGCGAGGGCGATCGACGACAGCAGCTTGCTCATTGTTCCCCCAGACTCCTAAGAATCAGTCGTTCTTCAATCTCTTGCGCAGCGTGGCCGCCACCTCGAGGCGTTGTTCGTCGGTGAGGAAGCTTCCGAAGGACACTTCCTTGCCGTGCGAACGCATCGCGAGGTCGTAACGTTCACCGGGGCCGACCCGGCGCACGACCAGCTGCGCCCAACTGCGGTGGAATTCGTGCCTGCTCGTGCGGCCCGACTCCCGACGCTCCATCAGCACGCGATCACCCGTGATGGAAATAGCCTCGAAGTCACCGGCATGACGCTCCAGCAGCCAGAGCGCTCCGAACAGCACCACCATTTCGACGACGGCAAACGGAACCACATACCACGCACCACGGGTCGCCCAGCCGAGGGCGATACCCAGTGATACCGCGGCGATCGAGCCGAAGAACACCCGACGGCCGCGCCGCGACGATGAATCGTTGTGCCTTGCGATCAGGCGAAAAGTCGGCGCCTCCGACTGGACGATGAACATCCTTCACTCCACTGGCGCCACCCTCGCCGAACCCCAAAAACCTTTATCGTTCAACGGCGCCGGACTCTAGCACGGTGCTCTTGAACGAGGCAAGAAAAAAAGCCTGTCTAACGTGGTCGCGAAACGCTCCGATTGCCTCTCGCAAGTCCATGAATGCGAACGACATCCCGCCCGTCGGACGTCCGGCTCGGCCCCCCCTCGGGCCACCACGCGTGCCCATAGACGATCTCCAGCGTGATCTCGAGCCGTTCACCCCGTCTCGCCCCTTCCAGTGCCCGCATGCGCCCCGCCTGCCATAGGGGGCTTCGCAGGCCCGCGAAACGCCCGGGACGCAGGTCGGTGGCACCCTGGCCGCGCAGGTCCGCGAAGAGCGCGGCAGCGTCGGGGTAGGTCAGCGTCAGCAGTTCCATGTCCATCACCGGCGCCGAGAATCCGGCATGCACGAGCGCATCCCCCACGTTGTGCATGTCGGCGAAGGGCATCACCGGGGCGCCGTCCCCGGACGAGGTCCAGGCCTGCCGCAGTTCGCGCAGCGTGTCGGGACCGAAGGTCGAGAACATGAGCAGCCCGCCGGGCCGCAGCGAGACGCCGATGGCTCGCCAGGTGCGCCGCGGCCGGGCGAACCAGTGGGCCGCCAGGTTCGACCAGACGAACGCGAAACTGCCCGGCCGGAACGGCAGCGCGTCGAGGTCCGCGCACACCCGCGCCGGAGACACGGGCGCGCCGGCCCAGGCGCGCCACCACGGGCGGGCGCCCGCGGCGGGGGCGCGGGCCTGAAGCAGCGCGCGGGACGGATCGAGTCCGATCACCTGCCGCCCCGGAAAGCGCTCGCGCAGCCGGTCCGTCCACAGCCCGTCCGCGCACCCCAGATCCAGGATGTCCCCGTCGGGCAGGCGCACCACGTCCAGCCGCTCCGTCATGCGCCGCGCCACCTCGTCGGCCACGGCAGACGTCTCCCGGTATCGCCGGGCGGCACGTTCGCGATGAAGCCGCAGGACGCGCGGGTCCACGACACACTGGTCGTCTTCGGTGGACGCGGGATCGGCCGGGGACATGGGAAGGAACGGAAATGGGTGGCGACGAAGGACGGATCGGGGCGTGGCTGGCGGATGCGCTGCGGGCGGTGCTCGGCGAGCGCTGCATCGGGTGCGGGGCGCAGCCCGCGTACCCGGGGCTCTGCGCCGGCTGCCGCGAAGCGCTGCCAAGACTACCCGAGAGCGTCTGCGCCGTGTGCGCGGAACCGGTGTTCGGCGCCGACCGCTGCGGCGCCTGCGTGACCCGCCCGCCGGCGTTCGCGCGGACCGTGGCCGCCCGGGTCTACACGTTCCCGCTGGACGCCTGGATCCGGGCACTCAAGTATCGGGGACACCTGCCCGCGGCCCGCACACTCGCTGGCCTGCTCGCGGACGCCCTGCGCTTCGCTGCGCCGCCGGACCTCCTGATTCCGATGCCGCTGTCCCCCGCCCGCCAGCGGGAACGGGGCTTCAACCAGGCGCTCGAGATCGCACGTCAGCTTCCGCCTCCCCTCGCCGGTCCGCTCGACACCCGGGTGCTCCTGCGGGCCCGCGACACCGAGGCGCAGGCCGCGCTGTCGATCGAGGATCGCCGGCGCAACGTGAAGGGGGCGTTTCGGGCGGTCCGCACCCTCTCCGGTGCCCGGGTGGCCTTGCTGGACGACGTGATGACCACCGGAGCGACGGCGGACGCCGCGGCGTCCGCGCTCCTGGACGCCGGCGCCGCGGAAGTGTCGGTGTGGGTGGTGGCGAGAGCCCTGCGCTGAGGCGGCGCGAATCAGGAACCCGCGGTCCGCAGCGCGGCGATCTGCTTCTCCACGTACATCTGCACTTCCGGCGCGAGAGAGCCCGTGTCCATCGCCTGCTGGAAGGAGGTCCGCGCCTCGGCGGCCCGCCCCAGTTCCCGCAGCGAGATGGCACGGCCCATGAACCACGTCGCCCTCGGATTCCCCGCGGCGATCGCAGCCTGATAGCGGTCCGCAGCCTCGCCGTGCCGTCCGGCCCGCTGCAGCACGCCGGCAAGCGTGGCGACGTAGTCGGGATTGGCGCGCCCCACGTCCTCGTAGGCTTCGAGGGTGGCAAGCGCCGCCCGGACGTCACCGCGTTCCAGCTGGAGACGCGAGGCCACCAGCGCGAACGGCGCGTGGCGAACGTGATCCAGTCCCTCGAGCAGCAGCGCCTCGGCGTCCTGGGTGCGCCGGGCCTCCAGCAGGATGCCCAGCATCGCCTGCCGCGCCGCCAGATGATCGGCGGCCAGGCCCAGCGCCTCGTCGAAATGCGCGGCAGCCTCGGCGGTCTGGCGGCGGTCCAGCGCGCTCACGCCCGCCCGGAACGCGAGTTCGGCGCGCTCGCGTGCGCTCATCGGGCGCTCGCGCTTCTCGATGCGCACGGCATTCGCCTCGACGGCGGCCGGCTCGGGGTCGGTCGCGCGCGGCTTCGCTGCGGGCGCCTGCGGCGCACGCGTCGGCAACGGTGCAGTGTCGGCGACCTGCGCCCGGGCGGACGCACGAGCGGGCCCCTCGGCTTTCGCAGGACTGCGCACGGGGGCGGACTCGCTCTCGACGGGGGAGCCCCAGAGCGCATCGGGCTTCGGCAGCACATCCGTGACGGGACCGGGCGCGGCCGCGACGTGGATGGGCGCCGCAACCGTGGCGGGCACCGGTGCCGCTTCCGGCAGAGGCTCGGCCCGCGCTGCGACGGGCGGGGGCCCGGCCGGGGGCGTCGCCTGCGCCTGCGGGGCGGAGGCGTCGCGCTCGATCAGGGAAGGCACGATGACCACCGCAACCGCGACCGCGGCCACCGTGGCGACACCCGCGGCGATGCGTGCGCGGCCGCCGGAACGGGGCGGTGTCACGGCGCGCACGGCGACACCCGAATCGGGCGGCGCGGAGGGCGGCTGGGAGGCATTGCGCTGTTCGAGGTCGCGCAGCACCCGGTTGATGACGCTCATACGATCCAGGGAAGAAGTACGCGCCGCGCGGACGCCGTGTCGCGCGCGGCAGCGGCGACATGCCGCAGCCCCACGCGGTCGTTGCCCTCCGCGTACACGAGCAGCAGCGCCTTGTGCGCGAGGATGTTCACGAGTCTCGGCACGCCGCCCGTCGCGCGGTGCAGGAACCAGATGCCGAGCCGAGAGAAGAGCAGCGGTCCGCCGTAGCCCGCGACGCGCAGGCGGTGGCGCAGGTAGTGCCGCAGTTCCGACCGTCCGAGGCGGTCCATGCGGTACTCGAAGGTGATGCGCTGCTTCAGCTGGCGCACCGACGGCGTCTCCAGGTTGCGGTCGAGTTCCGGCTGCCCGAACAGGACGACCTGCAGCAGCTTGGCCTTCTCCGTCTCCAGGTTCGACAGCAGGCGCAGCGTCTCCAGCGTCGCGAGCGGCATGGCCTGCGCCTCGTCGATGAGGACCACCACCCGCTTGCCTTCCGTCGCGAAGCGCACCAGCGCCTGATTGAGCGAGCGCAGGAGATGATGCGGGTCGTGCCGCGGATCGAGCTGCAGACCGAACTCGTGCCCCAGCGCCGCCATCAGGCCGCGCGGTTCCAGCAGCGGGTTGGGGATGTAGGCCGTCACGTATTCGCTGCCCAGGGTCGCAAGCAGCCGGCGGCACAGCAGCGTCTTTCCGGTGCCCACATCGCCCGTGATCTTGATGAAGCCCTCGCCCGCCTGGAGTGCGACGAGCACGACGTTCAGGGCCTCCTGGTGCGCCTGCGCGTCGAACGCGAAGGACGTGTCGGGGGTGAGCCCGAACGGCGGCTCCCTCAATCCGAAGTGGCTCTGGTACATGGCTTCAGACATGGCGGATGACTCCTGGGTGTCCTCGATCTCGCCGGTGTCTCACCGGCGCTTGCCGTCGCCCCACAGGGAGGCGCCGTCCGGTCCGTCCGCAGCCTCGTAGGCCTGCAGCCGGGTCCGGATATCCTGAAGGTCCTGCGCCGCAGCGGCGTCGCCGGCGATCACGGTGGGTTTCAGGAGGATGACGAGTTCGCTCTTGCGGGCCGCATTCGCGGACGAGCGGAACGCGTTGCCGACCACTGGCGTGTTGGCAAGGCCGGGCACGCCCGAGCGCGTGCGCTGCGTGGCCTCGCGCATGAGGCCGCCGATGGCGACGATGTTGCCGTCGTTCACCCGCACGACCGTGTCGGTCTCGCTGATGGTGCTCGACGCGAGCGGCAGGCGGAAGCTCCCCGACGTGCCGAGGTCGATGTTCTTGCTCTTCTCCACCACCGTCGACACCGACGGGTGGATGTGCAGGATGATCTGGTTGTTCTCGTCGATCTGCGGCGTGACGTCCAGTGCCACGCCCGAAAAGAACGGCTGCACGACGATCGACGGCGACTGGGTGGTGCCCCCGGCCGCGTTGGTGAGCGTGGTCGTGGTCACGTTGGTCACGAAGAACTCGTCGTTGCCCACCTTGAGCACGGCCTTCTGGTTGTTGAGCGCCGCGATCCGCGGGCTCGACAGCACCTGGAGGTTGCCCTGCGTCTGCAGGAACGAGATCAGCGAGGCGAAGTTGTTGGTCTGGAACGCGAGCCCGAACACGGTGCCGGGCACGCCGATGCCCGCCTCCAGCAGCCCGGGCCTGCCGGGGGTGCCGCTGAGCGCCGAGTTGGCCGCGATGCTGCCATCCGGCGCGCGCGCCGTCGGCGACGAGATGGTGCCCTGCGTGCTGAGATTCGCGCCCGGCGAGATCACGCCGCCGCTCATCCGCACGTTGTCTCCGCCGCGGAAGGCCGACCAGTTGATGCCGGCCTGATAGCCGTCGGACAGTTCCACCTCGATGATCTTGGCCTCGAGCATGACCTGGCGCTCGATCACGAGCCGCGTCGCACGCAGATAGCTCTCGACGGAACGGATGTCGGCGGGCATTCCCCGCACGACGATCACGCCCGACTGCGGGCTGATGACCACCTGCCGGCCGTTCTCCTTGCCGACGATCGCGGTGAGCGCGTCGGTGAGTTCCTTCCAGAAGTCGCTGTCCGTGGTGGTCACGACCCGGCTGCCCACGATGGCCTGGGACGATGCGCCCGCGCCGCCGGGCAGGGCACCCGGTGCGGCGGGAATGCCCGGTGTCGGGATGCCGGGCATCCCGGGCATGCCGGTTCCGGGCATGCCCCCGCCCGGCGAGACGAGATCCGAGATCGCCCCCGAGGTCACCCGCACGTCGCTGCGGCCCTTGCGCTGCGTCATCAGGTAGTTCACCTGGAACACGCGCGTCTGGATCTCGGCGGGCTGCACGAGGATGCGGTTGCCCTGGATGCGGAAGTCGTATCCGTACAGGTCGCGCACGGTCTCCAGCGCCTCCGGCACCGTGGTGTCCCGGAGCGCGATGGAGATGTTCTCCTTGATACCCGGATGCACCACCATGCTGTAGCGGGTGCCCTGCACGATGGCCATCAGCACCTGCGGTGCCGGTGCGTTCGCGACATTGAGGTCGAAGCGCGCCTCGGGCGCCTTCGTCGTGGCCCGCGGCAGTTCCACCACGACGGGCGGCAGCAGCGCCTGGGACACGGCGGATGGCTCGGGCGCGGCTTTCCGGCGGGCGATCCCTTCAGACAGTTCGGCGTCGATGCGGTCGTGCGTGCTGCCCGCGCGCGGCTGGAACGATCCGCACCCGGAAAGCGCCGCCGCGGCGATCAGGGCGATCGCCGTTGCGCGTGCTGCAGTCCGGGGGACGGGAGGTCTCATCAGTTGCCGTGGTTTCTGGAATTCCTGACCCGCTTCAACGGCATTCCGGACGGGGACTTGACACTGGCATCCCGGGTGGCGGCCCCGTACAGGGCGAGCGAGCGTTCCCCCTCCGGTCCGCGCAGCCAGGCGCGCGCCTCGGTCAGGCGCACCAGACGCCAGCCGTCCACCTGTCCGCCGAGCGGCACCACGTGGCCGCTGATGACGGCCACGCTGCGCTCCGGGGAGACGAGCACCGACTGGAGCACCAGGTCGCCGGTAGCCATGCCGGCGGCATCCGGTCCCGGTGCGCTGATCGCCGGCCGCGTCGGATCCGGCAGATCCGCCGCGACGGCGCCGTGCGCGGCGAGCGCGATCACGAGCGGACAGAGGACGTTCGCGACGCCGTGGCGGGTCAGAGTGTCATCCATGTGCGCTCCAGACTCAGGGTGTAGAGGGTGAGGGTCATCGAGACGGCGGGGTAGCGGCTCGCGTCGATGTGCGTGCGGTTCCACACCGCGCGCACGGACAGGCCCTCCAGCCGCTTGCAGTACGAGAGCAGCGACGCGTACGAACCCTCGACCGTGAGCCGCACGCCATGCTTGTAGAGCGTCCCCGGACCGGGCGCCGGCGCGCCGTCCGCGGTTTCCGCCGGCGCGTCGAAGGGCTCGACGGGCAGCGTCTCGAGCGAGACGAGCCCCACGCCAGGCGTCCGGGTCACGAGGTCGCGCACCACGGAGACCATCCGCCCCGGCTCCACCAGCCCCACGTTCGTGGCCTGGATCTCGCCGGCCAGGCGGGCCAGTTCGTCCTCCAGCACGCGGGCCTTCTCGGCCAGCGCATCGTCCGGGTGCCGGCGCAGTTCCGCGTCCAGTTCCGCCTTCTGCGCGGTGAAGGCCTTCAGGCTCGCCTCGCGGCTGGCCAGCTCGGTCCGGGCGGCGCGCGCCTTGCGCGCGATCGGCTCGACGGCGCCGGCCCACAGCAGCGCGAAGATCACCGCGAGCCCGCCCGCGAACACGGCGATGCGCTCGCGGTTGGCCATCGCGTCCAGGCGCGCCGCCGCCTTCTGCCAGGCGTCCTTCACGGCGCAGTCTCCCGTTCGCCGGGCAGGCGTGACGCCACGCGGAACTCGAGCCATGGCGTGGCCGCCCGCTTGCCTTCCGGCTTCACCGCAGGGTCTTCCGCAGGCCGTGCGACCTGCAGCGCGTTGAACGCGTGTCCGCGCAGCGGATCGTCTCGGCCCAGCCGCGCCAGGTACTCGGGGAGGAACCCCGGGTCCGCCGTGCGCCCTTCGAGCAGCACGTCGTTCCCGGCACCCTGCACCGTGATGCCCGTGAGCCACAGCCCGGGAACGGCATTGCGCGCGAGCGACTGCAGGAGCGCGGAATGTCCGTCCCGGCTGCCCAGGTCGCCGCGCTGCAGGCGTTCCAGCACGCGGGCGCGAGCAGTGACCTCCGCCTCCCGGTTCCGCACGCGCTCCAGCGCCTCGGGGGAAGCCTTTCGGGCCGACAGCGTCCCCGCGATGCGCTTCACCTCTTCCTGCAGTTGCGTCACCGCTTCGCCCGAGCGCTTCTGTGCGGCCTGGACCTGCATCCACTCGAACGTCTGCCATCCGTACACGGCCAGCAGCACCACGATGCAGGCGCCCCACCCGAGGACCACCTGCCGCGCCGGCAGCAGCATGCGCGGCTTGCGCAGCGCGGGGTCGAAGAGATTGACTTCGTGCCGCATGCCTCAGGCGCTCCTCAGTGCCGCGCCGAGCACCCGCAGATGCCGCCCCTGCGCGTCGCGGCCGCGCAGCGCGGGCACGTCGTCGATGTCGACCACGCGCGTGACGTCGAGGATCTCGACCGGCACGTAGAGGCTCTCGGCGAGCGCGAGGCGCAGTTCGTCCACCGCGGAAAAGGGCGCGACGAAGAGCCGCGAGACCTGCAGCCCGCCGAACTGACGGTCGAAGTGATCCAGCGAACGCTGCAGTTCCAGCGCCAGACGGTCCAGCAGGCCGGCGCGGGTGGCACCGACACTGCGGGACAGGGCCTCGGCGCCGATGTCGAGGGTCCGCGCGAGATGCAGCTGCCCCCGGGCCGTGATCGTGAACAGGCCGCGCCGGTCGGTGAAGGACACCATGGCGACCGCCTTCTCCCCGTCCTCGAACAGCGCTGCCACGTTGCGCTGGGCCATCTCGTGGATGTCGATGGCCTCGATGCCGAGGCGGGCGCCGTCGAACAGCTCGATGCACGCCGCGACGTTCGCGGTACGCGCGGCGACCGCCAGGATCTGCGCGGGGCGTCCGCCGCCGTTCGCCCCCTGGGGCAGGGGCACGACGTCGATCGCCGCCTCCTCGGGCGGGTACTCCAGCACGTCCTTCAGGCGCCAGCGGACCGCGGTCCGGAGCTCGGCCGCCGCCACGTCGGGCGCCTCCACGGGCAGCAGCGCGTAATCCCCCTGCGGCATCAGGGCAGTGACGCGGGCGCGCGTCAGCCGCAGTTCACGCGTCAGCCGCTTCAGCGCGGCGGCCGGGTCCGGGTCGGCCTCGACGGTCGTGAACACGGCGAGTCGCGGCCGCTGTCCTGGACGCTGCTCCACACGCGCGACGTCCACCCGGCGGCCGTCGATGGCGACGGCCACCCAGTCCTGGGCGCTGGGAGCCTTGCGGGAGAGCTTCACGGTCGAGAACGGTCCTGTATTCCATGGGCATGAACGCCCGACACGCCCGTTTACGACCGTCAGTAAGCTTCCCTTGAGAAGATGATGTCTTGCGACCGCCGGTGCAGACCGAACACGGCGCGCGCCGTCGGATTGCGGTCGTAGGTGGAGGCACCCCAGTTGCCCTGGAGCCAGGCCCGGGATGCCGCGGTGGCGGTCGCCGCGGCGCCGGCACTGCACGTGTTCCCGGAGGCGGTCGCGCCGAGGTTCGGTGTCAGGTCGACCGAGCCGGACGTCGCGGGCCGGCTGAGGCGCAGCGTCGCCCGGCCTCCGGTGAAGACGACGCCATTGGCGCCGGCGGGCGTGCCCGACGTGGCGCAGGCCGCGAGGGGAGCGCGGTAGCCGGAGAACGTGACGTTCGTGTTGGTGAGACGGGTGCAGCCGTCCAGGCTGTTCGTCGCGAACCCGGTGCCGGTCCAGAACTCCACGGTCAGCGGAACCGGCAGTTCCAGCAGCGGGGAACCCATGGCATTGCCGGCGCGAAGCCGTCCGAAACGCACCCGCGTGGCGGCGGATGCGTTCAGCGCCCGGGCCGTGCATGCGCCCCCGCACGCACCGGCCGTGGCCGCGTTCATGTCGCGCGACGCGAGCACGGCCCCGTCGGCATCCGTCACCGTCGCGCCGATGACGAGCGAGTCGAACGGACCGTCGGGCGTCGTCCCGCGCGTGAAGGTGGCGCCCGTCGCGTTCATGGCGTACTGCCCCGCCACCCAGGTGGTCGCGGGCAGTCCCGTCAGACGGGCGCCGAGGTCCGTGCCGGCGTCCGCGTTCTCGGCCACGACACCGACGGTCCCCACCGTGTAGCCGCTTGTCCGGTAGTTGGTCGTCACGGCATCGGACAGGTTGCGGGCCTCGAGCGTGAAGCGCACGCCCAGCGCCGGTTCGCCCATGTAGGTGAAGCCGCCGCTGGAGCAGGACGGTGTCACCAGGGCACCGCTCGCCAGCGCGAAGTGGCTCGGATGAAAGCGGCCGACCCGTGCCGTGGCGCCCGTGGTGGCGTTCACCACCGTTCCCGTGACGTTGACGCCGCCCGTGTTGAGGTAGCTCGTTGCCGTCGCCGTGATGCCGATGCTGCCCGCCTCGCTGTAGGTCAGGTTCGACACCGTCGCGGACCCGCCGGAGAAGCTGCCCGAGGCGAGGCTCGTGGTACCGCCCAGGGTCCCCAGCGTACCGCCGCTGGGTGTGAACAGACCGGCGGTGGTCACCGGCGCGAGGGTGGTGGCCCAGGCGAAGCGCGGGGTGAGCCCGTTGTTCAGCACGTTCGCGCCGGCATCGGGCGTGCCGTCGTTGTTCGCGTCGTCCCCCGACTGCCACAGGTAGGCGCCGACGGTGGCCGCGAAGGTGTCCCCGGCCGCCACGAAGCGGCTGCCGCTCGTCGCCGTGCCTTCGGGATTCGCCGTGCCTCCCTTGTTCACGTTGGAGATCGCAAGCGCGAACGGCCGGATGGTAAGGGTCGGCGAACTGCCGTCGATGTTCACGGCGCCCGCGAAGGTCCGGGAGTCGTCGCGCAGATTCAGGACCGTCTTGCCCACATCCGTCGTGGTCAGGTTGAACGTGGCCACCCCCGCGCTGAAGGTGAGCGTGACGTTGTTCCCGGAAGGCACGGAGACGGGCAGCGCCGCGCCGCCGTTGATGCCGGGCGCGGTCGCGCCGGCAGGATGACTCGTGTCGTGGGTCATCCACGCCTTCAGGCTGCGCGCACCGGTGTAGTTCGTCGCGATGGCGCAGTTGGCCGTGGGCTGCGAGGTGTCGCGCCGGAACAGCGTCACCGACATCGCGTGCGGCCGGCCCGCGACGGCAGTGGTGCCGAGCGTGTCCGTGGCCGCGAGCACGAACGCGTTGTCCCGGAAGGCGATGCTGGAAGACACACCGTTGACGGCGCTGTTGGTGCTGTCGGCGGCCGTCACGGTCAGCGTGTCGGCACTCTGATTGGACAGCCCGAGCGTCACCGCGCCCAGGTCGGCCGACCGGAAGGTGTAGCTCGCCGCGCCGTCGTTGGTGCCGCCGGTCTCCGTCACCGTCCCGGAGGAGGGACCCGCTGCCCAGCTTCCGCGCCCGGTGCTCGTGGTCAGGTTGACGGTGCCGGTGTAGGTCGTGACCACGCTGCCGGACCCGTCGAGCGCGGTGATCGTCACGGAATGCGGCACGCAGGTGCTCGCCGAAGCGGAGGCCGTCACGGAGAACCGGCTCGGCCCGCAGGCCGCGCTGGCGCGAGAGGACCCGTCGTAGTTCAGACCGCTGGCCTGGTTCCGGTAGATGTTGCCCACTTCAGTCGCCGTCAGCGCGCCGCTCCACACCTGGAACTCGTCGAGCGCACCACGCCATCCCTGGGCGGAAGTCGTGTCCACGTAGTCGTAGGAAGTGCCGAGGTACGTGAGCGTGCCGGCCGGAACTGCATTGCGCACGGTGTCGACCAGCGCTCCGTCCACGTACAGCGCCGTGTTCCCGCCGCTCGCGACCAGCGCGATGTGGTGCCAGCCCTCGGACAGGCGGCCGAACTCGTAGGTCCCGTCCACCGTCGCGCTGGTGGTGTAGACGCCCCAGCGGAAATTGTTGCGGTTGTCGAGATACAGCAGGTCACCGCCGGATGCGCTGGCGCCGAGGACGTGATACTGCGACCCGCTGTCGATGGTGAGCGGAAACCTCGCCCAGGTGCTCACGCTCCAGGTGCTCTGGAGTCGCGTCGACACGCTGATCCACCGGTCGAATTTCTCCAGTCCGGCCGCCCGCTGCACTTCTCCGTCGGCCTGGCTGGTGACACCGTTGCGCGTCGTGCCGTTCGCCCTCGCAACGCTCTCGACGACTTCGCCCGAGGTCCCGTTGTAGCTGCACTCGTCGAACCGGTACTCGGCGGTGAGGGTGGCCGCCGTGGAGGTCGTCGTGGCGCAGGTGGAAATGGACGCGATCGCCGCCTGTGTCGTGGTGTTGCTGGTGAACCGGAGATCGTTCCCGAAGTTGATCTCGCCGCGGGTGATGACGGCGCCGGTGATGCGCGCATCATTGCCGAACTTGGCGTAGCCCGTGCCCGCCGTGTACAGGAGTCCGTTGAACGTGACGGTGTTGCCGGCGTCGAAAGTCCGGTTCCCGTAGTAGAAGAGCGCAAAGTCGGAGGTGTTTCCGGTCGCGTTGAACGACACCTCGTTGCGCTGATCGATGTTGCCGCCGATGTAGAGCTTCACCGGTCCGCCCGTGACCGTGAACGTGGTGCGGTCGTTCATGCTCAGGCTGCGGATGTAGTAGACCCCCGCGCCGAACACCACCGACGACGAGTTCACATTGAGGTTGCCGATGTAGTATGTCCCGCCGGTGAAGCGGAAGCCGCTGCTGTTGGCCGAAACCGAGGAGTACGTTCCGGCGGCGACCGGCGAGCTGTTGGCGTTTACCGACCCGCTGAAGGACGGGAAGCTCGCCGGGTCCAGCGGCGGCAGCGTGACGGCTGCGTTGGTGCGCGCGCCGGTCGTCCGCACGACATTGCCCGAGCCGGAAATGTTGCTCGAGTTCATGCGCGGCGTGCCGCCGAAGCTGAGATTCGAACTGCTGCCCGCCACGATCGGAAACGTGCTCGGCACCGGCCCGCAAGCGGTGCCGACCGTCACCTGGGCGGCGCCGATGGACGGTAGTACGGCGAGCACGATGGCCAGTGCCGCCCCGACTGCGTGCGGACCGAACTGGCAGCCCAGTGCGGAAAGGAAGCGTCTCATGGGCAGGCAAACCTCGGCGCCGTGCCACCCGGGTCCGTGCAGCGGGACACCGTCGCGCGCACCTCCCGGCTCACGGGGAAAGTGGCGCTGCCGCCCGTCACCGTCGAGACCAGTGCGTACACCGCGACCTGCCGGTTGGCTTCGGTCGTGGTCGTGCGGCTGCACGTCACGGTCGCGGAAAGGTTGTCGAAGGCCCCGCCGAGCGCGAGCGTGGTGGACGGGAAGCAGGCGGGCGGCACGCGCGGTGACGCCGACAGGCCGGCGTCGTCGTTCTCCGGATCGAGCACCTGCAGCAGGCCCCACTCCACGCCGGCGCGGGCGCCCTGGTAGGCGCGCGTACCCATCACGTCGAGCGCCTGCCCCGACTGCTGCAGCCCGAACACGGACACGATGAACACGCCCAGCAGCGCGAGGATCACGAGCACGAACAGCGCCGTGGCGATCGCGAAGCCGCGCGCCGCGTCACGGAATGTTGGGAACATGGGCCTGGGCATGGAGATTCGCCGACTCGCCGTCGGCCGTGAGGGTGAGCCGTACGGACACCGTGCCGTAGCGCTGCAGCAGTTCGTTGGCGTTGTAGGCGAAGCCGCAGTCGCTCACGCCCGACGCGAGGAGCGCGGTGCTCGCGCCCGAGGGCGGCGTGGCCTGGCTCGCCGCGATGGCGTAACCCCAGTGGCGGCGGATGACGCCGGTGGCGAGATCGCACTCGTAGGTCACGGGGCCGTCGACCACGTGGAACCGCTGCCCGGGCGACTCGAACGGGAACACCTTGGCGGCATTCAGCGTCACGGTGCTGCCGGACACGCCGGACACCGTCGCGCGGTTGTTGCCCGTGGCGGCCCAGGCGTCGGCGCCGGTGAAACCGCTGCCCAGATTGAAGATCACGATCTGGTGGCCCGCCGAGATCGACGGCATCGCCCCGACCACGTCGAAGCTGGCATCCCCCGACGGCGAGGTGATGTCGAGCGCGTTGCCGCCGCCGCTCGCATCGGTCTGCGCCCGATAGCGTCCGCCGCCGGTGACGAGCAGGAACTCGAGAAAGCGCCCGGTGGCGTCCACGCGCACGCTGTTGGGCAGAGCCAGTCTGAGGTCACGTACCAGGCGACGCAGCGCGGTGTCTGCGATGTCGGAGAGTTCGGCACGCCGTGTGGTGTCGAAGTACGCCTGCACCGGCGAGCGCAGGAAGATCGCGACCACGGCAAACAGAACGCCCACGATGGCGATCGCCACGACCGATTCGACGAGCGTGAAGCCGGTCTGTCGCGAATTCATGGCGTGGCCGACGGCGCGTGGCGGGTGCGGTAGCCGTGCAGCGTGACCGACTCGCCCCCCGGGCCGGTGACGGTGACGGCAATGAGCGCCACGTCGTCCGGGTTCGCGACGCCCAGCCCGCCCCGCGACACCGTCACCGATGCCGTGTAGCCGCTCAGCCCGGGGAGCGCCGCGCCGGTGAGGTCGCGGATGCCGCTCATCGTGAATCCGTGGTAGTCGTTCACGTTGTCGAAGGGCGCCGTGGTGCTGTAGCGGCTCTCGCCCTGCGCGGTTTCGGGCCCGGGGCTCGTGAGGCTTTCGGGCGTGGCGCATCCGGCGGCGCTCGTGGCCGTCGCCGCCGCGGGATCGTCCGGATCGCAGTAGGTGAACGGCATCAGGCTCACCTCCTCCAGCAGCGCCTCCGCCACGGCGAGCGCCTGCTTGCGGATCAGCGGGTCGGCGCTCTTCGCCGAGGCGAAGTTCAGAACGCCGAGAATGCCGGCGAGCCCGACGGAGATGATCACGACGAAGACGATCAGCTCGACGAGGGTGAGACCCGACTGACGGCGGAGCGCGCGAATCACGGCGGGCCTCACGGGTGCACGTGGCCGGTCTCGGCCTCGACGGTGACGGTGCGGGTCATCCCGCCGCCCGACACGGTCACGGCCGTCGAGCCGGCGCTGGGCCGCCCGAGGGCGTCGAAGGAGAACGACGAGCCGCTCACGGTCACCGAGGCGTCACCGCTCACGGCGAGCTGCGCGCCGCGCGTGGGGTCGACGACGTTCGCGGTGCAGGACCCGCCGGAGGCGAAGCAGACCGTGAAGCCGTTCGCGCCGAAGGTGACGAGCACATCGCTCCGCGCCGCGACCGCGGCCTTCTGCGCGTAGCGCAGCGCGCTCGCAGCCTGGTCGGCCGTGCCCTGCACGGTGAAATCGGTCTGGTTGGCGAAGCGCGGGAGCGCCACGACCGCCAGAGCACCGAGCACCATGATCACCACGACCAGTTCCGTCAAAGTGAAACCGCGCCCGGAGGCGCGGTTGCTCACGTCGACATTCCGCCTGCGCGCCATGTCCCGGTCGCGAGGGGCGGCGCCGGCGCCGCCCGCATCCGGTGTCAGTTGGTGCAGATGACCGAGGCGGTCCCCGTCGCGGTCGAATCCGTGGAGTCGGTGATCGTGCACGAGACGGTGGCACCGTCGCCCGCAGTGCTGCAGTTGCCGGTGCCGCTGACGGTGTATCCGGCCGGCAGGGCGCCGCCCTGCAGGATCGAGCCGAGGATGCCGGCCGTGCAGACGTTGGCCGCGTTCATCCGGACGACGCCGGTGCGGGCCGAGTTGACCTTGAAGGCGCCGTAGTTGATGGACGCCGCCGACGAGATCGCGCCGGTGACGCCGCGCGTGGCCGCGAGGCGGGCATCGCTGCTCAGGTCGATGAAGCGCGGCAGCGCCACGGCGGCGAGGATGCCGAGGATGACGATGACCACGACGAGTTCGATGAGGGTGAAGCCGGTTTGCTGGCGGTTCATGGGCTGACTCCGGAGGGCTCGGGTTTCGAAAGGGAATAAGACGTCTTCAGGTCGCCACGGCTAGCAGCCGGTGGTGGTGGGCGGCGCGAGAATCGGCGCCTGCCCGCGCCCGGGCGCTTCCTGGTAGGTCATCTGGCAGGTGCCGGGGTCCACGGCCCCCTGGATCTGGATCACGAGCGGGTTTCCCGCGAGCACGCGCACCTGATCCGTCTGCGGGTTGATCTGCGCGGCGGTGACGATGCCGGCGCCGTCCGCGGTCGGATATCCGAACCGCATGGTCACGGCCTGGCCGTCCATGTTCACGGTGCCGCCGTCCTGCGTGCACGTCGGAGCGTTGGCCACGCCCGACAGGTCCACGCGGCAGGCGGCCGAGGCCAGCGCCGAGGCGGACCGCACCGCGCCGTAGATCGCGTTCAGCTTGGCCGCACGGCTCTGGCTCTGCATGTTGATGTAGCGCGGCAGCGCGAAGGCGGCGAGGATCCCGATGATCGAGATCACCACGACCAGCTCGATGAGCGTGAAGCCCCGCTCATGCCGTCTGGATGTCGCCTGCTCGTGTGTCATGGGTCCTGACCCGCCGTTGCACCGGGCCCGCGCCCGGTCTCGCCTGATTAGCGGCGTCGCCCCGCGGCGACTTGAGGGCCGCGTGATCAAGGTGCACCGCCGGACTTGTTGAAGGCGGCCTGCCCGAGGTCCCAGATGGGCAGGAACACGCCCAGGGCCAGGATCAGCACGAGCACGCCGAGGCCCACGATGAGGATCGGTTCGATCTGCGAGGACAGCGTCTTCAGCTCGTACTCCACCTCGCGCTGATAGAGGTCGGCGACCTCCTCCATCATGTCGTCCAGCGAGCCGGATTCCTCGCCCACCACGATCATCTGCAGCGCGACGGGCGTGAAGACGCCCGAACTGACGGCCGTGCGCAGCAGGCTCTCGCCGCGTTCCACGCCCTCACGCATCTTCTCGACCTTCATCGCCATGTGGGTGTTGTCCACGGTCTGCGCGCTGAGCGACAGCGCCTGCGTGACGGGGACGCCGGAACGGAACGCGAGGGAGAAGCTGCGCGCGAATCGGGCGATGGTGGCCTTGCGGATGATCTTCCCGGCGATCGGCACGCGAAGCCGGAATCGGTCCCACCACTGGCGCCCGGCCTCGGTGCGGACGTAGCTGCGGAAGGCCCAGACGCCGCCCACGGCGCCCGCGAGCAGCAGCGGCCACGTGGCCACCATGAAGTCCGAGAAGGCGATGAGCGCGCGGGTGACCACCGGCAGCTGCGCGCCGAAGCCCTTGTAGACCTTCGCGAAGGCAGGGATGACGAACAGGTTGATCACGAGGATCGCGCCGGCCATCGCCATCACGACGAAGCTCGGGTAGCGCAGCGCCGACTTCACCTGCGTGCGCATGAACTCCTGGAACTCCAGGTGCCGGAACAGGCGCAGGAAGATCTCCTCCAGCCGGCCCGTGCTCTCGCCCACGTACACCATGGCCACGTAGAAGGGATTGAACACGCCCTTCTGCCGCTGCATGGATGCGGACAGATCGCGGCCGCCGTCGAGGTTCTCGCGCACGCCCTGGATGGCCGCGCGGAACGCGGGGTTCGTGGACGACTCCTGGAGCCCGGCCAGCGCGCGCAGGATGGGCACGCCCGCCTTGAGCAGCGCGTGCATCTGCCGGCTGAAGAGCATCAGCTCGGCCGTATCGACGACATGGCGACCGAACCACTGCCGGGACTCCCCCGCCTCCGCCTTGCGGGCCGTCGCGGTGGCCGCGCGGATGTCGATCGGCGTGATGCCGGTCGCGGCGAGCTGACCGGCGACCGCACTCGCGGTGAGCCCTTCCAGGACGCCTTCGACCGGCTGGCCTCCGGCATCGCGTCCGCGGTAGGCAAAGTTCGGCATGTCCGTCGCGCCCTCAGTCGAACGCGTTCGACGCGTGCATGGCCTCGGCGACGCTGGTCTTGCCGCGCACCGCGAGTTCCACGGCAGCACGCCGCAGCGTGCGCCCGCCCATCTGCTTGCGCGCGGCCTCGACGAACTGTTGGGGCTCCGCATGGGCCGCGGCTTCCACGACCGGGCGCGTCATCTCCAGCATCTCGTAGATGCCGGTGCGTCCGAGGTATCCGGTGTTGGCACACTGCGCGCACCCCGCACCGCGGCGGTAGGGGAACTGATCGGCGCGCTCGCCGAGCTCCAGGCGCAGCCACTCGCGCTCGTGATCCTCCGGCGTGTGGGGCACGGCACACTGCTCGCACAGCATGCGCACGAGCCGCTGGGCGAGCACCACCTGCAGCGACATGGCGACCATGTAGCGCGGCGCGCCCATGTCCATGAGGCGCATGGGCGTGCTGGCCGCGTCGTTGGTGTGCAGCGTCGAGAGCACGAGGTGACCGGTCATCGCGGCACGCAGCCCGGTCTCCACCGTGCCCTGGTCGCGCATCTCGCCCACGAGGATGACATCCGGGTCCTGCCGCAGCGCGGTACGCAGCACGCGCCCGAAGGTGAGGTCGATCTTCTCGTGCACCTGCACCTGGTTCAGGCCGGGCAGGCGGTACTCGACCGGGTCCTCGACGGTGATGATCTTGCGCTCCGGCGTGTTCAGCTCGGCCAGGGCGGCGTAGAGCGTGGTGGTCTTGCCGCTGCCCGTCGGTCCGGTGACCAGCACCATGCCGGTGGGCCGCTGGATGATCCGGCGCATGCGCTCGTACACGTGCGCCGGCATGCCCAGCTTCTCCAGCCGGGCAACGCCCGAGGACTGGTTGAGCAGGCGCATCACCGCCGACTCCCCGTGCTGCGTGGGCATGGTCGAGATCCGCACATCCACCTGCGTGCTGCGCAGGCGGATGTGGAAGCGGCCGTCCTGGGGCAGGCGCTTCTCGGAGATGTCGAGGCCGGACATGAGCTTCAGGCGCAGCAGCAGCGGCGCGGCGATCTTCGCGTCCGCCTGGGTCTGCATGTGCAGCACGCCGTCGATGCGGAAGCGGATGAAGAGCTTCGCCTCCTGCGGTTCGATGTGGATGTCGGAGGCCCGCGCGCGTACCGCCTCCTCGAAGACGCTCTGCAGCAGCTTGACGACCGGGGCGTCCTCGGCCGCGGCCGGCACGCCCAGGTTCGCGAAGTCCACGCCCCCGTCGTCGAACTCCTCGCCCAGCTCGCGCGCGAGGCCGGAGATCTCGCCGGCGCGCGGGTACGCGCGGTCCAGCGCCGCCATGAGCTGCGACTCGGCGACGACGCACAGATCCACTTCGCGCTTGAGCAGGCGCGTCAGTTCGTCGTAGGCCAGGATGTCCGTGGGATCGGCCATGCCGACCCGCGCGACGCTCCCGTTGTCCTCCAGCACGAGGGCCCGGTACCGGCGCGCCTGCGCCTCGGGCAGCCGGGCGACCAGCTCGGGCTTCAGCGTCACCTGCCTGAGGTCCACGAACGCGATGCGCAGCTGGCCTGCGAGCGCCTCGCAGATCTGCTCCTCGGTGACGTAGCCGGAGTCGATGAAGACGCGGCCCAGGCGGCGGCCTGAGGTCTTCTGCGCTGCGAGCGCCGCGGCGAGCTGTTCGGCGCTGAGCAGACCCTGTCTCAGCAGGATCTCGCCCAGACGCACCTTTTCGGGTCTTGGCATGGGAAGGTGGCAACGACCGGCATGCCGCGGCCCCGGGGGGCACGCGACCGGTCAATGACGCTGTACTTCGGATGCCGATGGGTCAAACTTGAGGACGACCGCCGTTTCGTTCTCCGCCATGTTCCGCGTCATCCTCTTCGAACCCGAGATTCCCCCCAATACCGGCAATGCCATCCGCCTGTGCGCCAACACCGGCTGCGAGCTCCATCTGGTGGAGCCGCTGGGCTTCCGCATCGACGAGAAGGAAGTGCGCCGCGCGGGGCTGGACTACCGCGAGATGGCGGTCGTGCGGGTGCACCGGAATCTGGACGCCTGCCTGGAAGCGCTCGCGCCGGCGCGGCTGTTCGCCCTCAGCAGCAAGGTGACGGGCAGCGTGTACGGCACGCGTTTCGAACCGGGGGACGCCCTGCTGTTCGGGCCGGAATCACGGGGGTTGCCGGCGCACGCGCTGGAGCGCGCAGTGCCCGAACGGCGACTGAGGCTGCCGATGCTGCCGGGCAACCGGAGCCTCAATCTGTCGAACTCGGTGGCGGTGGTGGTGTACGAGGCGTGGCGCCAGCAGGGATTCCCGGGCGCGGTCTAGGGCACTGCACCCGCGTGCGCGGGGTCGGTACCCGGCGCGGCCTACTCGGCTTCGGTCCTGGGGTCCCGGCGCAGCAGGGTCTCGGCCGCCGTGCGGGCGTCGATCTCGCCGTCCAGCAGGCGGCACACCGCCTCGGAGATGGGCATGTCCACGCCGTGCCGCTCCGCGAGCCGACGGGCCTCGCGGGCGGTGTTGACGCCCTCGGCCACGTGGCCGAGGTCTGCGAGGATGCGCTCCAGCGGGTGCCCCTTTGCCAACGCAAGCCCGACCCGGCGGTTGCGCGACAGGTCGCCGGTGCAGGTGAGGATGAGGTCGCCCGCACCGGCGAGTCCGAGGAAGGTCTCGGTGCGGCCGCCGAGGCGTACGCCCAGACGGGTGATTTCCGCAAGACCGCGGGTCATGAGCGCCGCGCGCGCCGACAGACCGAATCCGAGTCCGTCGCACACGCCCGCCGCGATGGCCATGACGTTCTTCACGGCCCCGCCCACTTCCACGCCCGTGAGATCGGAGGTCGAGTAGATGCGCAGCCTCGGGCCGTGCAGTTCCCGGGCGCATTGCTCCGCGAACTCTGCGGAAGGCGATGCGAGCGTGATCGCGGCGGGCAGGCCCTTCGCGATCTCCTCCGCAAAACTGGGCCCCGAAAGGGCACCGCGCAGCACGCCGTCGGCCAGCGTCTCGGCCGCGACCTGATGCGGGAACTTGGCGGTGCCGGGCTCGAAACCCTTGCACAGCCAGATGACGGGCGCCTTCACGTGCGGCGCGGCGGCGGCCAGCACGGAGCGCATCGCGCCCGTGGGGGTGGCGACCACGATCAGTTTCGCGCCGGCCAGGACCGCAGGGAGATCGTGCTCGATCGCGATCGCGTCGGGCAGATCGAAGCCGGGCAGGAACTCGTTGCGGCGGGAAGTCCGCATGGCCGCGCAGTGTTCGGCCTGCCAGGTCCACAGGGTGATGGTGTGGCGCGGATGCTGCGCCAGGGCAAAGGCGGTACCCCAGGCCCCGGCACCAAGGACGGCGAGTTTCACAGGCCCCAGACCTCCGAGGTGCGGACGAAGCCGGTGGCACCGTCCCGGTGACGCACCTTGACCCACAGGCCGGCAGCTTCGACGAACTGGACGATGAGCCCGCGCTGTGCCTCGAATACCGGGGCCGCGGCGTCGGCCGCGGACTCGCGCACGAGCGCCCTGGGTGCGGTGACGACGAGGGTCCGTGAGGACACGAGCGCGGAAGACTCTGCCCAGGCGAGCTTCCCGCCGTGTTCGCGGATCTTCACCCAGCCCTCGATGGACGACAGCACCTCGACGGGCGAACCGGGGCTCACGAGCAGGATCTTGCGGGCCTCGCGCGAGGGCCCGTCGTAGAGCACCGCAGGCGCATCGCCCACGGCGCGAAACTCGAGCGCGGCCGCGCCGGAGACCCAGGCTCCGGCGAGGACCGCGATCAGGGCGCGCTTCAGTGCGTGGTCTCCGCGGGCGCGTCACCGGCCTGCTGGCGCTGGCGGTACAGGGCCTCGAAGTTCATGGGCGCGAGGAACACCGGGGGGAAGCCCGCGCGCACGGCGAGATCCGACACGGTCTCGCGCAGGTAAGGCAGCAGGATGGTCGGGCAGGTGATGGCGTAGACCAGTTCCATGTCGGACGCGGGGACGCCCTTCACCATGAAGATCCCGCCCTGGCTGGCCTCGATGAGGAAGACGGTCTTGTTGCCTTCCTTGATCTTCGCGGTGACCGTGGCGGTCAGCACCACCTCGTGGTGGTCCTCGCTGATGGCCTGGCCTTCGTTGCGGAACTGGAACTCCAGTTCGGGCTGCGCGCGCTCCAGGAAAATCTGCGGCGCATTGGGAATCTCCACGGACGCGTCCTTGACGTAGATCTTCTCGATGGTGAATTGCGCCTGGATCGGCTGCTGTTGCGGCTGCTCGGCCATGAAAACTCCGGAAATGGGGATGAGGGTTGAGCGAAAAGCGGCGCGTAGTGTACTCCACGCCCCCTGACCGCTCGATGACGCGGGCCCCGGAATTCGCGGGCCGGACGCCTCAGGCCGCGTGCTGCGCGATCCAGCGTTCCAGCGAGGCAGCGTCCAGCGCACCCGACACCCGGGCGCGTTCCTCTCCGCGCTGGAAGAGGATCAGGGTCGGGATGCTGCGGATGCCCAGGGGCTGCGCCACGGCGGCATTGGCGTCGGTGTCGACCTTGGCGTAGACCACCCGGCCCGCGTGGGCCTGGGCCGACCGCGCGAAGACGGGCGCCATCATCTTGCACGGCCCGCACCACGATGCCCAGAAATCGACCACGACCGGCAGGTCGTTGCGTTCGATGAAGCGCTGGAACGAATCGGCGTTCAGGTCTACCGGACGCCCTGTCACGACCGGCTCACCGCAACGGCCGCACTTGGGATCGTCGGCCACCCGGTCCCCGGGCATGCGGTTGATGGAGAAGCAGTGGGGACAGACGAGGTGCATGGCACGGCGCTCCTGACGAAAGGGGGCGGGCCACCCGCCCGCCTGACCGTCAGGTGGCGACGCCGTCCGGGTTAAGCAAGGGCCTGAGACGCCCCTCCCGATCGAGCGCGGACAGGTCGTCGAACCCGCCCACGTGGAAGTCGTCGATGTAGATCTGCGGGACCGTGCGGCGGCCCGTGCGCTCCATCATCTCCGCCCGGCGCGGGGGATCGAGGTCCACACGGATCTTCCGGATGTCCGTCACGCCGCGCGCCGAAAGCAGCCGTTCGGCGGCCACGCAGTAGGGACAGATCGCGGTGCAGTACATGACGACTTCGGGCATGTTCACTTCTCCACGGGCATGCCGGCTTGCTGCCAGGCGCCCAGACCGCCTTGCAAGTTGAATACCTCCTTGAAACCCGCTTCCTTGAGCGCCTTGGCCGCGGTGAAGGACCGGCTGCCGGTCCCGCAGGTCACCAGCACGGGCTTGTCCTTGAACTTCTCGAGCTCCGCCACGCGCGCCTTGAGCTCGCCCACGGGAATCAGCCGTGCACCGGCGATGTGCCCCGCAGCGAACTCGCCCTGCGCGCGCACGTCGAGGACCAGCGGCTCGCGGCGGTTGATGAGGGTGACGGCCTCGGCCACGCCGATTTCAGGAATGCCGGACATCTTCTTCGCCACCGACGGCCAGAGAATACCCAGGCCGCTCACCACGGCGATCACGAACAGCCACCAGTTGTCCTGCACGAAACTCACGAGTCATCTCCAAAGTTGAGGGTCGCGGCCAGGCCTGCCCACGGACCGGGCAGTCCAAGCGCCCGCGCCGTCGCGAGCCACGCCCCGGCATGCGCGGGGTAGGCCGCCACGGACCGGTCCCACCAGAGCGCCGCCCCGGCCGCGTCGCCGCCGATCGCCAGCAGCATGGCGTGGCGGAAGGTGACGTCCGGCAGCGGAAACATCCGCACGGTCTCGCCCGACAGCGCAAGCTTCTCGGGCAGGTAAGCCGGCGTGAGGCTCAGTCCCCGATGCAGTCCCACGTCCGCGTAGCCGGCGAGCAGGGACTGGAAACGGAGATCGGACAGCGATCGGACCCGAGCTTCGCGGGCATCGGCGTCGAGCCGGGCGACCTCGCCCTCGGCGAAGCTGCGGATCACCCGGTAATCGAAAGCGACGGTCACCAGCAGCACCGCTGCCGCGAGGCCGCCGCCCGCCAAGGCCATGCGTCCTGCCCGGGCAATCCGGAATTCTAGGCGAGGGCCCTCCGCCAGTCCAAGCGCAAACGCGAACGGGCCGAGGAAATAGGCGAACCACAGGGGATACTCGACGAGCGCGTGCACCCCGAGTGCACTGGCCACGGCCAGCGCCCAGGCCGTCTCGGGCACGGCGCCACCGCGCCGGGTGCGCAGGACCCAGGCGACGGCGCAGCCCAGCAGGACGGCCAGCCCGGTCAGCCCGAACTCCGCGGCGACCTGCAGCGGCAGACTGTGCGCGTGGGCAGTCATCGTGGCGGGCACAGGCGGCGCAAGTTCGGGCGCCCGGGACAGGAAGGCCTCTGCGAAACGCCCGTAGCCGACACCGGCGAAGGGCGCCTCCCGGATCATGCCGAGCGCGCCCTCCCAGATGCGCAGCCGCTCGACGAGACTCCCGGTGTCCGCGGTCATGCGGACCGCGGCCGAGGCCTCGGGTGACCCCTGAAACACCGCGCGCACCCCGTCCAGCGCCAGCCAGACGACGGCGAGACCGGCGAACTGCCGCCGCCAGACCCGGGCCGCGGCTGCACCGACCGCCGGCCGGATTGCGAAGCTTCCGGCGACAAGAAGCGCGAGCATGGGCCAGCCGGTGCGCGAGCCCGCCCAATGGAGACCGAATGCCAGCACGAGCGTGACCGCCGCGGAGGCCACCCGGCCGAGGTGCCCTGCACCGGCGAGATAAGCCGCGGACACGGCGCCGAGGACGAGATGGGCGGCCAGGTGGTTGGGCTGGCCGAGGTTGCCGCCGGCACGCGCACCCGTCATCGGCAGCACGATCCACCAGCCGGTGATTCCGGCGGTCTGGACCGCCGCACAGGCGGCGTTGACCAGGGCCCCCGCCAGCATGGCCCAGGCCAGCCAGACGACGATCCGGTCGCGCCGAGCGTGCGTCCGCACCCAGGCACCGGCGCAGGCGAGCGCCGCAGCCCAGACGAGATAGAGGACGGCAAGCCAGCCATGCGATGCGAGCGCGAGGCGCCCCGCGGCCATCTGGATCAGGATCAGTCCCGCGAAGGCGAGCGGCAGCAGCACGATGGCGGGCACCGCCCAGTGGCGGCCGGCCCCCGCCGCCAGCAGCGCGGCGACGCCCAGCGCCACGGCGAGCCATTCGGCCTCGAAGGATGGAATCGGCTCGATGCCGGCGGGCAGAAGGAACGGCAGCGAAAGCATCGCGCCGAACGCGGCGGCGGCAAGTCTCGTGCTTGTCCGCGCTTCGGCGCGCGGGTGGAAGGCATCCATCGGGTCTCCGGATTCGCGGGGCGCGGCGCGTGGGCGCCGGGTGCACGGGCTAGAATCAACGGCTTGGCATCAGGGGTACTTGACCGGAATTTTCAGAAGGGAATCACGCATGACCCACAAGATCGTGCTGCTGCGGCACGGAGAAAGCATCTGGAACAGGGAGAACCGCTTTACCGGCTGGACCGACGTGGACCTGTCGGAGCGCGGCCGGGAGGAAGCCCGCGAGGCCGGCCGGCTGCTGAAGGCCGAAGGCTACGCGTTCGACGCGGCGCACGTGTCCGTGCTGAAGCGCGCGATCCGCACCCTCTGGATCGCCCTCGACGAGATGGATGCCATGTGGCTGCCCGTGCAGCACTCCTGGCGCCTCAATGAGCGCCACTACGGCAGCCTGCAGGGCCTGGACAAGAGCGAGATGGCCAGCCAGTTCGGCGAGGCGCAGGTCCTCGTCTGGCGCCGCAGCTACGACACCCCGCCCCCGCCCCTGGCGCCCGGCGACCCCCGCCACGATGCCCGCGATCCGCGCTACCGGGAGCTCGAGCCCGGCCAGGTGCCGCTCACCGAATGCCTCAAGGACACGGTCGCCCGCGTGGTGCCCTACTGGGAGCAGGTCATCGCGCCGCAGGTGCGTGCCGGCCGGCGCATCCTGGTGGCAGCCCACGGCAATTCGATCCGCGCACTCATCAAATACCTGGACGGCGTGTCCGAGGCGGACATCGTGGGCCTCAACATCCCCACCGCGACACCGCTGGTCTACGAACTGGACGACGACCTGAAGCCGCTGCGTCATTACTATCTGGGGGATGCCGCGGCCATCGAGGCCAAGGTGAAGGCCGTCGCCGCCCAGGGCAAGGCCAGGTGAGGGCCGCTCCCCCTTGAGGCGCCTGCTCCTCGGGGCGGCATGCGCCGCCCTGTTCTCCGGCACGGCCTGGACGGCCCCCAAGCAGGAGCTGGAGGAGGTGCGCGAACGCCTCCAGGCCCTCCAGAGCGAGCTGGAGGCGTCGGAACAATCCCGGGCCGAAGCGGCCGACCAGCTGCGCGATTCCGAGCGCGCCATCAGCCAGGCGAACCGCAGGCTGCGGGACCTCGCCCGTGAACGGGACGGCCTGAGACGCGAACTGCAGTCCCTCGGGGACCGCTCGACACTGCTCCAGGGGACCATCGACCGCCAGCAGGACGCCTACGCGCACATGCTGCGCGAGCAGTACCGCAATGGCCGCTCGGAGCCCGTGCGGCTTCTCTTCACCCGCCAGGACCCCAACGAGGTCGCGCGGCAGATGCGATACCTCACCTACGTGGCACGGGCACGTGCCGACGTCGTGCGGGACCTGCGCACGAACCTCGCCGAGGTCAGGCAGCTTGCGGACAAGGCACAGGCGCGGGAGCGCGACCTGTCCGAGGTGCAGAAATCCCGCGACGAGCAGAGGCGCACCCTCCAGGAGGAGAAGACCGCCCGCCAGCGGGCGCTCGCCTCCGTCTCGGCGGAACTCGCGAAGCAGCGCAGCGAGTACGCCACGCTGAAACGCGACGAGGAGCGGCTGAGCGAACTGGTGGCCCGTCTCGCACGGGCCCTGGCGAAGCCGAAACCGCCGAAGGCGAAGCCGAAGGCCGGCGAGGCGCCAGTGGAGAACGCGAGCACGCCGGAGGACGGCGAGGCGTCCGTGGCCTTCCGCGCGCTCAAGGGCCGGCTCCGGCTTCCGGTGGCCGGGGAACTCGCCACACGCTTCGGCAGTCCACGCGGAGACGACGGCTTCTCGCGCAAGGGCATTTTCATCCGTGCGCGCAGCGGACAGGACGTCAAGGCCGTGGCCCCGGGGCGTGTGGTGTTCTCCGAGTGGCTGCGCGGGTTCGGCAACCTGGTCATCGTCGATCACGGCGGCGGATACATGACTCTCTACGGCAACAACGAGGCGCTGTTCAAGCAGCCCGGCGACCCCGTGCGTGCCGGAGATGCCATCGCGTCCGTCGGCGCGAGCGGTGGGCAGGAGGCGTCGGGGCTATACTTCGAAATGCGTCATGAGGGCAAACCGATCGATCCGCTGCCCTGGGCGCCACCCCGCCCCTGAAGGCGCGCCCGAAGCCCGTGCCGTCATCCGCGGCCTGTATCGCATTGTTCTTGCATTCCACCCGCCGTATGCACTAGGAGAACGGAGAAGCGCATGGTCACACGTTTCAAACAGGCCGGTCTGGTCGCCGCAGGCGCCGTGCTCGGAGTGCTCGTCAGCCTGCACTTCTCGGCGGTCGCCCAGAAGGATCCCGGGCCCCTGCCCGTCGAGGACCTCCGCGCATTCACCGAAGTGTTCGGGCGCATCAAGGCCGACTACGTCGAGCCGGTCGAGGACAAGAAGCTCATCAGCGAAGCCATCAACGGCATGCTGTCGGGGCTCGATCCCCACTCCGCCTACCTGGATGCCGACGCCTTCAAGGAACTCCAGGTCGGCACGCAGGGCGAGTTCGGCGGCCTCGGCATCGAGGTGGGCATGGAAGACGGCTTCGTGAAGGTGGTCTCGCCCATCGAGGACACGCCCGCCTTCCGCGCCGGCATCAAGGCCGGTGATCTCATCATCAAGCTCGACGACACCAACGTGAAGGGCATGAGCCTGAACGATGCCGTCAAGCGCATGCGCGGCAAGCCCAACACGCCCATCACGCTCACCATCGTGCGCAAGGGCGACACCAAACCGCGCGTCATCACCCTGAACCGTGCGGTCATCCAGATCCAGTCGGTCAAGGCCAAGCTGGTGGAGCCCGGGTACGGCTACTTCCGCGTCACGCAATTCCAGGAGCACACGGGCGAGCTGCTCGCAAAGAACATCGATCTGGTCTACAAGCAGAACGGTGGCGCGCTGAAGGGCCTGGTGCTCGACCTGCGCAACGATCCGGGCGGCCTGCTCAACGCCGCCGTCGCCGTGTCCGCGGCGTTCCTGCCGGCCAACACCCTCGTCACCTACACCGAGGGCCGCACCGAGGACGCGAAGATGAAGCTCACCGCCACGCCGGAGTACTACCTGCGCGGCGCCCGCGACGACTACCTGAGGAAGCTGCCCGCCGAGATCAAGAAGGTGCCGATGGTCGTGCTGATCAACGGCGGCTCGGCATCGGCCTCCGAGATCGTGGCCGGCGCCCTGCAGGACCACAAGCGCGCCGTCGTGATGGGCACTCAGAGCTTCGGCAAGGGTTCCGTGCAGACCATACTGCCGCTGGGCAACGGCACTGCGATCAAGCTGACCACCGCGCGGTACTTCACGCCGGCCGGCCGCTCGATCCAGGCGAAGGGCATCACGCCCGACATCGTCGTCGAGGAAGCCACCATCAACGCTAAGGAGGACGACGGTGCTGTCCGCGTGCGCGAGGCCGACCTCGGCCGCCGCCTGTCGAACCCGCAGGACAACAGGGGGGCCGCGACGCCGCCGGCCCCGGCCGAGGACACGACCAAGCCCGGCGCCAAGTCCGAGGACAAGCCCGAAGGTCCGGAGGTCGTGTCGAAGTCCGACTACCAGCTGAACGAGGCCGTGAACCTGCTGAAGGCGCTGGCGATCGTCAGCAACAAGTAACCGGCCTGCCCCTCCGCAAAGCCGCGCACGCCGTGCGCGGCTTTTTTCTTTGAGCCCCGCCCGTGAACGACGACCAGCTCCTCCGCTACAGCCGCCACATCCTCCTGGACGAGATCGGCATCGACGCGCAGTCGGCGTGGCTCGCGTCGCACGCGCTCGTCGTGGGCGCGGGCGGCCTCGGTTCCCCGGTGGCGATGTATCTGGCCGCGGCCGGGGTCGGGCGGATCACGCTGTGCGATCCGGACACCGTCGACCTTACGAACCTGCAGCGCCAGATCGTCCACCGCAATGACGCGATCGGCCGTCCCAAGGTGGACTCCGCACGCGAGACCCTTGCGCAGGTGAATCCGGAGTGCCGTGTGGACGTCGTGGCCGAGCGCATCGCGGGCGAGCGTCTCGAAGCGCTCGTCGCCGGTGCCGACGTGGTGCTCGACTGCAGCGACAACTTCGCCACCCGCCATGCCGTCAACCGGGCGTGCGTCACCCATCGCAAGCCCCTGGTTTCAGGCGCGGGCATTCGCTTCGACGGACAGGTGGCGGTGTTCGACCGCCGCGCGGACGGCGGGCCGTGCTATCAGTGCCTGTTCCCGGAAACCGCCGAGCTGGAGGAGATGCGCTGCGCGGTGATGGGAGTGTTCGCACCCGTGGTGGGCATCATCGGGTCGGTCCAGGCGGCCGAGGCGCTCAAGGTGCTGGCGCACGTGGGCCAGTCGCTGGACGGGCGCCTTCTGATCCTCGACGCGCTGCGCATGCAGTGGCGCCAGGTGAAGGTTCCGCGCGATCCGCACTGCAGCGTGTGCGCGGGACACTGACCCGCACACACGCGACGTCGCGCTTCAGACCGCGTACACCACGCCCTTGCGGTCGAGCATCCGCTTGAGCGCAGTCCACGCGCGGTTCACTTCCGCGCCGCCGGGCCCCTGGAACTGCTCGTAGCCCTTGCGCGCCACCTCGTCGGAGATGCGCAGCACCTCCGCCTGACCGCCCGCCTGCGCATCCACCTGGATCTGGCACGCGGTGTCGAGGTAGTACATCAGTTCGAAGGCTTCGGCCACGCTGGAACCCAGCGTGAGCAGCCCGTGGTTGCGGAGGATCATCGCCTTCGACGCGGGGCCCAGGTCCGCGGCGAGGCGTGTGCGCTCGTCGAGGTCCAGCGCGATGCCTTCGTAATCGTGATAGGTGAGCATGCCGTACGTGCGCAGCGCGTGCTGGCTGAGCGGCAGCAGGCCTTCCTTCTGCGCCGACACGGCCACACCCGCGCGGGTATGCGTGTGGATCACGCAGTTCACCTCGGGCCGTGCGTCGTGCACGCAGCCGTGGATCACGAAACCCGCGTGGTTCACGCCGAGCCCCGTGCTGTCGTCCACGACCTGTCCGTCCTTGTCGATCTTCACGATGGACGAGGCGGTGATCTCGTCGAACATCAGCCCGTACGGGTTGATGAGCATGTGCTCGCTTCCCGGTACGCGGGCGGTGAAGTGGGTGAAGATGAGATCGGTCCAGCGCAGCTGCGCCGCGATCTGATAGGCCGCCGCGAGATCGCAGCGCACTTCCCACTCCTCTTCGCCGATGCCGCGGCGCGCGGCGTCGCGCACCATGGGCCGGACCACTGCCGATTCCCCCGCCATGTCGTTCCCCCTCCGTGATCTTCACCCGCCTCCCGGGCGAGCGCCGATCATAGCGCGCAGCGTCGTCAGCGCCTGGGGAGGCAGAGTGCCTTGTGGCAGTCGCGCAGGCGCCGGAGGCTGCGATTCTCCAGCAGCGGCTCGGGCACGCGGCGGGCCGTCGGACCCTCGTCCGTGACGACGGCCAGCAGGAGGTCGATCAGAGGGATCTTCGCCGACAGCAGGAAGTGCCCGGCCTCGCGCCGCGCGACGATCGTGCGCGCCTGCACTTCGAAGGTCCACCCGCCGGACTCCGCGTCGCGTACCACGAAGGGCCAGCGCGCCGTCACCAGGTCCGCCAGGGTGTCGGGCTGCCGGGCCGCGAGAGCCTCGATCGTCTCCGCGGGAACACCCTGGGCATCGAGCTGGACGGCGATGCGGCGCACCACCTCCAGCAGCCGGGGTGAGAGATCGTCCAGCAGGTTGCGCTCGACCGCCGCGGCGAACTGTGCGGGGAATGCGGCTTCGATTCGCCGGTTGTCGACGATGGTCCTGAACACGTCAGGCTGCTGCGCGTAGACTTCCAGGAAGGCTCGCGCCTTGGCCGCGTCTTCGCGCAGCACGACCGCGAAGCGGGCCGCCTCGTAGAGCACGTCCGGCTCGCGGGGCTTGGGCTTCGGGGCGCGCGGCGCGGGCCGCGGGGTCTCGCGCAGCGCCTCGAGCAGTTCGTTGGCCGTCTCGAGCTGCGCCTCGGGCGCGATGACCTGCGGCACGGGCGGCGGGGGCGGCGGGTCCTTCGGCCGGATCGGGCGGGTCACCAGCTTGCGGAAGGCCGCGGAACCGGCCAGCACGTGCGTGAGCACCGCATCGTCCAGTTCCGCCATGAGACCATCCTCGTCGTCGTAGCGGCGGCCTTCCTCGGAGGCGAGCGCGCGCGCGACCACGTAGCGGTCGAGCCGCTTGCGGCCGAGCCCGTCGAGGACGACGAGCATCGCACGCTCGTCGACGGCATCGCCGTGCGGCACGGCGGCGGTCGCGCGGCCGAGCCAGTTCTGGAGGGGATCGGCCGCACAGGACCGCCCGACGGGAACCGGGGTGACACGCTCCCGCGGCAACACGACACTGCCGATCGCCGCCGCAAGGACGAGGACCGTCCACACGGACGTCCAGCCGATGCGGGCGTCCCGGGACGGTCTCAGCACAGCAGCATGGCCGTCTGGACCTCCAGACCCTCGGTGGGGACCCGCTTGAAGCGGCTCTTCGCGAACTGGTGCCAGCGCCCCACGACGAAGGCGAGGATGAGGTTCGCCTGCGCGGCGACGTCACGGCCCTCCGGCAGTTCGCCCTGGGTCACCGCGAAACGCAGCGACTGCTTGATCTGCGCCTCCAGGCGGTCGTGCAGCTGGTTGATGCGGACCTGCAGCCGCTCGTGTTCGTGCACCAGCGCGTCGCCGATCAGCACGCGCGTCATGCCGGGGTTCTTGGCGGCGAAGCCCAGCAGCACGGGCAGCATCGCCTCCACCTGCCGGCGGCCGCTGGTCTCCTCGGTCGTGATCTTGTTGACGAGACCGAACACGGTCTGCTCGATGAACTCGATGAGACCCTCGTACATCTGCGCCTTGCTCGCGAAGTGCCGGTACAGCGCGGCCTCGGAAACCTGGAGCTTCTCCGCCAGGGCCGCGGTGGTGATTTTCTCGCCGGCCGGGTCCTGGAGCATGGCTGCCAGGGTCTGGAGGATCTGCAGCTTGCGTTCACCGCGTTTGATCGCCATGGGAGTCTCCTGCCCGGGTCCGGACTGAAGAGCGGCGGAGAGCCGCGCCCCGGTTCGTGTGGATGGCGTGCGAAAGCGCCGCGCCCTGCGCGCGGCCCACCCTTAAGTTAGCACCCGCTCCGGCGTGGCGCCAGCCCCCTCAAAGCCGCCGCAGCAGCCGCGGCAGGCGGCCGAGATCGGCGATGACGTGGTCGACCCCGAGCGGACGTCGGGCGGCCGGACCCACGAGCACCGTGCGCATTCCGAGCCGCTTGGCCGTCACGAGGTTCTCGGCGCTGTCCTCCACCATCACGCAGCGTCGCGGCTGAATGCCGTGCCGGCGGAACAGGCGCCGGAATCCGGCGGGGTCCGGCTTCGGCCGGAAGCGCGTGTGCTCGATGGTGAACACGCCGTCGAACAGGTCCAGCACCCCCAGGACGCGCAGCACGGCCACGCAGTAGTGGTTGGGCGCGTTGGAGAACACGACCTTCCGGCCCGGCAGCCGCAGCAGGATGTGCCGCAGCGCCGGGTGGGCGAGCACCATCGACGGCAGGTTCGTGAACTGGTGGGTGTGCCAGAGAAAATGGTGCGGGTCCGTTCCGTGGTGGCGCATGAGTCCGAGCAGGGTCGCACCGTAGCGCTGCCAGTAGTGGACCCGCAGGGCATTGGCCTGGGTCTCGTCCACGCCGAGATGCCGCGACACGTAGGCCGTCATTGCGGAGTTCATGTGCGGAAAGATGTGCGGTGACGCATTGTGGAGGGTGTTGTCGAGGTCGAAGACCCACACCCGCGCACCCGAATCGGGGATACTCGTCACGTGTTCCGGCATGCACCGGAGAATAACTCAGCGCCCATGAACTCCGCGTCCTCTCTCGACGAACTTCGCGACCGCCTGCGCGCCTTCGTGGCCGAACGCGACTGGGACCAGTTCCACGCACCGCGCAATCTCGCCATGAGCGTGATGATCGAGGCGGCGGAACTCGGCGAGCACTTCCAGTGGGCAGAGCCCGATGCCGCCGTACCGCTCGACGAACGCCGCCGCGAGGCCGTCGCGCACGAGATGGCCGACGTGCTGCTGTATCTCGTCCGGCTGGCGGACAAGCTCGACGTGGATCTGCTGGCGGCCGCCTCGCGCAAGCTCGAGCTCAACGCGGCCAAGTATCCGGTCGAGAAATCCCGCGGCCGCTCGACCAAGTACACCGAACTCGACGACTGACCATGCCCCGCGCCGTCCTGCCCGACTCCCGTCTGCACCCTGCGATCCGAGACGCGGTCGCGCAACTCCACGCCGACATCGTCCGCGAGGTGGAGGATGCCGTCGCCGCGCATGCCGTCGTCGTGGTCGGCATGGCGCAGAACCCGTTCCCGAAGCTGGCCCGCCGCGCGCTCGATGCCGCGGGCGTGCCGTACGCCTATCTGCAGTACGGCAGCTACTTCAGCCAGTGGCGCCGGCGCAATGCGCTCAAGATGTGGACCGGGTGGCCGACCTTTCCCATGGTGTTCGTCCGCGGCACGCTGGTGGGCGGCGCCACGGACCTGAAGAAGCTCATCGCCTCGGGCGAACTGAAACGCCTGCTCGACGCGTGAGCGCGCGCCGGGCAGGCTGCCGGGACTGCGCGGTTCAGTCGCGCCGCGCGGGAATCCGCACGGCCTGCGGCCTGCGCGCTTCGGCGGTCATCGCGAGCGCTGCGATCAGCAGCAGCAGGATGACACCGGGCTCGGGCACGGCCGCGCGCGTGAGATAGATGCCCTCGTTCGGCGAGAGCTTGGCATCCGTGTAGTACCAGCCGCTCACCCGGAAATCCACCTCGTTCGGGGTGACGTTGAGGCGCCGCCCGATCGAGAACGCCTCCTGCACGTCCTCCGGGCCGGTGCCGTCGTCCACCGTGATGACGTCGCTGATCAGTCCGCGCGCGTAGATGTGGGTCGTGCTCGTCTCCACGCACGTGAAGCAGAACCAGTCGCGCAACTGCTCGGCGAGGCCGAGGCTGGCCGCATCGGTGGCCCCGTGCGAGAGGCCTGCCGACACGCCGAGCGCTTCCATGTGCGCGCGCGAGGCGATGCTCCAGCCGCTGAACACCCCGCCGCCGCCCAGCGCGGCCAATGCCTGGTCGTAGGTGTAGGCGGTCGTGAAATCCAGTCGCAGGAAATCGCGCGCGTTGGCGGTGTCGCGAATCACGGCGTCGACGCCGAAGGTGGCATCGTCGGTTTGCAGGACGCCCGCGTGGGCGCTCCCCAGGGCCAGCGCCGCGAGGCAGCCGGCCAGACTACGGCGCAGCAGGTTCATGGTGGCGGTCTCCATCGTTGGTCAGTGCCATCCGCTCATGCCGGCGGACGATGCCACTGTAGAGACGCCGGGCGTCCGCCGCTGTATGCGGCAGCGCATAGGACGGCCCCGACTTCAGGCGGGGGCCGTCCGCGTCGTCAGGGTTCGATCGGCTGAACCCCGGGCTGGGTGATAGCGCCGTCGGAACGGCCCTTGAGATACGCGTAGAGGGCGTCGATGTGCTTCGAGACCTGCCAGTGGCCCTTGAAGCTGGGCATGCCGCGGTCGAGCCGGCCATCGGTGACGGTCTTCACGAACTCGGCGCGCGTCAGCACCTTGAGACTTTCCAGGAGACTGGGGCCCACCATGCCCTCCTGGGCGGGGCCGTGGCACCGGTCGCAGGCGGCCTCCCGCCACACGCGGTATCCGGTCAGCGTGGCGGCGTCCACCTTGTAGCCGTCCACCACGGTGTAGGGCGTGTCCGCAGCGGACGCGGACCCGATCGTCATGACGGCCACCGCCGCCACCCGCCGCCAGGTGCTGTTCATGGATGTTCCCTCCGGGTTGGAGACACGCAGGTCCGCGACGCGCGGCGACGGGATCAGCCGTCGCGGGCGACGCCCGCCGCCTGCTGCGCCCGCAGCTTCGCGGCGATGTAGGCCGTGTGCGGCACGTAAAGCAGATCGGCCACCTTGCGCACGAGGTGCTGCTCCCACGCGCTCAGTTCCGCGTCGGCATAGGCCACGCGCCACATGTGCTCGATCATGCGCTCCTTCTGCTCGGCGGAGAAATGCCGGTTGAGCAGCGCGGTGAACTGGAAGTAGTCGACGGCCTGCCGCGCCTCCTCCTCGGCAAGCCGGATCAGGGTCGCGGCTTCGTCGTCCGCAATGCCGAACTTGGTGCGCACGGCGTGCAGCACGGCCTCTCGCTCGGCCGGGTCCATGGCACCGTCCATGCGCACCATCTCGATGAGCAGCGCGGCGGTGGCGACGGCCGTGGCGTGCGGGGCATCCTGCTCCGACACCTCGGGCGCGAGATGCTTCTCGAAGAAATCCCGAATGGCGGACAGCATGGGACGGTCAGCGCCGGCGGCGGATCTCGTAGCCCACTTCGCAGTCCGCGTGGGCCTCCAGCTTCGCGATGAGCAGGTGCACCGCGCCCACTTCCGGGTAGCTGAAGCACATGGTAAGAATGCGCTCGCCGAGGGTTTCGAGCAGGTTGATGTGCCCCGCCGCGAGGATGTCGAGCACGCCCTGGCGCAGCCGGTCGTAGTCCAGCACGTCCTCCAGGCGGTCGTGCCAGTCGAACGGGGGCTGCAGGTGCACGGAGAGGTCGACGCGGATCTTCTGTTCGCGGCCCTGTTCCTGCGCGTAGACGCCGATCCGCGCGGGGGTCACGAAGTTGCGCAGGAACAGCACACGCATGTCGTCGCCTTCGTCGCGCCGTCCCGTCGCCGGATGGAGGTGCAGCAGGGGTTCCTTGATGTCCATGGCCGGGCGCGAGCGGGCGAAACCGCGTGTTTCAGGGGAGCGGGGATGCTACACCAACACCTGCCCCGCGGAACGCGCGGACCCCGCAGGCGGTGCCGCACGAAGGACCTTCGGGTAGAGTGCTTCCACGCCCTGCTCATGAGGATGCCCGAATGAAGCCCGCCGCACAGCGCACCTTCACCACGTCCGAAATCGACGAACGCCTGGCCAGGACCCTGCCCCGGTGGCGCTTCGAGGACGGCCATCTCGTCCGCACCTACCGGACCGAAAACTGGAAGAGCACCCTGCTCGTCGTGAACACCGTGGGGCATCTCGCGGAGGCCGCCTGGCATCACCCGGATCTCGCCGTGTCGTACGCGGCGGTCACGGTGAAGCTCCAGAGTCACGACGCGCGGGGCATCACCGAGCGCGACTTCGAACTCGCCGCGCAGATCGAGGCGGTGGTCCACTGGCAGCCGGGCCGGGGCACCGGCGCGCTGGAGGGGACGCCGGATGATCCGCGGTACCGGTACATCGTCTACGACGAGTGACGGTCCGGCCCGGAGGCGCCGGGCGGCCGCCCGAATCGACCTCCGGCCACGACAGAATTCGGCCCTGACGCTTCTTCGCCGCCTGAGTTTCGGCTCGACCTGATGCCTGCTTGCCTACCGACGTGTGCCGACGGCGGCACACGCCCCCGAGGCCACCGCGCCTGTGCCCGCGTCCGCTCCTCGCCCCTACTCCAGGGCGCGCCAGCGCTCGCGGGCGGCAAGTTCGTCGTCCAGCGTCTCGCCCGCCGACCGGTCGGCCGCACCGAGATACAGCAGCTTGCGCGCGAACTGCCCGTAGGTGAGCGTGCCGTCGTAGAGGTCGCCGAGCAGCGCGCTGACCGTGTCGAGACTGCTGGCCCGGTAGTAGGGCGGCGCGCCGTTCTCGGCCTCGGTCGCCTGACGGCAGGCGGTGTGTGCGGCCCACAGGACCTTGAGCGCAGGACGCTCGCGATCGCTTGCCTGATCCGCGAGCGACAGCAGGCGCATGTCCTGCGGCGCACCGAGCGTCGGCGGGACCTGCACCTTCTCCCGGATGGGGTCGATCCGGGCATCGGCGAACAACCGGGCGCACTCTGCAGCGGCGCCCCTGGCGCTGCGCGCTTCGCCGGTCTGCGCGCAACCTGCGACCCAGAGAAGCGGTACCGCACAGAGGGCGACGGTCATGCGCCGGACCGTCGGGAAGCGCAGCGAGGAGGGCATCGTCGTCGTCACGCGAGTGCTCCTCAGTCCACGCGCGCGTTGTCGCGGGCGCGCCGGGCTTCGTCGAGCAGTTCCCGCGCGTGCTTGTCGCGGGCGCCGATGTAGAGGAGTTTGCGGGCGAACTGACCGTAGGTGATCGCGCCCTCGTGCAGATCCCCGAACAGATCCACCAGCGCGTCCTCGCTCTCGGCGCGGTAATTGGGCAGCGGGCCCAGCCGGGATTCGCCGAAGCGACGGCATTCGGTGCGGGCTTCCCAGAGCGCCTTCACGGCGGCCCGCTCTGCGTCGTTGGGGTAGCTTCGGTCGGACAGACGTTCCAGATCCTGTGCCGCATCGAAACTGATGGGCAGTTGAATCCTGGCGCGGACCGGATCGATCCGCCCGTCCGACAACAGCGTGTCGCAATAGCGCCGGACCTCGGCGGCTTTCTCGTCTGCCTTCGTCCTCGCCGGGCCCTGACCCGGTCCAGCGCAGGCGGCGGAAAGTGCCGCGGCCAGTGCGCAGGTGATCGTGATGCGACGATTCATGTGAGTTTCCGTCCCCCCGTGCGCGGGCGTTCCGCGCTTACTCGTCCAAGCCGTCCTCGGCCTCGATGCGCCGGCGCCCGGCATCGGCCTCCTCCCGGAGTAAGGCCGCCTCCGCGAAGAAACTCCCGGGCGGCGTCGCGGCCCGCACCCGCAGCACGGGCGGGTACAGCGAGAAGTCGTCCGAGATGTGGTCGACATCGCCGGCCTGGCTGCGGGCGGAGGCCCAGTGCGCCGTACCGCCCACTGCCGCAGGCAGGAGGATCGCACACAACGCGGCCGTGCGTCGCCGGAGCGACGAGGCCTGCGTGATGTGCAGGAACAGCGCTGCCGCGATGCCGGTCCCGTACAGCAGCCACACCGCCCAGGGGGGCCGCGGCAGCGCAAACGCGAATCCGGCGACATCGAGGCCGAGCCCGACCACGAATACCGACGTCACCACGCCGAAGAAGATCGCGGCGTGCGCGGGCCAGCGCCACTCGCCGCCGAGGATGCGCGACAGCAGCGCCCACGCGGCGACCCACACGGAGGACATCGCTGCGCCGCCGACCAGCGCGATCGCGGCGGCCGGCGCGAAATCCGGGGGCGCCTCGAGCCAGACGTTGTAGAGCGCGATGCCCGCGCAGGCCGCGATGCCCGCGAGCGCGGCACCCCGGCCCGCGAATGCCGGTGCGCCGGTGTCCGGCCGCTCCGCGGGAAGCGGTTCTGCGCCGGAACGCGCGCGCAGCGGTGTCCGCCCGATCTGCAATGCACCGCGCGTGAGCGGCAGACCCCGGGCACCCTTGTGGCGCCGCCCGTCGACGATCACCCCGTTCAGCGAACCGAGGTCCGTGACCAGCACGCGCCCCTGCGCATCGAGCGCGAGGGACGCGTGGCGGACGGCGACGTGCGGGTCGTCCACGACCACGTCGGCCTCCAGACCCCGCCCCACGACGACGGGCGCGCGGCCGTCCATCTCGAACCGGTCACGCTGGAGAACACGGCCATGCCCGTCCAGCGTCTCCACCATCAGGATCGCCACCGGATCGCCTCCGTGAACCGTCGCAGGAAGGCCATCCCGCCATCGAACTCCACCCCGTAGAGATCCACGTGGCTGACGAAGCCCGCGGTGGGCCGGTGCAGGCTCACGATGCGCGCGGTGAAGTCGTACAGCCCCTCGAAGCGGCGGTGCGCGCGCACGCACAGGAGCACTTGGGCATCCAGCCCTGTGAGCGCGACCGTGCGGTCGCGGCAGCTGAAGGGGCCGAGGAATCGGCGATGACCGAAGCTGCCTGTCGCCTCGGCCATCTTCCCCAGCCGCCGGGCGAAGCGCCAGGCGTCGAGCGTGCGCCCCGTGAGCACGTAGTGCGTGAACGTGAAATCGCCGGTGGTGAGGCCCTGCTGCACATACACGCCCGCCTTGGCGCCGCACTGGATGGTTTCCGTCCGCGCGGGCTGGTCCGGTGCGGGATCGCCGGAGGCGCTGCAGTCCACGAACGGGGCGAGCCGCCCGGGCAGCTCGTACCCCGCCACGGTCTGCACGGGGAAGCCGGCCCCGGCTGCGCCGCCGACGGCTTCCATGAGCGCACGCCCATGGGCCCGCAGCTGGGCCGTGACCTCGGTCTTCGCATCGCCCGGGACGAGCGGCGCGCGGCGCGCCCGTTCCAGCAGCGGCAGCGCGTGCTCCGCCGGCACGAGGAAGCTCACCAGCTGCTCGAAGCGGTAGCCGGCCACGTTGATCCCGATCACGTGGCCCCGCTGGTTCAGGGCCGGGCCGCCGGACATGCCCGCGTTGAGCGCGCCCGAGTAGTGGATGCGCGCGTCGAAGGCATCCGTCACGCGGCCGTTGGACACGCCTTCGGTGATGGTGAGCCCCACGTCGAGCGGAAACCCGATCGAATAGGCCCGGTCGCCTTTCGGCGGCACGGACGTGTCGAGCACGAGCGGCTCGGGTGCGAACCCCTCGGTGCGCACGACCGCGAGATCGTGACGCACGTCCACCGCCAGGACCGTGACCTTGCCGGTGGCGCCGCCGGGCGTGCGGTACTCCAGCCGGTACTTGTCCGGATAGAGCACGTGCTCCGCCACCACGTGGAAATTGGTGAGCGCGATCCCGCCCGGCGCCACGGCGAACCCCGTGCCGTGGAAGGCCTGCGCCGTGTTGGCGCCGAAGAACCCCTGGATCTGGACGATGGACGGCCGGACGCGGTCGAGGGTGTCGCGGGCGCGCTCGGAGATGGAGGCGGCGTCCGGGACCGTCGGGCGCTCGGAAGGGACCACCGGAGGAGGTAGCTGAGCCCCCACCTCGAAATGCCAGCCCCAAAAGATAGAGCACAGGGCTGCGACAACTAGAGATCTGGACGTTACAGCCGGGGAATGCTGGGCGGAAGAGAATCGATCGGGCATGAGACGGATTAGACCACGGAGACTGCGAGTCGCCGAGGTCGGACAGAAACGACGCCTTTCGATTGCCCGCAAGAGACCGCGAGGATGTTCATCACCCCCCAAGAAGGACACCCTGCAATTCGGCGATCGCCCGATCGAGAAGTCCACCTCACGAACGAGGAGCCCTTGGATGACTTCTTGTCGGATCTGCCTCGCGGTCGTCCGACCTTGCCAACTCGTCAAGCAGTGCACGCCAGGCGTATCGACGGCAGAACGTTCGCGACCGCGTAACGGGCCGACCTCGACGATGGCCGGCTGTGCCGACCCGCGCACGGCCGCCCAGACATCTCCGCGTTCAACCCTTGACCTCTGTTTGGGCCACAACCGAGCGTCACGACGAAGACGGCACGCTACGCGGTTTACCTCGGGCGGCCTTCATCACCATGTTTGCGACCCACCGAGGTGGTATGGACAAGCCCCTGCGCTCGGCTCATTGTTCCCCTCGCAGACTTGTCGTCCATTTCACGACCCGTTCAATGACATTGCCACGTCTCGCAGATCCGGCAACGGTCGCGATCGTTGGCGAGACGATACTCGCGGAATGAATGTCGTGGCGGAAGCCGAACTGCGCAGAGTCCGTTAGCAGGCGAGAGTTTGGCTGCCCCGTGGTCGGCCTTCCATCGACGTCTGCGAACAGCATCTCCACCAGATATCTCGGCCACAGGAGATTGCCATGCCCGCTGAGTCCGCTCAGATCGACAGACTCAATGAGCTTCTCGCTCTTTGGAAAGCTTACCGGTCCGGCCTCTCGGACACGGAGATGTACTGCCAGCTGAAAACGGACCTCTACATGGTTCGAAATGCCGGCTGGAATGGTAATCCCCCGATCACCGTATGGCCGGGCCATCTCATTGACCCTGACGACACCATGATGGCAGCCGTTGAGCACTACTTCCTCTGCCGTTGCTGGGTAGGCTCGGGGGCTTTTCCGGCTTGGCAGATGCGGGCCATGAACACCATCTACGATCTCGGAAAGCTCGTGGGTATCACGCCTCAGCACAATCCGACCAAGCCGGTATCGCCGCTGACCGCCCTACAGATGGCGGCAAAGGAAGCGGGTGTTCGGGACGGAGCGCTGGATCTGCTCAGGTCCGGCAGGGAGGCGCCGCTAGTGGCGAAGCCGCCGTCCTACTGAACTGCGCTGACCGATTCGCGGAAGCGAGGCCTCATCGACTCCATCGCCAGTTGGAACGATGCATTCCCTGGCTGACCTCCAGGCGTTCGTGGCTGGCTACTCGGATAGCGCATTCGGCAGGATTCGATACGCCGGATCGGTTGACCCCCTCGACATTGCCTCTCGTCGTCGCTCCGGATTTCCGGCTGAGGATGACCCCAACTGCACCTTTCGACTCGAGTTGCTCTCGTACTTGTTCGCGCCCACGCCCCACGGAACCCCAGCCGCGATACGGGCGCCTTCTCGCCTGCTCGAAGACCTGTTCCGGGCCCATTGGACGTTCGCCACCGCCCACGATTGGTGCGGCCACGAGGAGTTGGCGATCGAGTTGCTACGGCGAGGTCTCTATGGAGCGTTCGTATCGGCCTACTCCCTTCCCCTCGGCATGGACCATGGCGTTCCTCTCGACATCGCAATCCGAAAAAGCACGACGCCTGCCCAATCACCGATTGCTGGGCTCGTTCGCGCGCTCGACGCTGCTCTCGCCGAAGAGTCGCGCCCCGCAGCACGCGAAAATCTGCACAAGTGGCGTCAACGGATTCTTGGAGACGAATGAATGCCGTACGCTGTGATTGTCACGCTACCCCCACCGTCGCGAAGAATCCATCGAGCGAATGAGGGCACTTGACCCGCAGCCTGATCATGAACTTGACGTCCTGACCGCAGAACCCACGTAGTCGCCTAGAATCGATACCCAATGCCAATCTGCAAGACCGGCAGGTACCGCGCATTCTTCAGGTCGTTCTCGAGCTTCGCTCGCTCAGCGGCGATGTCCGAGTCCAGTTGATTGCACAGCCCGGCGTTCGTGCATGTAGCCGTCAAGTTGAGGTCGGGCTTGCCCGCAAAGATGACTCCGGCGTCGAACGAAAAGTAGAAGCCGCCGTTGGGGCTGGCGTTGAAACCGTCGTATCCCAGGCCTGCGTACGGGCGGGCTCCGCGCCAGCGCGCGGATATACGCAGATTCTCGAGGTCGGACTGGCTGTACGACGTGCCGTTGATCGTGACGGTCCCCCCGGCAGCGTTGAACTGCCCGTCGCCTGCCAGTTCGTGAGACGGGCCGTACGCGCCAGCCGACAGCCGGAAGCCGCCACCAAACGGGTGATAGTCCGCCAGAAGGTTCCAGCCACCCAGCTTGAGCTTCACCTTGTAATCGATGGCATCTTCCTTGTAGGTGCCGTTGTAGCTGAACCCTGACCAGCCCGCGCGCACCTTGAAGTACTCGCCGAACGCCTTGGTCAAATCAGCGCCGGCGCCGGCTGTGCCGAGCTTTAGCGCCAGACCAAAACTGGTTGCGCCCCCCGAATCGGCCGCGTAGGCGGCATTGGGCGCCGTGGAGAAAATGACAGTTGCCATTACCGCAGCCGGCAAAACCCAACGCATTTGGTATGTCTCCTCAAACTCGCAATCGAAACGGCGTGAGCCCTACCCACGTCCAACTGCTGAAGGGTAGCGGCACGGCCGTCAGACCGGAATACCCCAAATGTGGTACTCGATCGGGTAGGCCGCGGACACAAGAACGATCGTCAAGTCTCGATCACCTGCAAAACGTCCCCAACCTGACAAACGGTAACGTCGTGCGACGTCAAGGCCTGGAAACCGTCAACTCCTCTTGAATCATCCGGTCCAGCGCCTGGATCCACTCCTTGAAGTCCCGATGTGCCCGTGCCCGTTCGCCATTGATGATGGTTCCCCCATAGTCGGCGACTGGACTCCAACGATAAGACAATCCCTCGCTATCGCGATACCGGATGCTGTAGTGGTTCGCGTCGTAGGAGACGGACAACACGGCTCGCCTGCGCTTCTCGGAGCGTGAAAGAACCATTGTGCCCCCGCCGTCTTCCATCACTTCCCACCCGGCTCGGGCCGACGCACGGCCAATGGCTGACTGTACCGTCGCCTCCGAGCGCGATTCCATGTTTTCGGCTGGAGGTGCATGCCGAATGGTCGGTACGTCAACCAACGGCACACACCCCCAGAGCCCGCCCACAACCAGCGCCGCGAACACACCTCGATGAACCGCTGCGATGGACCTCTCGAACGTAGACTGCGTCATCTGTTTCCTGGAGCCATGACCACCACTCTCATTTATGCAAGGTCCTGCAGTGCGTGCTGGGAAACTTACTTGAACTCGACAGAACTGGCATCACGCGATGCCTTCTCGCCGAACGAGTTGCGGTACTCGTACTTGACCATGAGCGCCTTCCCCGAGGGACTGAACCACCACCACTCCGTGAACGTCTCATTTCCGGAGAAGGCGTTCCCCGACTTGTCAGATCCTTGAAGCTTCGACTTCGCGGCAATTCGTATGGTCTCGAACTCGCCCGCCGGCACCTTGATCTTCTCGGTCTTCTCGATGACACGATCTTGCTTGATGCGGGCAGTGAAAGCCTCCCCTTTCACCGTGAAATCAATCGACCATTTCTTCCCCTTGTCGAGTGGTAGGTCCAGCACGTGAAGATTGGGCTCGAACTGGCACTGCTGACCGTTCGTGAGGCAGATACTCGACGTGAAGTCCATCGTGCGACCGTTGAACTCCATCGTGAACGACCGTTGGAGGGCGCGCTCCGTCACGACGACCCGTGAGTCGTGGGAGGCAATCACCTCCTGCTCCAGTCGGTGCTCCTTGGGGCCCAGCTTCCATACGAACGTTGCCTTGTCTCCGACGCTCCAGGGCGAAAACTACTCGACGGGCTGTGCTTGCGCGGGAAGAAACGCCAGAAAGGCTTACAAAGCGAGGAGACCGATGCGAGGTGCGAAGTTCATTCGAGAACTCCCGATGAGTTGTTTTCCAGTTTTTGCATGAGAGCTGGACAGACGACCTATTCCACTTGGGCAGCGATTCCGACCTCTGCCTCGCCACGTCAGATCCACCGCTCCAACGTCCAACACATGCCGAAGGTGCTATTTTCGTGAGTCGTGCACCCGCAGTCGTAGCGGCTCAACGAGCATCGAGCTGCGACTTCGTCCCTGACCTTCGATCGATCTCATCGGCTTCACTGACTCACCGACGACGTCTGGTCCTTTCCAGGGGCGTGCGAGGCGCGCATGGTCACTGAAGCCTACATGCCGATGCGTAGGTCACGTAGCAGACACAGGGGACACGCTGCGAGAACTCTAGCGCGCTTGCCATAACGGATAGGTTACAGATTGCCTTCCTACCACTTTCGCAGTATCTGTCCGGACGCCCCCATCCTTGCGGCCCCGCCGTCCGGCCCATAGAACTCGAACTTGGGCAAGTCACAGCCCGGAGGCCGGAAATCAAACGGCAGCAACTCGGCGATCCGGTCGACCCGGCTCTCCGGCAGCCGCGTCAGCACGGCCCTCAAGTACGCGTATGACTCCACATCGAACAGCACCTTGCGCACGAACGGCTCCATTGACGACGATGTGTCGGGACCAACGCCCCGATCAACTGCTTGAAGGGTCGCGTTTCCGACGCCTGCCGGGAAATGCCACAAAAGTGTTGTGCATCCTACCGGGGTCTACTATCCATTACCGCTTGTCGTTTCGCAGCCTCCAGCAAGATTACCGAAGCCTTGCACCGGGGCTCACCGTCGATCACCAGATTCTTTACGATTCGACCCGCAGTCAGAGAAGAGGTGTGATCGCACTCCAAGGCTCTAGGCCCGCCCGCATGACATATTGCTTGTCGTGCAGGCTAGTGCCAAGATCGACGCCGTAACGTTGCTGCAGCCCGACCGATGGGAGACCGAGATGCGCCTTGCGTACGAGTGGTCCGACGATGACCAGATGTACTTCGTCGTCAACCGAGCCGACTTCGATCCCGCATTGAACGCCGTCTCAGGCCAACCGGACGTGCTCCAGGAGATTCGCAGAGCAACGGTTGAGATTCTGTTGAACCGCGCACGCAACGGGGGTGACACCGTGGTCAAAGTCACCAGTAATCGCCCGGTGTACGCGACGATCAAGGGCTACGTCACCTTCTTGAGCCAGATCGCCGGCAGTGACCTCTCCGGCTTGGAACGAAAGCTCGGATTCAAGACAGGCATGCTGGCCCAGGGTGCCTACATTTATGCGCTAGACAGTAGCGCCTTACATGGGGACAACGTCGCACCGAGGGGCAGCACCAGTTGGTCCGCGGGCGTTACCCCGCGGGAGCTCGACAATCTGAGCAAGACGGCGGGTGCGCCAGTGGGCTATCACAATGACTACCCGCCCGCGCTGGACCCCATCATCCAGTTTGCGGTGCTGGAGCCGGTACCTTATGTCGGTGCGCCACGATTTCTTGGTTCGTCTGACACCGTGTAGTCCCCCGACGCCTTTCGGAAGCTCAGTGTCCACATTTATGAGGCAGTTGGCGGACCCGATGCATAGCGCAGTCGTATACGACTACGACGAGTCTGGCTTGCGCGCGCAACGAGAGCGGGCCAATCGTAACGACCTGACCGGACTATCGCAGCCTGGTCGAGCGCCATTGCCGCCATGCTGGAGGACAGAAGCAAGGAGCGGGTGCGCAAAAGTCAGCACAGCAGAGTCCGGAACCGATCAAAGGTGGAACATCAGTTCCGTTTGAAAAAAAAGCGGCACCGCTGTCTGGCGAAGGTGCCGTTCAACGTACTAGACGACAACACAGGACGTCTTCCGACGCTCTTAGCACTGCCCAAATTGTGTATCGCCCTCAGGCGCCGATAGCGATGAGATGATGCGAGCGGTCCGTTCAAAATCAGCTTTAAGGGATAGAGATTAGACCAATCCGCGCCTCCGGACCGAGTGGAACCATGCCTTTCCGACTCACCGCACGTCCCAAACGGCCGATCTCGACCAGATTTCTGAGTTGATCCGACTTTCCCAAGTAAGCAACCCGTCGTCCACTTAGGAGATCTCGCAATGCCAACCTACCTGAACTATGTTCCTGGCGGCGGCGAGTACTACGCAGACCCGACAACAATGTATGCGCAGTCCTGGTTTCCATGTCCAAACCCATGTCGGAAGTATCACGTAAGTTCTGCCATTGACACTGCGCATGTCGTCGCGTCGCTGGTACTGCCCATCCTCACGGCAAACAGAATCTGCCACAAGGTTGTAAAGAATAGCAGCCTGCTCGATAAGCAATTCTCTGGGTCGCAAGCAGGAAAGTTCATAACCATTTATATGGAACCGCATGTCCCCCAAAGAAATCCGATCGTACAGCGAATTGGGGAAGCGCTTTCAAAGGCACGAGCTGAGGGGCTTGCCTCGCCCTCCCCACGTGTACCCCGCTCAAGATCCTATTGTCATGTCTTTATGGAGCAACCATTGGACGAAGACATGTTCATATACGGCGGTTTCGAATGTGATCCCTACGAGTAGCGGCTTGTTCTCCCGTGTTGGTCTCGTGGCGAGTGACGAGATGCGGATGCATGATTGAAAGACCTGACCCTAAGTCTTCGTGAATGATTCAGCCCGCGTCATAGGTACATTGCTTCAGATCTTCAATCCCGACGAGTCCGAGAACCTCTGGGGATGACGGCGCCAACCTCGCCCAGATTTCTAAGTTGATCAGACCTTCCCTATTGATGAGAGCCCTTTATACGACAGCCACGCTTGGCATCGTCAAGATTCATTTGTTGGATCTGGGCCCCAAGACCCATGAAGAAGGACACATGGAACATTTCGGACCTTAAGGAATCGATTGTTTTGGATAGAGGGGAATCGAGTGCGCGAAGGCGGCGACAGTAGCCACCCAAATTTTGGCTCTATTCTCTATCCAGTCCCGCCGGTCCTCGTATCTGTACGGCGGAGAGGGTATTTTCCCGGACGGAATGGATTCCGGATCGGCCGCCCAGCTATTCGCCTCACTCGCTAGCATTTTTGCTAACTCGCGAATCAAAGCGACTTGGAGCAATTGCTCGTTAATGTAGTGAATCGCCCTGCGATGTCGCAAAGTATTCTGAGCCAGTCGGTACGCGGCGATCAAAACCGCTTTTTTCTGACTATCGTCTCGACACTCTTCACTAACCCAGCTGAGGGCTTCGTGGAAATCCGAATCCACCTCCCAAAAGTTTACACCCGAATGCGTCGTGTAAGCTCTAGAGTCTGAGCATTGCGTAGCCTCCTTCTCAAGAGCGATTACACATCTGCCGAAAACAGGGTACAACTTGTAGAATGCAACGTCATGCTCCAGAGCGACTTTCTCATCATGCTTTTTCCCTTGATACTCGATCGCGTCCTTGGCGTTGTCATAGATGAATAATCCGATTGACGCAGCTCTTCCGATTGGCGTCGCCTTCTCCAACAAAATCTTTGCGCCTTCCAGAAAACCTCCTAAAGCTTTCACCCCCTTGTCGGGGTGAGTGCTAAGTGCGCTCGTCAACCAGTTTACCGGACTCAGTATCTCGTCCTTCAGGCCCTTCTTAAGCTTGAAATGGTCCACTGTCGGCGCCTTGGAGAACACTCCTGGCAATGGACGGCGTACAAGCCGTTCTGCTTGGAGCGCGCCTACCTGTTTTGCGCCATTCTCCAGGCGGTTCTTGACGACATCAGACAAGTGGGATCTTACTAACTTTGTGAACGCTGCATCGTTAGCTTTCGCCAAATCAAGGTAATCAAGCAACTTGGTTACGGCTACCTCTCGGGCTGTTGCCTTTGTGTGCACGTGAAGTTCCCCCTCAACGATGGCGGTTGCGCAAGAAGGCTAACGAAACAAGGGACTGAGCTGAGCGATTCTCGGCGGGGTGCGATGTGCAACGTCATCCAACCTTTATGCGATGTTTACATTCGACACCACGTATCGCTCTTTAGGAGTTGCGCCCCACGACGATATCCGACCCCCACTCTGACTGACCGCGATTTTCGTTTCGCCGCTTCAGCAAGCAATCTGCGAAAGAGCGTTATCTGCGTTGACAGCGCTACTCAAGCTCAGCGCCCAGTTCTGTCAGCAGCCTAGACGCAAGAGTCCTCGTCTCTTCCGTCAATGGAGTCCGCTTAACGATATCCGTGAGGTGAAAGCGCAGCGCCATCAGGATTTCGGTGCCTGTCGCCCCGCCTTCCATGGCAGCTTTGAGGGTTTCGGCTTCCGCCGCATATCCAGCCCGCCGCAAACGAGAAATCAAGTCGAGCGTCGCCGCATAGTGATCAAAGGCATTCATGGCATCCCCGTGAACCACTTCATCTGCACGCCCCCAGATGGCACGACTACTTCGATACCGCCCCCAACATTCGAACCAATGCCCGGCGCTGGTCTCGTTATGAATTGTGTACCCGGTCGGAGTGTAGCAGCCTCAATAAAGTCCGCATTCAAGACATTCTCTGCTGGAAGGCCGTACCGGCTTGCATACCCGGGAGAAAGAGGATGTTCGAGCGACCAGAATTGTGCCTCAGCTGCTTGACTTTTCCCCATCGTACCTATTCGGTAGAGGGTTGCTCCACCCTCGACTTCAGTTCGCGCGGCGAGCGCAGCGGCGTTTTGGCTCTGGGTTGCAACACCGTATGGAGTCGAAATCCCCTTTGGAGTCGAAATGCCCTTCGCGGCATTGTTGCACGCTGCCAACCCCACCGGATCCACCCACCTCGCCGGGCTCCCTTCCGCATAGCTGTACTCGTTCCTGCCTCCCCGCAACCCAATCGGATCCGCACTCGCATACCGCCCGACTTCCGGATCGAAGTACCGAAAACGGTTGTAGTGCAGCCCCGTCTCTACATCGTAGTACTGTCCCTGAAACCGTAAGGCTTGCTCGGACTCCTGCACCTCCTCTACGAGCAGGTTGCCCCACGCTCGCACCGTCGCGCGCCAGACGACAGCGCCGTCCTGCCGTGTCAACTCGCACGGCGTCCCGATCTGGTCCACATGGAAGTGCAGTACCTCAGGCCGATCGTGCGACTTCGCTGCATCCGAACCGGGTGATGTTCCGGCATCCCACCGCGCCACCGGAACGAAGCTGTCTGGCTGGTACAGATACTCCTGCACCTTCGACCCGCGGGCATCGTGGCTGACACGATCGCCGTCCCACCCGAACACGGTCGCGCCGAACTCGTCCGCTTTCCCGACCCGCCGTCCGAACGCATCATAGAAGTAGTGCGTCGTCTGCTGCGCGCCGTTTCGGGACACCGTCGCCTGTGTCATCCGCTGATCCGCGTTGTACGCGAAACGCCAGACTTGATTGGTGCCTTTCCGCTTCTCGACGACGTTGCCGTACACGTCGTAGTCGAAGCGCATGTCCTGGTAGACAAGCAGGCGGTTCTGTTTGATGAAGCCTGTCGACTGTCCTGCCGCACTGGCATCTCCGGGCAGCAGATTCCCGGCCGGATCGAAAGCGAACAGTTCGTTCAACGACACGGCGCCTGAGAGCCGAGAGGCGATCAGCTGTCCCGCTACATCGTGGCGATAGGCGTACTCCCTCTGGCTGACGGCGGATTCGGTGGTCCTGCGCAGCATGTCGACGCGTGATTCGAGGCGCCCGGCGATGTCGTACCGATACCGCCGATCGATGAGTGCCACCTGGCTTCGACCGCCGGCCGCTTGGGCGCGCGCCTGGGTCAGGCGCCCTTGGGGGTCGTAGCGAAAGTCCGTCTGCAGTGCACCCTGTGTCCGGGAAATCTCTCGGTGCAGGTCGTCGCGCTCGATGCTCGTCAGTTCGTTGCCGTCGAGAAGCACACCGTGCAGATGCCCGCTGCCGTAGAACTGGAAGTCGATGACTCGACCGGAGGGATAGCGGGTTTGCGTTCTATTGCCGAGGGGGTCGTACGCATGCGCGAACTCCAGCATTCTCGGGCTCTGTCCCGGCAAACGGATGCCCTGCACTTCCTTCAGAACGTTTCCGAGCGGGTCGTAGGCGTAGGCAACGGCCGAAGAGGCATTCACGGCCTCGGTGACACGCCCCAGGGGATCGTAGGCGTACGTTGCCGAGGCGCCGTCGCCCGAGGTTCTGGCGACCATGCGCCCGGCGCCGTCGCGATCGAAGCGCGCGACGAGCCCCGGGCCCGACTCCGTCCCGCCGGGTTCGATGACGTGCGTGAGTTCCCCGGCGGCGTTGTACGCGTACCGCTGAAGGCGGCCGTCGAAGCCGATTTCCTCGATGAGCTGATCCAGCACGTCGAAGGCGAATCGGTACGGCTCACCCTTTTCGTTGATCAGCCGGGCAAGGCGCCCCGCGCGGTCGTACTCGTAGCGCAGTACATGGCCCAGCGGGTTACGCCGTGAAACCGGACGCCCTCCGCCGTCGTAGTCGTACGCCGTCCGGGCCCCGAGCGGGTCGACGTAAGCCTTAAGGCGATCGAGAGGATCCCAGTCGAAACGGTGCAACGCGCCATCGGCGTCCCGCTGAGAGATGACCCGGCCCAGGGCATCCAGCTCCATTCGGGTGGGCTGCCCAAGCGCATCGACTGCGCCGACATAGCGTCCCCAGGCGTCGTGCTCGAACCGGGTGGTCTTGCCGGAACAGTCCGTATACGAGATGAGTTCCCCATGGGTGCCCCATGCCAGCTGCGACACGCCCCCTTTGGCGTCGATGACGCGAATCACCTGCCCTTGTGCGTCGTATTCGTAGCGAGTTTCCTGGCCGAGCGGATCGACCGCTGACGCCAGATTGCCTCGGGCGTCGTAGGCGCGAGTCCACACCTGGCCGAGCGGGTCCGTGATCCTGATCGGGAGGTCGAAGGCGCCGTACTCGATCTGCGTCTCTGCGCCCGCTGCGTCCTTGAGGTAGACGAGATTCCCGCGGATGTCGTATATCGTCTGCGTCTCGCGGCCGAGCCCGTCGAGAGCGACGAGCGGGTTGCCGTTCGGATCAATCTGCGTGGAAGTTTCGTTTCCCGCGGCGTCGATAGTGCCGAGGTGGATGTGGTGCTCATCGAAGAAGTATCGGGTGACGCGTCCGAGTACATCGGTATGGACGGTCTCCTTACCGTCGGCCGAGAAGGTCAGCCTGTCATCCACGGTCCCATCGACCGAGTAGCTGCGGATGCATTCGCAGTCGGCGCGAAGGCCTCCCACTCCTGGCGGAACACTGCGCCGTCGGGCATGGTGTAGCCGACCAGCATGTGGCGGTCCCACTCATAGCGGTAGGTGCGCACATCGAATGTCGTCGCCTGTCGCAGGTCTCCGTTGGCGTCGTATTCGTAGCGGGCCACCGTCGCCCGCGTACCGGGGTTCTCGGGCAGAGTCACCCCCACTTCGACCAGGTGGCCTCGGTCATCCCACGCAAAGTGCCACGTCCGGTCGGCCGTGTCCGTAGCCGAAACCGGTCGGTGAATGGGTGTCCTGCGTTGCGGATCGTCTGCTCGCGGATAAGCAAGCTGGATGGTGTTCCCGTTACGGTCCTCGATGCGCGCGAGACGGTGCCAGCGCTTCTCGCCGGCGTTCCTGGGATCGAACACATAGCGCAGGCCGTCCTCTTTTCGAAAGACGGCGTAGCGGCCGGCGGGGTCGCGCTCGAGCTGCACCCCTTCGAGCGGATCCATCCACACTTCCCCCGGCTGCACATGCGGCAGCGGAAGATCGCGTCCGTCAACGTCGAAGAAGTGGACCATTTCGTCGTCGACCGACAACTCCACGGCGAACTGGCAGGTCCAGCCCTGGCCGAACCAGCCGTCCCGCGCGTCACTGGAGAGGTAGTAGCGGGTCCAGTCGATTGGGATTCGCCCTGGGAGGGAGAAGTCTTCATGGACGAGAAACTTTTCGCCGGTCGCGAGAGAAATGGGGCAACCAGTGCCAGGACTCGTCTTGCTTTTGGCGAACAGGTTCTTGGTCTTGGTGGTGGCAGACTTCACCGCTGCAGACGCCTTGGCGGAAACCTTGGCAGCCCCACGAGCGAGTGCACCAGTGACCTTGCTAAGGAGTGGCTTCGCGGCCGCAGCTAGCTTCGAGAAGAGCTTTCCCGCAGCGCCGCCCAGCAACCCTCCGAGCGCCCCGGAGGCCATGCTCTTCAGCAGACATGGAATGCACACTGCCTTCCCGTCGAGCAAGGCGGTCGCGAGGTCCGTGATGCCCGAACCAATGGCTCCCGAGAGCGCTCCCAGCAGCAAGCCCGCCCCAGGGATCGCCCCCACGGCACCACCGACGGCGCCGCCTGCGATGCCGGCCAGGACGTTTCCGCCGGAGGCGGCCGCAGAGATACCACCGATGACACCGCCAACCACCGCCCCGATTGCCATCGGCACCAGAAACGCCAAACCGCCGCTGGGGTCCACGCGGTTCCACGGATCGTTGCGACCGTAGCTGTAGGTGGTGGCTTCCCATTCCAGCCAGCGCGGGTCCCTGGAGAGGTAGCTCTTGAGCGCCGGGCTGTAGTAGCGCGCCTGGTTGTAGTGCAGCCCGGTCTCGGCGTCGAAGTACTGCCCTTGCAGTCGCCAGGGCTGCGCAACGAGATCGACCGTGGCTTTACAGGCGCCGAAAGAATCGTACTGGCCGTGCCACACCAGCTTTCCTGTGCCATCGAGCATGGCGACGACGGCCCCGCGCGCGTCTTCATGAATGCTGAAATGGGAAGTGATGCCGCCCCGTGTCTCGCGCATGGCTAACGGCGTGTAGGACTCAAGCAGGTACAGCCATTCGCGCACAACCGGTTCGCCGCGCGCGTCCAACGTGACTTCCCGGAGCATCTGATGGCGACACCACCTGAACCGGGTGTGGTTCGCGCCCTGAGACTTGGCCGTCCGACGCCCGACGGGGTCGTAGTCGAACCGGGTACGTGCGGTGCCCTGCGTCACGGCGGACCGCAGAAGTTGACTTTCGCCGAACGAAAGCTCCAGCGCTGGCGCCCCTGCCATTGCCGGAACTTGGGATGCGCAACCCAGGCTGTCCCAGAGAATCGGCTTGCCGGCCACCGACAGAAACCGGTCGTCCGCACCGATCTCGTTTCGCGATCTGTTCTCCGAGACCAGATTGCCCTTGGCGTCGTATTGCCACTGGTACACCGGCTTGCCCGATCGGGTGTCCAGTTCGCCGACGAGGTGGCTCTCGGCATCGTAGGTGAAGCGTCGAGACCGCGGGTTGGGTGCCGTTTCCTCGAGATCGACGAGGCGCTCCAGGGCGTCGTAGCCGTAGGCCTGCCGGACGGCGACGTTGCCGCGTGAATCCTTGATCTCGATCGATGCTGTGCGGCCGCCGCCGCGGTGTGTCCGCTTCTCGGTCACTCCGCCGGGATATCGAAGCCCCGAGAGCCGGTCATCACCATCCCAGGTGAGATCGATGCGGTAGCCGTCCCACGCCGTGATGGCGACGACACGATCGTCCGCATCGTACTCGTAGCCGATGGGGGCCTCATGCGCGCCCTTGACTGTGACGAGTCTGTTCTGGTCGTCGTAAACGAGTTCAATCGTCCCTTGCGGTGTCGATTCGGAAACGACCTTGCCGGCCTCGTCTCGGACGAACTCCACGAACTCTGCGCCCCCGAGCTGTTCGGCGCGCAGAAGATTCCCGTCTTCATCCTGTTGGTAGCGAATCCCCTCGGCGGCGCTCCACCGCGCGTCGACCGCGTTCTCGGCTGTCAGCTCGAACGTCGTGACCTTGTTCGCAGGCCCGGTGACCGAAAGCTTGGCGCCCTGGAACTGGAAGCGTGTCTCCTGACCCGCGGCGTCGACCATCCGAGCCGGCAGGCCATCGGCATCCGCTTCGAACCGCACGACGCGCCCTAGCGGATCCCGCATGGCCGATACCAGGCCTGAAGTCTCGTTGCGGTCCCAGTGCCACGTCGAACCGAGACGATCCACCAGTCGCAGCGGGAGATTGTCGGCGCCCCATTCGACCGAGTACTTGGTGCCGTCAGGGTAGTTGATCGTCCCAGGGCGTCCGAGCGGGTCATGGTCTATGCGGTAGGTCGCCAGTCCGGGTTGGCGCAGTTCCAACTGACTCCCATCGCTCGACGTCTCGGTCTCGGTGACCGTACCTTCCGGAGAAGTCGTCCGAACGGTTGTCGCCGACAGGTACTCCAGGCGGGTAAGGCGTCCCGACGGCTGTCGATAGCCTGTCAGTCGGAGAGACTCGTCGAACAGGAGCGTAGCGGCTGGCCCCGATACCGTGGAGACCGTCAGGGCCCCGAGCTTCTCGTCGAACTTCGCCCGAAACCCCTGCTCGACGAGCTTTGCGATCTGCTCATCGATGAGCTTGCGGCGTGCATCCTTGGCAAACGCGTCTTTGTGATGAGGTCCGAGCTCGAACATGAATCAGCGCCGGAGTGTCAGAATCGATGCAGCGCGGAGTGCAGCGCGGTCTGCCCCGCCGCCCCGCTCCGGAGTCGATACTCGACACACGCCCCTTCCGCATCCGGACAGTAGAACGCCCCGATGCTGCCGAAAAAGCGCTCGGTCTCGTAGGGAGTGCATGCCGGCAGATACACCCGCAGCACGCGCGGATCGTAGAAGCGGAAGAACACCTCCTTGTCGTCGAGCTTCACCATCAGAAACTTCTTCAGGTGCACCCGCACATCCTCGAAACTCAACGGCGTGGAGAGATAGATGCACCAGTGGTCGCTCCACCCCTGCAGGACGAGCTGCTGCAGCAGGACGGACTTCGGGCCCAATTGCGCCAGGTACGGCGCGTAGGCCTTGAGGTCCTCCGGCAGGCCTTCTAGGGTGAACAGGGGAACGTAGGGCTCCCCGCACTGCTGGAGGAGCGGGTAGACGATGGGGGATCGCGCAGCGTCGATGACGGCGTACAGGTTGCCCGGACGTCCCGCCAGAAAGCTCGTGACCGAAGGGCGATCGTCGATGCGGGTGTAGGCGATGAACGGGACTTGATCCTTCTGCGTCTCCTCCCTCGGCGGTGCCTCGGGAAGCGGGGTCGCGGGAGCTGGCTGATGCGCGCCGCTGGTCTGCTGGGCCAGAGCCGGCGCCCCCGAAACGCCCAGCACCACCGAGAAGACACTGGCTCCGGTCGACAGCATGTCGCCGTGCTTCAATGCGGCGGGGCTGGAGACTGGTTGCCCATTGAGGGACAAAAATGCCCCCGGTGCCGGCCGGACCATGGCAGCACCGCCGTCCAAGCTGAACTCGCAATGGACTGCAGCCATGGTGATGTCCGTCATCACGGGCCACGTAGCGTGGGCTGGGTCCTGCCCCAGGGATGCGGCGGTCCCGTCCAGCTTGAAGGTGGTGCCGAACGCGGGGCCGGCAATGGCATGCAGTTCGAGCATGGCGCGGCCTCAGGGTCCGGGTACGGGGCCAGGCGGGTGGGGTAGGGGCTTGGTGGGCACGCGTTTCGTCGCTCATGGCGCTGATGACCTCAGCCGCACTTCTCCACGAAAGGCACACCCAGCTGCGCCGCCCCGGCCAGGGCGGAGGCCTGCCCGGAAACGCCGATGAGCACGGTCGGGCACCCGACAGTGATGACGCCGCCGTGCACCGTTGGGTCCCCCATTCGAGCCGCCATCATGTTGCCGATCAGCACCGTGGGTGAGCCCATGGCGATGGTGTCGGGAGGTCCCACGCAAAATGCCATGTCTCCCACGCGTGCCGCAGGCATGCCACCGATGATCACGGTCGGGCAGCAAGCCGGAAGGATCGGGCCACCGACGTGCGGAATGGGCGGCACGCCCGGGGTCACCATCGGGCAGGCGTGCATGTCTCCCAGGCGGGCGGCTAGCATGTCAGCGATGCACCGGAAAACCTGGGAGGTGTGGCGTAGGCATGTTCGCCTCTGTCACTTACGGCAGTGACAACTTTTCGGACGCCACGCCCTTGAGCCGCTCAACCGCGCGCTGAAACAGACTCGGCGCCGCGCGAGAAAACCCATAGGCGATGATGCATAGCGCGACGATCGTCACGATCGCTGTGCCGAGCGTCACGCTCAAGCCGAGGGCTCCCGCGATACCCGCTGCATTCCAGGCCATGAACGAACCCATGCCCATCAGAATGCTTCCCCCCAGAAAATCTCGCACAAACGGCACCTCCCGGCCGACTTCCTCCACCATTTCACCGAAGGCGTCGCTACTCGAACTCATCGACGCCGACATCGCCTTGACGACGCGATGTTCGCGAATGCTTTCGAACGCGCCGTCGAAGGCAGACATGTCGCCCGCCACCAGCGCATTGCCCGCGTTCTGAATCGTTGCCTGCAATGCAGACACTGCGTGATCGATCATCGAACTCATTCAGGTCTCCTTGATCATCATCCGGTACGCCGTTGAAGCGCTGCAGGTCAATCCGACGACTTGGACCCGCTCTTTGATTCGTCGGCCTTGACTGGTTCCTTCGGCTTCTCTTTTTTCGCTTTCTTGGGCTTGGTGGGGGACGACCCGCTGCCGGAGCCCGCCGCGCCGCCGCTGTTGATCTTCACCATCGTCCCCTGGATGGTGACGCCAGCCGGTCCGATGTCCACGAACCCGCCCGCTCCCTTGAGGGTGATCTGCATCCCGGCTTCGAGGATGATCTTCATGCCGGCCTTCAAGTGGATTTCCTGCCCGGAGTCGACGGCCGTCTTCTGCCCCACCTTGGCCTGCAGGTTCTGTCCGACGGTGAGCGAGTCGTTGCCGGAGACTTCCTGCTTACGTTCGCCGCCCACAGAGTGGTCAAGGTCGGAGGCGATCGTCTCCGTCTTGCTGGCGGAGACGGTGATGTCCTGGTCCTTGACGACCTCCAGAATCATCGCGCCGTCGATCTTCTCCACGTGGTTCGTCTTGACGTACAGATGCTTGTCACCGTCAATCTGCTCCTGCAGCGACCCCACCACGTTCAGGTGACGGTCCCCGCCCACGAACTCCATGCTGTCCTTCTTGACCCGGACATCCATGTTGCGTTCACCGTGGATGAAGATCTGTTCCTTGCCCTTGGTGTCGTCGAAACGCCATTCGTTGAACCCGTCGCCGCCTTTGGTACTGTTGCTCTTGTAGCCGGTGATGTTGAAGTTGTTCTGGTGCTTGGAATCCAGCCCCTTCCCCAGATAGGGGGGCATCTGGTCGGCGTTGTAGACGCTGCCGATGATCAGCGGCCAGTCGGGGTCTCCTTCCATGAAAGCCACCACCACCTCCTGGCCGATCCTCGGAATACCCGAGTAACCCCACCGCCGCCCTGCCAGCGGTTGCGCGACCCGCACGTAGCAGGAACTCTTCTCGTCCCTCTTGCCGTAGCGGTCCCAGAAGAACTGGACGCGAACGCGCCCGTACTCGTCGGTGTGGATCTCCTCACCTTTCGGGCCCACGACCACCGCCGTCTGCAGGCCCTGGACGACCGGCTTCGGCGTGATGCGCGGCGGACGGTACTGCACGTCTGCCTTCACTGCGGTGACACGATTCGAATACGATGCACTGCCTCCGCCGCTGCCTTCGTAGCTGCCGACATTGGCGGAATGGGTGACCTCGGTCAGCAAGTACTCGGCGTTGAACGCCTTGTTGCTGCGATGCCCTCGTAGCTTGAACTTGTGGCCCGCCACGAAGCCTCGACATGTGGTCGACCCGCGATACATCTCTCGGGTGACCTCCACTTCCTGCATGCGGATCTCGGCGAGGAAGTCCCCTTCCTCTTTCTTGTCGTACTCACCAGGATAGTCGTACAACTCGTAGCCGCTGCTGATGGGGACATCGGGCTTGCCTTCGTTCGTGGCCTGAAGCTTGGTCTTCGGCTTCGTGAAGTCGTAGTCGTCGATCGTGTACTTGCCGGTCTGCAGTTCGTCTTCGCGGGTCCAATCCTCGACGAAGTCGGTCACGCCATAGACGTCCTTGGCGGGCATGAAGTCGGCCTTGTCCTGATTGGGACAGTTCTTGAACTCTCCGACATCATCCACCAATACGAGCACGTGTTTCTTCTTCTCATGGCGAAAGTAGTATGAGATTCCGTATTGCTCCAACAGTCGCGAGACAAAGTTGAAATGCGTCTCGCGGTACTGGACGCAATAGGGCCACACATCGTATTCACCGCGAGTAATCGCGCTGAAGTCAAAGTCGTGGAAGCCGGCGTCCTCGAACACCTTCTGGATAACATCCGGAATTTTCTGGTTTTGGAACACGCGGCAGTCCGCCTGCCGCGTCAGCAGCCACAGCCAGGGCACGACCTCCGCTCGGTAGGTGGTGAACACGTCATCCTTGCCAATCCACGACATGCGGCTCACGATCCCGTGGAAGTAGCGCTCCTTGCCGTCCGCCATCTCTAGTGTGATGCAGACCTTCTCGCCGATGAGTTTCTTGAGGTCGATGGAAGAGTCCTTCGACAGAAGATCCAGCGAAATGCGGAACGGACGCGAAACTGCCTCCGTCGCATGAAAGGACTGCACCAGCACCGCATTGGGCCCGAGCGGCGTGTCGATGCTAAGGAGGCGATCTGTCTGCAGGATGCTCACGGCTCCGCCCTCTTCGAAGCACCATCACTCCACCGGCTGGCAGACAGGGCGCCCATGGTCACTCCATCGAGAAAGCGAAATCCCCGTCCGTCGCGGAGATCGTCAGCTTCGAGAACGCCTGGCCGTCCACCATGCGCGCGAGGATGGCTTCGGACATCTTGGGTAACAGCGAGCCCGACAAGATGTTGTCGATGTTTCTTGCCCCGCTGTCGGGCTCGTTGCACCGCGCTGCAATCGCATCGATCACGTCCTCCCCCACGACGAGTTCCGCGCGGTGGTTGGCCTGCATGCGCTTCTGGATCTTGCGCACCTTCAGCCGGACGATGGTCTTGAGGACGTCGGGCTCCAGCGGGTAGTAGGGGATGATGGTCGTGCGCCCGAGGAAGGCCGGCTTGAACACATGGTTCAGCTCGGGGCGGATGGTCTCGACCACCTCATCGGGCGGAGGTGCCAGAGGCTTGCCGAGACACATGTCCATGATGGTGTTCGTGCCCGCGTTGGACGTGAGGATGATCACCGTGTTCTTGAAGTTGATCTCCCGGCCCTCGGCGTCGTCCATCACCCCCTTGTCGAACACCTGGAAGAACAGTTCCAGAACATCCGGGTGCGCCTTCTCGATCTCGTCCAGCAGCACGACGCTGTAGGGTTTGCGACGCACGGCCTCGGTGAGGACCCCACCCTCACCGTAGCCCACGTACCCTGGCGGCGAACCCTTCAGCGAGGACACCGTGTGGGCTTCCTGGAACTCGCTCATGTTGATGGTCACCATGTTGCGCTCGCCGCCGTAAAGAATGTCGGCTAGCGCCAGCGCGGTCTCCGTCTTGCCCACGCCGCTAGTCCCCACCAGCAGAAACACCCCGATGGGCTTGTTGGGGTCTTCCAGCTTGGCTCGCGACGTCTTGATGCGCTGCGCGATCTGGGTGAGCGCGTGTGACTGCCCGATCACGCGCTCTTCCAGGGTGGCCTCCAGCTTGAGAACGGTGGCCATCTCATCCTTGACCATGCTGCCCAGCGGAATCCCGGTCCAGGCGGCGATGACCGCTGCGACGCTCTGCCCGTCCACGACGGGATGGACCAGGGGCGTATCTCCCTGCACCTGGCGCAGTTCGTCGGTAAGCGAGACGAGCTGGTCGGCAATCGCGGCGCGCTCGGCGTCGGGCAGACGAGTCTCCGCGTGAGCATCCTTCTCGAGGATGTCGCGCTTCGCGCGGATCTCCTCGACCAGGGCCTTCTCTCGCGAAAACTTGGCGTTGAGTTCCTCCAGCTTGGCGTTGGCGTCCGCCAGCATCTGCTGCAGTTCGGCCAGGCGCTCCGCATGCCGTCCGCCCGCCGCGGTTTCGCGCTCCAGCACGCGCACTTCGGTGCTGAGGATCTCGATCCACCGTTGAGCGTCCTCGATCTCGCCGGCCTTGGCATTGAGGCCCAGGTTCACCCGGGCGCACGCGGTGTCGAGCACGCTCACCGCCTTGTCCGGCAGTTGCCGCCCGGTGATGTACCGGTTCGACAGCGTCACGGCATCCACGACGGCTTCGTCGAGAATCCGCACGCCGTGATGCTTTTCCATGGTCTCGACCATGCCGCGCAGCATGGCTACCCCCTTGGCTTCGTCGGGCTCCTCCACCTTCACCACCTGGAAGCGCCGTGCAAGCGCGGGGTCCTTCTCGAAGTACTTCTTGAACTCGCTCCACGTGGTGGCCGCGATCGTGCGCATCTCGCCCCGCGCCAGCGCCGGCTTGAGCAGGTTCGCGGCATCGTTCTGGCCCGCCTGCCCCCCGGCGCCGATGAGCGTGTGCGCCTCGTCGATGAACATGATGATGGGCGTGGGGCTCGACTTCACTTCGTCGATTACACCGCGCAGCCGGTTCTCGAATTCGCCCTTCACGCTGGCACCGGCCTGCAGCAGCCCGAGGTCGAGGCTGTACAGCGTGACCTTCTGCAGCACGGGTGGGACATCCCCTTGCGCGATGCGCAGAGCGAGGCCCTCCACCACGGCGGTCTTCCCGACCCCGGCCTCACCGGTGAGGATGGGGTTGTTCTGCCGGCGCCGGGTGAGGATGTCCACCATCTGGCGGATCTCCGCATCGCGGCCCAGCACGGGGTCGATCTTTCCCTCGCGGGCGCGCTGCGTGAGGTTCACGCAGTACTGATCGAGGAACTGAGCCTTGCCACCCGCGCCCGGCTTGCCTCCGGCCCCGGCCGCTCCAGCAGCGGCCGAACCACCGGCGGGTGCGGCCTTGGCTGCCTCCGTTGCTTCGGCCGAGTTGGCGGTAATGTCGCGCAGCGATTTCGCGAGTTCTGCAGCAGGAATCTTCTGGAAGACCTTGGAGTCGCCCTTGAGCATCCGCGACAGATCGGGGTCGAGCAGGCCGGCCAGCAGGAGGTCACCGCTGCGCACGAGTCCGCTGCCATAGTCAACCGACGCTCGAAGCCAGGCCAGTTCCACGAGCTTGGGAATGTTCTGGGAAAGCTCGGGCCGACGCTGATTCCCGTTCTTGAAGTCATCCAGCGCGGCGTTCAAATCGGCTTCCAATGCGCCAACACTGGCTTCGTAGTACTTGAGAATGGCGTGGAGATCGGTGTTGTCCTTCTCGAGCAGCTTCATCAGCCAGTGCTCGAGGTCGATCTCGTAGTGGGTACGTGAAACACACAGCCCCGCCGCGCCCTCCAGCGCGGTGCGACACGTGGTATCCAGCTTGCCGATCAATGCCGATAAATTGGTCACCATCTTCTTATGCTCCCGCCGCGGGGAATCCGCATGTATCCAAGTCTTGGAGTTACCGACCAATATCGGTGAAACCCAGGATGCGGCCACCCCAAGGCCTTGAACGTTGTTGAAGCCTCGGGCAAGTCCTCCGGCCGCTTGCTGGACCAGAACCGACTGTTGCCGTTCAGCCAGGTGTTGAACCCCAACTGTAGCCCCTTGCCCTCTCCGATGATCAGTTGCAGGCGCGGAGACTGCCCGGGCGCCACTCGAACGCGCAACGAAGCCTCCATGGCAACGCCCGCGGCGAAGCGAGCCACTTCGGCCACGCGTCCGTGCAGACGTTGGCCGGGCAGCAGGGCGTTGAGGTCCTCGGATGTCACCGGCCCGACCTCGATGAGATACGCGGACTGAAAATCGAGCGCGCGCGCGCCGATGGCCGCTGCCCCGCCCAACTCGAAGGTACCGAGCTGCGCTCGATGCTCCGGCTGGAGAGTGAGCCATTGACGGAAGAAACTGTGCACCTGCACGGGCAGCCGGAGCAACACCCCCAGCGCCCGAGCGAGGGCCGCCGCGGCCACAGGCCGCCGCCCCAGAAGCCCCGCGAACTGCGCCATGGCATCGTCGGGAAAGCTGGCGGGAGGCTGGCGAAATCGGTCGGAGAGTCCGGGGGTGCGCAGCCCAACGACGGACAGCAACATCGACAGCACGTCGCCTTTGCCAGAGTCACGCTCCCACTGGAAATGCGGCCGATGCTTCTCCCGCGCCAGAAAGAACAAGCGGACGAACAGATCGTTGAAGATGTCGAAGAAGTCACGTCCGGCGAAATCTTTCCTGCGAACCCGCTCGTATACGAACTGCGTGTAGTGGTGCGGCAGCACCCCGGCCGGCCCGATGAGACCCAGAAAATTCACGGTGACTTCCGGTCGATTGCGCACGCTGCGCGATGAGCCCTCGGGGTCGCCCAGCGCCTCGATCTTCTGGACGTCCTGGATGCTGCTCGCAGGGAAGGACAGCGACGGGTGAGCCCGAAAGCGCACGATGTCCGTGAGCTCCGGCACGTCATGACCGTGGGCGCGTGCGTCCTTCGTGGCCTCGAGCCAGAGCAGGCGCACGAACTGGGCGAACTCGAAGTTCGGCCCGGTTTCCGCGAGCTTCTGCGCTACAGGGAACGCGCGCTGCCCAGCGTCGGTTTCCATGTGGCGAACTCTCCCTCACGGTTCTCGAGCAGCACGGCGAGCTCGATGAACGTGTTGATGGCACAGAACGACTCGAACAGCCGGTTGAGGATGGACGAAAACAGATAAGGGTTGGCGCCGGAGAACCCGGCCTCGTTCAACACCAGCTCGACTCGCAACCCTCGGACGAAGGCCCGGTGGGCGGAGTCCCCCATGGGCCGCACGACGGAAGCCGTCTTCAGCCGGCTGACCGCGTTGATCTGCCGACGGATCTCGGCCGCATTGCGAAAGTTGTAGAGCGACAGGATCCCGCGCAAACCTTCTTCACCCCCTTCGACCAGAGAAAGATGATTCAGGGAAAGATGTGACACGAACTGCCAGCGGCTCATGGTGTCGAGATGCGAGCGTATCGCTGATGTCGGCTTGATCAGGCACCGAATACGGTCGACGAGTCCAGCATCCGCCAGTTCGAGCTTGTTGAACTCGTCACTACCGAACGGCAGTGCCGCCGGGAGGTCGCGGTTCGAAGCGAGAAAGTTTACGGAGAACGTGTCTTCCAGATCGTCGGGCACCTTGCCGTCGCGATAGAGGAAATCCAGTTCGACTTCGGTACCCTTGGTCTCGCCCGAATCCGCCAGACGCCGGTGCTCCACCCAGAAAACGCTGCCGGCACCCGCGGCATCCTCGCCCGAGAACGAGAACAAAGGCTTGACGACAGCGTTCTCGTCGCGGCTCGATGCGTTCCTGAGCCGCGCCACGGACTGGATGGCATAGACTTCGTACGCCGTTCGTGGCCGACCCTTGGGAATGACCGGGTAGCCCTGTTGTCGCCCGGCCGTCCGAATGGGCACGGCCGAATGCTCGAACAGATTGGCGATGGGCGTACAGGCCAGCTTGAGTGAGTGGCGCCGCACGGACTTGAACAGTTCCGCGAGTCGCTCGGTTCGGACGGGCGCGCGGCACTGAATCGCAATCTCGAAGCCGTGGCACGGCGTTGCGGTCAGTGCCTGCAGCCCGCACAAGTCAACGAAGAAGAACTTCTGCGGAAAGCAGAAGTACTCCATCAGCAGACGATAGCCGTCCAAGTGCCGCTCGTCTCGCTCGAGAAGCGACTCCCAAGGGTCGAACCCGACTGGCTGCACGGCCGACACTCCGAGACTCACGACGCCGTCGGTGCCAGTGTCCGGGTTGCGCCGCCCATACACGTTCAAGGCCCGATTCAGAAGCAACTCATGCAGGTCGAAGGCGTCTGCGCCGAGGTCGAGATACAGCCGCAACTTCTGCAGATTCAGCGTTGCGAGGTCGAGGTCCCCTGCGGCCTTGAACTTCAGGAGCAATACCGCGCTGGCCGCATCGGACGCATAGGGCGCCGGCGCCCGCTCGACCGGTAGCAACTGGCACTCCACCAGGGACACCGGCACGAGGTCCACCGGGTAGCAGGTGCGGAAGGAGCACCGCACCCCGCCGGACGCAGGGAACAACACGTTTGCGCCCGCCGGAACGCGCTGCGTCTCCGTGATGCCTTTGGTGGCGTAGTCGACTTCGAGCGATGCAATGGAGAAGGACGGGATGGGCCGCGTCAGCTGGGGATACACTAGACTGAGCAGAGACCCCGTGAACAACGGATAGTCGTCGTTGAGGCGGCGCTGTATGCGCGCAGCGAGATAGGCGCATCCCTGCAGCAACCGCTCGACGTGCGGGTCTTCACCCGTGCTGTCGTCGAGATTCAGCCGGGAGGCGATCAACGGATGCTCGGCGGCAAACTCCTTCGCCGAGAGCTTGAGCGCCGCAAGTTCCCGTTCGTAGTAGGGCAGGAGATCCTGCCCGAAGTATCCGGACGACTGTGCCATGTCATTCGATGCGGCGCGCGATCAAACCCGACTGTTACTCGCCTACTCCTTGAAGTGATCCACGATCTCATAGCGATTCGTGGCCAGATTGAGTGCTGCGTCGAAGAACACCCGGCCCTTGTGCGGCTTCAGATCGACGATGGCATCGACCCGGAAGCGAAGGGAGCGGTCTCCACCGTCCTGGTACTCGGCGAGGTCCACCTGCACTTCGCGCAGGCGGTCGTCGAAGATCTCGATCGAACGCTCGATGGCTCGCCGCAGCGCCTCGCGGTCCGCGGGGTTGCGCGCGCTGTTGTTGGTGGCGTCGGGCAACCCGTACACGAGCAACGATCTGGACGCTTCTTCGTAGGGCTCGAGAGCCTCCATGGGCACGTGAAAGCGCGTGTTCAGTAGCTCTTCGAGGTCACCCCGGATGGACTCGAGGTATGCCTCCGGCCCCACGAAGTATCCATCCCCATCGAGGCTTACGCCGCCTCGACGCTCATCCACCAGGCGCGACAACAGCGAGGGGCGGAGCTTTGGAATCTCTCCCGTGCTTCGAGCCATGATTCGAAAGCTCCCGCAGCTCCTGCCCCTCGTGTGGCGTCACACCTTGGCGTTCTTCTTGAGGTCGTAGCCGGCCTTGATGGTGCCACCCATGGAACCGTCGGCCTTCTGCTCCTTGTACTCGACCTCGACCTTCGCGAAGTTGAAGGAGATCTGGTCGGTGGGGATGACCGAAGACCCTTGAGAACCACCCGTGCGGAAGCTGGAGATCAGCACATCAGTGAACGTGTACTTCAGGTACTCCTGCTGGCCGCCACCGGCCTTGCGGCACTTAAGCTCGGCCTTGGGAATGTGCTGGCCGGTCGCACAGGCCAGGAACAGCTTCGGCGACGACTTGTTCACGGACATGACGAAGTTGAAGTCCTGCATGGCCACCTTGCCAGCACCACCGCCTCCCGAGCTGGAGAACGAGCCACTGTTGGACTCGCCGAAGGACCAGGACAGCAGCTCGATATGACCGGAATACTTCTCGTCCTGGGATTCGCCGTCGATGCCGTCGATCTTGAGGTAATAATCAGCTGCTGACATGTACGTCTCCTTCGTTCAGGTTGAATGGGTGCTGCGGTTAACCCTTGTTCTGGGGCGGCGGCAGGTCGGCAACCATTCTCAGCGACGCGGTCAACTCATCGAGTTGGAAATGCGGTCGCATGAAGGCGATTGCGCGGTATGCCCCAGGCTTGCCGGGAATCTCGGTCACATCGACCCGCGCCTCACGGAGCGGGAACTGACACTTCACCACTTGGGTGGCCGTGTCGTCCTCGGTAACGTACGTATGAATCCACTCATTGAGGTACCGCTCGACGTCGCCCCTAGACATGAAGCTTCCCACCTTGTCCCGCATCATTACCTTGATGTAGTGCGCAAAGCGCGACACGGCAAAGATGTAAGGGAGCTGAGTGGAGATGCGGGCGTTCGCATTGGCGTCGGGGGAGGTGTACTCCTTCGCCTTCTGAGCCGACTGTGCCGCGAAGAAGGCGGCGTAGTCGGTTCCCTTGCAGTGCACCAGAGACATGAAGCCGAGATCGGAAAGCTCTTTGTCCCGTCGCTCGGTAATCGCGACTTCGGTCGGGCACTTGAGTGCAACGTCACCCTCGTCCGTCTTGAAGGTATGCACCGGCAAGCCCTCGACCCGGCCACCGCCCTCGACCCCTCGAATAGCGGCGCACCATCCTGAACGAGCAAAAGCCTCTGTCAGGCGGGTACCAAAGGCGTACGCAGCGTTGGTCCAGAGATACTTGTCGTGGTGCTTGCCGTCCACATCCTCCTGGAAATCAAACATCTCGGTAGATGTACCGTCCTTGCCGTAGGGCAACCGACCGAGAACGTGCGGCAACGTGAGGCCCACGTAGCGGGAATCCTCGGAGTTACGGAACGACTTCCACTGGGCGTACTCGACCGTGTCGAACAGGCGCGCGAGGCTTACCGGATTGCCGATCTCTGTAAACGACTCGAACCCGAACATCTGCGCGGACGCCGCAGCGACGAAGGGGGCATGGGCTGCTGCGGCAACATGCGAAATCTGTTCGAGAATGGTGAGGTCTTCCGGGCTGCGGCCGAACTCGAAATCGCCGATGAGCGAGGCGAAGGGTGCGCCGCCAAAAGTGCCGTACTCCTCCGAGTACACCTTGTTGAAAAGCGCGGACTGGTCGAAGTCCGCCACACTCTTGAAGTCCCGGAGAAGCTCTTTCTTCGTGCAAGTGAGCACCTTGATCTTCAAAGTCGGACTCGTCTCGGATTTGTGCACCAGATGGTGCAATCCCGCCAGGAGCCTTCGAGCTTCTGGAACTCCGGCGCGTGCAGGATTGCGCTCATCTGCGCCGACAACAGCGAATCGAGCTCGGCGATACGCCTCTCGATGGACGAAATGACGTCCGGGGAGACACGTTCTTCGTCACTGATGACTTCGTTGACGAAGGTCTTGATGAGATCCGTCGCGCGACCCCGGTCGTCCGACGACTGGACCATACGCCCTTTGTCGAGAATCTCTTCGAGAATGTTGTACTGGCCCTGGGCCTGTGCTTCCTGCGCCATGTTCCTCTCCCCTTTCTGGAATCAGCCAGCGCTCGGTTCGTCGGACGCAGGCTTGCCCACGCTCCCGACGAGTGCCGACCGGCGTTCGACGTCCCCGACGATGTCACGCAGGAGATCCTCGAGTTTGTCGTTGCCGGCCATCTTGTTGCGCAGGTCCGACAGCTGTTGCCGCGCTTTCCAGCAACTTGGCCAGCGCCGGCACCTGCTTGACGATGCGGTCAGGGCCGAAGTCGTCCATGGATCGGAAGTGAAGCTCCACGTTGAGTTGCGAGCCGTCCTTCTCGAGTTGGTTCTCTACCCGGAAGCTCAGGCTAGGAGACATCTGCTTGAGGACGCTGTCGAAGTTTTCCCCATGGATGTCCGCGAAACGCCGTTCCTTCAGTTTCTTCTCGGGTTCGGTCTTGCCAAGGAAATCGCCCAGAACCCCCATCACGAAAGGAAGCTCCTTCTTTTCGATGGCGCCACGGGTCTCCACGTCGTAGGTGACCTGTACGCGAGGGGACCGAACTCGATCGAGCTTGTGCTGCGTGCTTTCCGACTGGGCCATGGGTATCCTCTTGCTGCCGTTGAGTTGATGTGCCGCCTTTGTCCAGTCGTATCAGCCGTTCCTGAAACGAAAAGGCAAAGGCTCCGCCGACAGGTTAAGTAGGGGTTTGCGCGGTGTCAACGCAACTTTTGTGAGATCGACATTCGCCGGCCGTTGGGGGTAGCGTCGATGCCGGCTGGCCCATCCGCGTTGCGATTCCGCAGCGACGCGAGCGGCCGAAGCCACTCAACTTCTGTCTTTCCGGAGGTCACACTTTCATGGAACCCGTGATCGATCTGGCGCCGCTGCTGGCCCCTCTTGCCGGGAACAACCCGAGCGGGGTCGACATGCAGTCGCTGCCCGAGTATCTCGAGATGGAAAACGCGGCGCGGGTGGACGACACCAATGCCGGCATCTGGACCAGCAAGGACGCCAAGGGATACCAGGCAAAGAAGGTCGTCGAGATCTGCACCCGCGTGCTGTCGACGGCGTCGAAAGACCTCCGCGCCGTCAGCAGGCTCGGCCAGGCCCTCGCAATGCAGCATGGTTTTCAGGGCGCGCTGACGAGCCTTGAGTTGACCCACGGACTGATCGACGGATTCTGGGACACGCTTTTTCCGGAACTCGACGAGGGGGAGCCCATTTACCGTCGGGCACCGGTAGAGCAGTTCGTTTCTCGCATGGCCAGCGCCCTGGAGTTCTACTCCCTGACGGGCGCAAGTGGAGCGGGCTACGGCGTGGGGCATTACGTCGAGTCTCGCGCTGTCGACCAGTTGCGCAAGATGCCCACCAAGATCGACAAGAACTCCGGCGCCGAAATCACAGGCGAGCGCCTGTACCAGAACGCGCTCGAAGAAGGAAAGATTTCCGGGGAGATGTTCGACAAGGCGATGGATACCGCGCCTCCGAATGACTTGGTCACCAACAAGCGTCTGGTCGTCGAGTGCCGCGCCGCCCTGGAGAAGCTGGACCAGCTCTGCCTCGGAAAAATGCGCGACGATCCTCCGGACATGACCAAGCTTTCCGAGGTCCTCAAGAAGAGCCACGACATCCTGGAAGAGGTCATTACGCGCCGTAAGATCTCGGAGGAAGCCGTCGACACCCCCCGGCCCAAGGCACCAACGAGCCCAGCGCTGTGGCGGGTGAGCCCACTCCGGCAGGCAGCGTAGCGGTCGCCGGCCCGACTCTGACCTTGCCCGCGGGCAGTGTTGCAGGCCGGGAGCAGGCATTTGCCCTGCTGGAGCAAGTCAGCCGGTACTTCCGTGCCACGGAACCCCACAGCCCGGTTTCGCTGCTGCTCGACAGAGCGGTGAACTGGGGAAAGATGCCCCTGCCCGACGTATTGCGAGAGCTTGTCGAGGACGATGGGCGTTGCGCAACATCGACAAGCTGCTGGGCATCAAGCGTTCGGAGTGAATGCGCCGCACCCATGTGTCGTCGAGGCCTCTCTTGTTTGTACGGGGGAGCCCTTGCTTCCCCGCCGTCGTCTTGGTCGTCGCCCGCTACCAGGCAACGCCTGCGCGTACCCGCGGATTAGATCGCGAAATCCCGGCAATGAATATCACCAGGTTTGGCGAATAGCGCGCATCTCTTGGCGCGCTGCGATTCGGTGCGGGAAAGCGCTGTGAACACACATGAACCGCGCGCTGACTCGACCTTCGCAGCCACCTTGGAAAAGAGTCTGGCGGTACCTAGGCGACTCGGGGAATACCTCGAAGGTCTTAGACCGTGCTACGCGGGAGACTCTGTAACGGCAAAGACGATCGAACCTGGGCACAACGGGAGATCATGCGAAGTTCAGGTGAGCCTGGGGTCGTAGATGAGACCGATCTGAGATCGCGAAACGACCTCAGAACACGGGCAGAGATCGCGGCTTAGCGCTTGCAGTGAACAGCGCCGAAACCTGAGTCCGGCCGGGAATGCCTGGGCACAGCACCCTGGGCTAGCCGCTTTGAAAACGCAGTTTCGGTCTCGACTCGCCGGATCAGGTCGGCTTGCGAATCTTCCTGGCCACCCGAAAGTCTCCTGTGCCACCTCGGACGGGCTGCACACGAGCGATTTGGTAACTCAGCTAGCTCGCCTCGGGAGCGAGAGCGCAATTCGACGGATAGAACACCCTCAACAACAACCTACGGATACTGGACTCGAAACTCAATCCGGCGATTCGCAGCTGCCTTCGGATTGTCAGCTACCAGAGGAAACTGACTGCCCCAGCCCTTGGTGTTGATGTTCTTGATCCCGTGCGCCTCACTCAGATATCGCCGCACGGACTCTGCCCGCTCACGCGACAGGATCACGTTCCGCGCGCTGGAGCCAGTCGAATCGGTGTGCCCTTCAATCATGAGGTTGACGTAGTAACTCTGCCTAGAGGCGAGGACTTCACCGATGCCATCGAGCACTCGCCTGCTTTGCGGCGACAGGGCCGCGGAACCGCTCTCGAACGTGAATCCGACTGGCACTGCGCGGGACGGGATCAGCGGCTGACAGACCATGCCCTTCTCGGTCACCTTTCGGCATTCATCGACCCCACCCGTGACCTCCGGGGGAACAACATAGAGTCGAGCTTAGATTTCACCTCGCTCGGGTTTTCCGTACTGATCACGCTGGGCGTAGATGAGCGCTCATCCGCAGCATTGGCGGCCGCGGTAAAGACACCATGAACTGCGCCAACTGACACAAACAAGAAAGCGACGACAAAACGCGTGTTTGCCCACATCGCAAAGACCTCCCGAGAACGGACGCCAACGAGCATTAGAGGCTCAGCGTAGCGGATATCACCCGACGCAAAAGCCCCCGTGCACCAACCACACTTGGATGGTGCAGGTTACGCAAGTGGCGCTAGTTGCCTGAACGATCCCCCGCCGCAACCGCAAACTCGATCCGACGGTTCACCCCCGCCTTGGGGTTCGAAGGGTCCTTAAGCTGCTCACTGCCCACCCCATCCGTCTGGACGTTCGTGATGTTGTGGACATTGGCCAGATACTGGCGGACGGACTCAGCGCGCTGTTTCGAAAGAATCTTGTTCTTGACCCGGGAACCCGTGGCGTCGGTATGTCCGACGACGGTCACGTTGTCCACGTAGTCCTTCTTGTTCTTCAACGCGGTGGCGACGCGGTCGAGGAAGCCCTTGCTCTCCATCGTCAGGACCGCAGAGCCGACGTCGAATTGGACCATGGTCGTCGCGACCGGCTTGGAAGGGATCACCCCGCCGCATCGGCTGTTCTCTTTCTTGACCGTACGGCATTCGTTGATCGTCCCGATCGTGGATTTTGGAACGAACCATTCTTCGAGTTCTGCGACTTCCGGCATACGCCCGTCAATCATGACGCTGTCGTCCGCCGCAACTGCGACACCGGAAAATCCGCTCAAGCCGAGGCAAAGGGCCAGGCCGAGGTGCTGCATGCTGCTCTTCATGATTTGTGACCTCCTCAATACAGACGCGAAACGTTGGCTCTGGGCTCACATGACCCGTTGCCAAAGTATCGATCTAACCGCACGGAAACTCAACGGTCGATGTATACCCCTTTTGTGGTAGATCGAGGTAAACGGCGTTTGCCGTAATCAACCCAGCCTGGGCGGAAGAAGCGTGGGCGGCAGCGGGCGCGGGCCGCTCACGTAGACCCCCATCTCCGGAGACAACTCGATCTTGAGGTTCACTCGCGCGCCGCTGATCCTCAATGCCGACAGTTCCTGCTGGAGTGCTTTCCATTGCGCCGGTGCATAAGACGCTTCGAAGTCCGCGAGGCGGAAGGCCTTCGGACCGTTTTTGAAGTCCTTGATCAAACTTATGAAACCATCCGCGCCCGGGTACGTCTTCACCAAAAATAGTGATGGAGGTGGCACGCCGGCGGGTGCCGCAGCTGGCGTCGTGGGGTCCTCCGGTTTCGGAGGAAGAGAGATTTTGATTACCGCATCGAGACAACCGCGCGGAGACCAGAAAACGGTCGCGCGCGTTTCGGCGATCGTCATGCCTTTGCTGGAGGCAGAGAACTTCTGCGTCTGGCACATCAGCTCGAACGATGTGCCGGCCGGCCCTTCGCTCAAACCGCCCAGGGAGCTTGGATACACCTGGAGCGTGCCTGCCGGTACTGGACCACTACCTCCACCCTCGGCACCTAGAACGGTCTGCCTGACGTATGCCTGAAAGTCCGGGTGAAGCGGCAGGGTCACGCCGGCCACCGATACCGGCAGACCATCGGCGCGGTAAAACGACTTGAGCCATGTGTCCCAGAATCCTTTCAACCGCCCTTCGGGCCCCAGCAGGTACAACGCCTGCTCCTTGCCGGACTTTCCAGCCATGCCCGATGCGACTTCACGCTTCCACGTCTCCTCCTGGAACTCGACGGCACGATAGGCAAGGAGAAATACGGCGGTTCGCAAAGGCCCCTGTGTCACGCTCCACGGACCGTAGTCTCCCGGCGCCAGCCGCTTCTGGTCTTCGGTAGAGGGCTTCTCGGAATCGGCCACCGCCTTCAACAGCGCCTTGACCGCGGGCGGGGCGTCCGGAGCGGGCGTAGCTGCGAACACGCCTCGGGCAAGGTCGTAGCTATCCCGGCCGCTCGTGTCGCTGATGATCGACCGGATCAAGTCCCGTGCGGCGGCATCGACAGCCTTGCCCTGCGCAGCACGGGTCGCCTCGATGGCCGTCACCCATGACGGCTGCGGCATCCAGCCTTGTTTCCAGGCTCCGACGTTGGCATCCACCTGGGCGAACAGCCGCGTGAACGGGGTTTCCGTATCCGTCATCTGACGGGCAAGTTCGCCCGTCGCACCGCGCCAGACGTCGATGCCCTCCTGGAACTGCGCCAGCAACCGGGCCCACGCGCCGTAGTAGTTTCGGGCGTAATCCTCCCCGAACTGCTTCATGCCCGCCGCGGACTCCGGCACCACACGACTCAGCTGGGTGACCAGGGGCTCCACAACACTGCGGGCTATGCGAATCCGATACGTCCCCGGCACCCCGGATACGTTCTCGGGCGCTGCCACCGGTGCGGGCTGCGCGGGAGCGGCGCCGTCGCTGGGGCTGCGCCGATTCTCGCGGACGGTGATGCCCGCTGCACCCAACAGTTCGGCCAAGTCATCACTTCCGCGCCCCGAGTTCGATGGCGCAGGCTGCTGCGGCTCGGGTACCTCGGGCCGCGGGCGCTCTGGCGCTGCATCCGGCTTCCAGACGTGCCGCGCGGAAAATGGCGGCAGGCGTACGCTCCCCCATGCATCGGCGTCGCCAATCGTCGGGGGGGCGAGCTTCACCGCGTTTCGAAGTTGATCTTCCGCGAGCTGCTTTCTCGTGCTCAGGGCGGCTTCCGGCACCCACCGGACGAACGCCTGCAGCACCTTGGCTGCCACTTCGTCCGGCTCGGGGGTGCCGAGTTCGGGGAAATCTGCGGTGGAGGCCGCGACCGGCACGATGTCCGCCGGGGAAATACACTCCGCCGAGGCTTTACGACAGGTGTCGATCAGCCACAGAAGTTGCGCCCGAGAGGCCTGGACGAGAAATGCGCTTTTTTTTTGACCCGCTGCGGAGTCGAGCGCCGCATCCACCTTGGCCAGCACCTGCTTCTCGAAACTGGCGGAAAAGCGCGCCTGCAGGTCTCGCGCCGCGGACTCCGAGGCCCCAAAGCCCAGTGACAGCGACTTCTTGGAGTTGTAGTCCTCGAGCGCCATGATCCCGGCGCGGCAGCGCTCGAATGCAGCAAGACTGCCGCCCGACTGTTCGACGGGACCGCATTCGGTCTCCGCAGCCGCAATGGCGGCTTTGTCATTGGCGGATTCGCCGGCGGTCCACCAGATGGTTCCAGCCGCGAGCAATGCGGCAAACCCGACCACGGCGGCCACCCCCACCCAGCCTAGAAGCCGACGCTGACCCGACCGCGCCGCCAGCGGCTGGTCGGCCGGCAGGAAGCGCAGGAAGAGATCGTTGACGAACGACTTCTGCGTCGATGACGACGTGAAGGCCAGCCCGCGCCACGCCACCTTGCGCTGAAGGACGTTCTCTTCGAACAGCGCCTGCGCGAAGGCATCGAGACCGCCGGACAGGCGCCGGAACTGGGCCACGTAGTCGAACACCAGCGCCTTGGCCGTGAGGTCGCCGTCGCGCGCGAGCACGCCGAGACACAAGGCCTGCAGGCGAGCCTCAATCTCCGAAAAGACCGTCCGGGCTTGCTGGGCGGCCTCCTGACCGGTCTTGGGCTCACCAAAAACGTGACCCACCAACTGATTCGCGGATTCTTTCGGCAGGCATTGCACGAACGCCTCGCCGCCTGGAAGGCGGTCGATGCCGGTCACGACCACGTAGACCGGCGCGACGATCTGGAGCTGCGCCATGGCTTCGTCGACGAGGCGCCGCAGGCGTTGCCCGTATTCGCGGATGGCAGCGGCATCGTCGAGCAAGCTGGAGGCCGACACCAGGAGCAGAAAGCCGTTGAGCGGCTGCTTGGGCCGGGCGGACTTCAGCAACTGGAGAGCTTGGTACCAGATGCCTCGAGTGACGCGATCCCCCTGGTCGCAGGGGAAATCGGCGGAGGTTTCGAGCGCGACGGCATCCTTGTGGAACCACCAGACGAGCCATTCCTTGTCACCACGGCCAGCCCGCTGCGGTGCCGACATCGGAGAGCTGGTGGCCGCCGACCGAAGCAGGGTCTCCTGGTCCGACGCCTTGTCACCCAACACCAGATAGAAGGGCATCCAGTACAGCGGCTGCTTGACCGACGAGAACTCGGGCGAGCGTTCCCAGATGGCCTGGGCTTCCTCCAGGCGCTGCTGCATGCGCTGGATCGGCGCCTGCTCGTCCGACGCGTTGCCGGGCGAGAGATCCCCCGAATGCTTCTGGATGAACCGGTGCTCCATGTACCGCGGAATACCCCGGAACACGAGCCATGCAAGCCCCGCCACACCGAGAATGACGAGCAGCGCGATCCAAACTTTGCCGGGCACGTGAGGCCACAGCGCCCAGACCGCCACAGCGGCCAGAACGAGCACCACGAACGCGGTCACCCACCCGACGATCCGGCGGGCCTTGGGAAACGCCATGCCGGACTTAGCGGCGACTTTCTCGGCGAGCCAGCGGATCACGGTGCATGCCCCAGGTGCAGTAGGACGATTTTCACGACGGGCTTGTGCGGGCCCTGGACTGCGGCCAACGCCGGCTCGAGCGCCGCCAGATAGGCCTGGGTGTCTTCGCCGAGTTCACGCGGCTTGGCGAACAACTTCGCGGGAGAGCTGATGGTGACCAGCAGGTGCGGCCCGCCGGGCGGTTCGACACGCCATTCCTGCGTACCGACGATCGGATCCCCCTTGCCGGCCATCACCGGCGAGCCCGCCTTGCGAATTTTGAACTCCTCGGCTGGATCCGGCGCCATGTGCCCCACGCTGCCATCCGGGCTGTAGATGTCGACGTAGACGTAGGCGTCGAACGCCTTCGTGGCTCCGGTCTCGACGGCTACGACATCCCCGAGGGCGGCCGTCAACTGGCCGCCCCGCAGCGCGAGAGGCAGTGCCTCGGCGGACGCAAAGGGGTGGAGCGCCTTCGCGACTTCGCACAGCGGTTTGGGAATGACCTGGAGGGCGTCGACATTGACGGTACCCACCCCCTCCATGGCGAGCAGCTTCGCGCGCAGCTCACGGATGGAGACCTCAGACTGGTCGAAGCCGGACAGCGTGATATTGCCCTCGGGCGTCAACGCGAATGCGATGACTGCGCAGGGCTCGGCCTCGACGATCGCCCGCACCTTCTCTTCGCTCACAGGTTCTACCGGCCGCGGGGAGGGTGGCTCCTGATCTTTGATCACCACCGGTGGTTCGACTGGGAGAGGACCCGGCTTTCCAATCATGTCCACGACCACCCATGCCACCACGGCAACGACCGCAACGAAGATGGCTGCCCACATCACCCGCCGTCCCTTGTCCGAAGGTAACCGCCGCTGCGCGGGCAGCGCGACTCCATAGGGCTGAGGTGTCAGCTTCTCGTCGGCAACGGTGGCGGGGTTGATCGGCTTGACCGGGAGCTGCCGCCCCTGGCTGGCGATGAGGGAACGCAGTTCTGCCGATTCGGGCTCGAGCGCGTACTTGCCGAGAAAACCCAGACAAAGCGCGGTGAAGTACACCTCGCGCACTTCGTCCTGCTCGGGGCGGAGGTTCATCAGTTGGGTGTAGAACTCTTCCCCCGCCTGATAGCTGTTGAACCGGACCACTTGAATGGGCTGAACATCGAACCCAAACCAGTCGGGGTCGCCGGCGACGACTTCGTCCAGCCACGCCACCGCGGCAAACATGGCCGCGCGGATATCCGGCTCGCGCTTGCCCGCAGCGCGCGCCTGCCGCTCGATGGAATCACACAGGGTGTTGAGTTCGCGCTGGACCTCGTCGACAGGACGCGACTTGTTGGCGCCCGATGCGATGGACCGCCGGATCGCAAGCCCAGCCGAGAACGCCGGCGCGAAGAGGTCGAACAGCCTCATTGGCCCCCCCCGCAAACGAGAAGATCAGTCCGGGCGGACGCAGAGCAGGCGGATCCTGGTGTCGCCAGGATCGAGCTCGGGACACAGAATGGCCAGATTGCGCGCCGCGCGGACTCGCTTCCAGACTTCGTGCGCGGGGTCGATCTCGAAGTAGTGATGGTTGGCGCCACGTTGAGGCAGATCTTCCGGAGGCACGGATTTGTAGGTCACCTTGAGGCCGGAATTCGCGAACTGCCGCACCTGGTTCATGATCTCGATGTTGCAGATCTTGCCCGTGCGCTGCACGAGGCCCTCGACTTCCGGCCCGGTCCGGCTACTCTCGAACAACAGATAGTAACGGGATCGATCACCCTCGAACAAGGTTTCGGGCAGCGTAGCGCGGTAAAAGCCGTTCTCGAATGCCAGTTGTATACCGGCCTCCGGACCTGCGCTGACCCCTCGCACCAACTCCTGCGCGACCTCGATCGGATGCCCGAACGCCTCGGACAGTGCTTCGTGACGGTACGCCGGAAGATCGGTGCGCACACCGCGCCGGTCCAGACTTTCGCCGAACATTCCGTACTGCTCGGAGAACGCCGAGAACTCGGCCACCAGTTCCCGGAGACACCCATAAGCCGACCACGGATGAACGGTCTCGCCCTCTAGCAGATGCTGAAGCCGCACGGCATATCGGTTGAGCGACTGAAGGATGAGCAGGCGGACCGCATCCTGCGCGCCCGTGGTCGATGCGCGGATCCCCCGCTGCCGCTTCAGCACCGCGAACTCCTGGGCCTTGCCCACCAGCAGGTCCCGCAGGTTTTCGAGGCGTTCCTTCAAGTGGGGGGCGGCCCCTACCCGCAAGACCGAAGGAATGTACTCCGAGACGATCCGCGCGGCGCCCTCCACACTGGGAAGCGCGGCTACGTCGGCCAGATGCAGGAGTTCATAGTTGCCCTCGGCCAGATCGAAGCGCGCCTCGTTCGAGAACAGCAGCACGAGGTTCGCGAACAATTGCGGCACCTCGGCTTCGGGCGCTTCGGGATCGAAGCGATCCCGCGCGGTCGCACTGCGCACGGTGAACCGGGGCGGAACCTCCGCCGCCGACCCGCCCATGAAGCTGCTGCCCACGTTGGAAGCGTCGTCCCGCCAGCGCGGCCACCCGAGATAGACGCCCAGCGGCTTACCGGCAGGATCGAGAAACTCGCGGAAGCTCCGCTGCAAGACGACGGCGTTCGCCGTGACTCCACCCACTTCGGCCCCTGCATGCACCATGGCGCCGGGAGGGGAACACTGCCGTACAGGTGACGAGGTCGACGAGACAGTTTCTCAACACCTGCTGCCCGTTTAGCAACTCCGACCGGATCTGAACGCGCTCGAATCCCCACTGGTGGGAACCGAGCGTCGCCCGCAAGGCCGCCTCTCGCGCTTCAGCGAGTGCATCCTGGTGCTGAAAATGCTGCGGCGCGAGAAACAATCCTTGGAGCCAGTGCATGCGACGAAGGGACATCTGCGATCCTAGGTTGCCGACCCAATCAGGGGGGAATGGCAGATCTTCGCTACTGGCAATGATGTTGCCCTCTCGAAGCACCGCGATGTCGCAGGACTCGGGCAGATTCAATCCTTCACCGCCAAAGTTACTCCGCTCCGACCCACACGCTTCAACAGCTTCTCCGGCTCTTTCGCAATCACATTGTTCACAAGCCCGTCGAAGCCACCGCAAACCGTCTGAAGGCAAACCCCACGAGTCCCGAGCAGCGGCGACTGGGATCAGTCAGAGAAATGGTCCTGACTTCCTCGAAGATATTGCGATCTGTCCGCGAGTAGTCCCACAGCCGGACCGCGCCAGCCGGCGTCGTGTAGACGTCGGAAACGTAGACGTAGGTTGTACTCCCTGGCATCGCCCGGAAAGAGATGTCGCCAGACGTACTTCCGGTTGCGGCGATCGGGTAAGCGCCTGGCTTCCCGATGAAGGAAATGCTCGCTCGATTTCCGGCGACGTGCGGCGCAATTCGACCGGCCGACTCCCGGATGCCGATGCTACTCACTCTCGCTGCCGCTAAGACTACCGCGCCGCCCTCGATTCCATTTCTGGACACTGAGGCTGCCTGGTCGAAGGCCGGATCTGACCACGCAACGAAGTTGTTCGCCAGCCAAGGCCTATGTTCTGCTTGTCCGACGGCCAGATGATAGTCGACTGCGGAAAGAACAAGTCGCCGTAGCCGTTACCGGATTGTGCGCGGGCTGTAACCTCAATAGTGTCGCCAATAGCGTTCCCGGAAAGCTTTGCGAGAATGTCTCCGGTCGTCACAAACTGCGCGCGCCGGAGCCCCGACACCTCGAGAGCGCCTCGAGCGTCCTCAACGGCCTGGATTGCCGGCAACTCGACGTCACCGACGAACGGCTGTTCCTTGACGCCGGGGTTCGAACTTGCTGCAGTTCCTTAGCCTCCCTCCGCCCAAAGACAGTCCCCGCCCTTCCAATCTGGGCGGCGGCAATGCGGAGTTCAGAGAACTCGCCCTTGAACTGAACAGCCCCCGCGGCAGCAAAATCGCCGAATGCGGCCGTGACCGCGTCGTTACCCTCGGATGGCTGAATGCCGCGCCCATAGCTGTACAGTCGGTAGGTTCCCAACGCACCATTGGTCGCACCGTCTGCGAAGTCGAAGTTTTCGAGGTGGATAACTCTATCTGTGCGACCGGCGGCGTCCCAAATGCGCACACCTACACTGCCCCGAGGCGCGCTCGCAGTGACCTTCAGGTCAGCATCCGATCCTGCGTCTGCGCGAGCTACCTGCACCCGTACATCATGATCCTTCCCCGGTATGGCTGGCATCCCAGACTTGATCGATGGTGGCAGGCCCCGAACCTCCGATGCCGCCGTTTCGGCTCACTAGAGCTAGGCGATCGGATACTTGCACCATATCGTCCAGGAGCACACCGCTCGCATCGCCGAATGCCCCGTCCGCCGTGACAGTGGCGTCACGACGGATCGAGCCCGTTGATCCCAGTGCGTAGACCTTCCCTTGATTCCGAAAGACGAGTTTGTCGGTCTCCACCGCGCTGTCCAGCCTGGACCCGATGAAGTCGCCAATGAGGACATCCCCCTGCCCGTGGTCGGCAAACACGCCGCCACCCGCAGACATCGTGAGAATCGTGCCTGGAACCCCGGACAAACCACCCTGCACCAGCTCGATCGGGGCCGCCTGCGTACCGATATCGTTGGCCGCGACGAGTACGATTCGGCCGGCAGTAACCTTGCCGGGGGCGAACGACAGGGGAGCGCTTCCCCCCTCTGAAGATCGTGCGGATGCTCTGCCCGGGAGCCTTCGACCGAAAGGAAGTACACGCCGTCGAGCTTGTTGCCAGACACCCCGTCGCCCAATTGACCCGAGTAGACGCCGGTCGCGTGGTTGCGAACGATGATCGGGGTCGATCCCACTTGCGCATCTGCGAGTTCGACGCTGCCACTGGACGCAATAGTCACCGTCGATCCCGAGGCACTCAGGCGTAACGCGTTGCCGTCGCCCCCGAAACGCGGAGCGGCGAGGCTAGAGATCCTTGCACCACACCCCTCGCAAGTAGCGCCACGTTACGTGCGGAGACATGGGGCAGCTGTGTCAATGTCCCGGCAATATCGCCCTCCGCATTAACATCGTTCACTGACAGAGTGTCGAGGAAGTACGTCGCATCGAAAGTCGACGTCCCCGCACGATTCGCGATCGCCTCGCCTTCAGAAACGGAGGCATACGCCAAACTGAAGCTGGACAGCAGGGTGGACCCTGCACTCTGCTGCAGAAACACGCCCGTGCCGCCTTGCGCCGTCAAGGTCACTGCACCCTCTACAGCCGGGCGGCGAAGTACAAGGGCTTGTCTGCCTCCCCGACGGAACCGCTCGCGACCAGCACGACCTCGGGAGACGTCACCTGCGGTGAAACCCCTGGCTGAGTGGCCAGTGCATCTCCCGCTTTATGCTCAATTCGCGAATCGAACCGCGAGCGTCCAGGATGTACCTTTCCGAGGCGACGTTGCGAACAGGCGTCGTCGAAACCGATGACAAATAGTCCGCGATCACCACGTCGCCAGCCACGTGCCGGATCGATACCGACGTCGCGCTTGCCGACAGCTTTGTACTCTGCCCATCCGGGGCAGCTGTCTTGACCGGCGTAACGCGACCGGCTTGGTCCGTGACGCCGATTCGTCCGAAGCCGCTGATCACGATATTGCCAGCCGTGACCAAGTCCTGACCCAACGCGTCGACGGAGCTACCGCTCCTTATCGTGGCACCAGAAACTCCCACTACCGAGTAAACGCCAGTGCTTCCTCCCGTCGCCGCGTTGGTAGAGATGGCGCCGGTACCCACAGATTCCTCGGGAATGCGAGCGACTATCCGAGGAGTCGCCGACGAAATGGAAGAGGCCGTGAAGTCGGTGATCACGAGATCTCGCTCCGCCTTCACGTAGACGTTGGCTCCCGACAACGTCACGTTGAGACTCGGGCCTCCACCGAGGTCAAGCGGCGCACTCGCGCTGCCGATGTCTTTGGAAGTCTTCAGACTGATCGCTGAAAACTGGCTCAGATTCACGATTTTTCCTGAGAGGTCAGCAAGATCTCCGGTCCCCGCATCGAGGTGAAGCGCAGCGGGTCCCGCTCCCCCACCGCCTGAAGCTTGCCGCAGGCCGATAGCACCGCTCTCGCCGAACTTCACGCCCTTCGGTAGAGACAGGGAGAAACTGCTCGCACTGACCTCGGAGTTGATGGTTAAAAGATCGCTTACGCTCAGGCTGACGACACCATTGGCACTAGTACCAACTGCCACATTTCCACGCTGCCCCCCAAAGAGATCGCTGGAGGAATTCGCCTGAATGGTCATGGCCCCCAGATGATCGATCGCCGCCATCCCGGCGGAGGCCTGCAGCGCGATCGTTGCCCCATCACTTCCGATAGGCGACGCTGTCCTCACGGGGTGTAGGCCTCGCCGACCGGAAGCCCTTTCTTCGGCCACGTCGCCGATCGCTCCGTCGGCCTTGAGCAAAATGCGCGTTGCGGTCAGCCGACTCGTTCCGGGGCGTCCGATTCGTTTCTTTCGTTTCTTTCGTTTCTTTCGTCCCCGTCCCGATCTCCCTGCAGGATCGAACCACCAGCCCCCTTCGCCTCCAGGAAGTACCAGCCACCAGCAGCATTGCGCGCTTCATTGACTACAGTCACGTCCCCGACTTTCGATGCCCCCAGTTCAACGCTGCCGACTTCCTGCCGTACGCTGACGAACTCACCCGTTGCCGAGAGTCTCGTATATCCGCGCGCGTCGAAGGCTTCGATGATCACCGGCTTATCGGGTGCAGCCCGAGCTACTCCATTCGCGATATCGCCACCAATGAACCCTTTGGCGTTGAGGACCACGGTACGTGCCTTCACATTTCCATCTGCCTTTCCGGCGATGTCCCCAGCACTGGATGTGGATGTGTTGTTAACGGTGCGTGTGTCGAGGAAGTAAGTCGCTGCGAAATTCGACGTCCCCGCCCGATTCGCGATCGCCTCGGCTCCGGAAACGGAGGCATACGCCAAATTGAAGCCGGACAGCAATGTGGACCCCGCAGTCTGCTGCAGAAATGCACCCTTGCCGCCTTGCGCCGTCAAGGTCACTGCATCCCGTACGGCCGGAGCAGCGAAGTACAAAGGCTTGTCTGCTTCCCCGACGGAACCGCTCGCGACCAGTACTACCACGGGAGACGTCACCTGCGGCGAATCCCCTGGCTGAGTGGCCAGTGCATCTCCCCGCTTTATGCTCAATTCTCCATTCGGACCGCGAGCGTCCAGGATGTACCTTTCCGAGGCGACGTTGCGAACGAGTGTCGGCGAACCACCAGGCGTCGCCGAATCCGTTGAAGAATAGTTCGCGATCACCACGTCGCCAGCCACGTGCCGGATCGATACCGACGTCGCGCTTGCCGACAGCTTCGTACTCTGCCCATCCGGGGCGGCTGTCTTGACCGGCGTAACGCGACCGTCTTGGTCCGTGACGCCGATTCGTCCGAAGCCGCTGATTACAATCTGACCGGCGGTGACGCGATCCTCGTCCAGTTTGTTGACCGAAGTCGCACTACGTATGGTTCTTCCAGGATCTCCCTCAATCACATAAGTGCCAGCAGCCGTGTTCCCAGAGGTGCCTGTGGCCTCGTTGTCAAGAATCATCTTCGCTCCGGTAGGAGACGCTTCGGGAACAAACTCCACAATGCGACTCGGATTCCCAGTGACGCCCGTTACCGTGAAGTCGCTCAGTTCGATGTTGCGATTCGTCTTGACATAAACGTTTGGAGCTTCGAGCGTCAGCTTCAACGACGGAATGCGGGGGGAGTTGAGCTCTAGCGGACCGTTGCTTTCCCCGATATCGCGACGGCTGCGCAACCCGATTCGATCAAAGCCCTGGAGGTCCGGAACCGCGCCGAGTGCGGATCTCAAGTCGGAGGCGGCGCCTCCTCCTAAGTCAAGATACAAACTCGATCTCGCCGGGTCCGTGCCGGCGGACCGGATCAATCTTCCCGCTGCCTCGAACACCAAGCCGCCCGTATTCCCATCAGGTGCGTCCAGGAAGAACGAAGGTGCAGTGATATCAGACCCAATTCTCAACTTCGTATTGTCAACGATTCCCCTGACTTCGTAGACATCGGTCGCACGATTCGCGACCGTCACGTTGCCTACGGTTTGCGTTTGGAGCACTGCGTCGCCCCGATGATCGACGGACACCATGCCCCCGTCTGCCTCGAAAGCCAAGGCCGCGCCATTGGGACCCGAGGCTGCCAGAGTCGCGGTGCGCACAGGGTAGCGACCTGACCTGTCAGTCACCGCTTCCTTCACAATATCGCCGATAGATCCGTCGGCCTTGAGCAGGACGCTCCTGGACGTAAGGACGCTCTGCGTACCTTCGACGTCGGTCCTGAGCCGACCTTGGAGGATGGAGCCTCCCTGAACACCCGCGCGTTGGGCCTCGAGCAGATAGAACCCGGCACTTGTGTCCAGCGCCTCGTTCGACAACGTCCGCGTGCCGATCGTCGCCGCACCGAGTTCGATGTTTCCCTCGACGTTGCGGATCGCGACAGAGGAAGCCGAGGCAGAAAGCCTGGCGTAGGCGTTGTCACCGGTGTTCTCCGGCGCCGCGGTGTAAACGGGAGCAACCGTCGCACTTACCAATGATCCTATGGTTCCGATGGCCTTCAAAGCGATCTCTCGGCCGCGAATCGCTCCGGCAGAGTTTGCGTCACCAGTTGACTGCGTAATGGAGCCTGCGGGTCGAGTCGGCGTTGCGGATTGGACTGCGGAAAGATAGAACGTCCCGTTGGCTGCATCTGTGGTAGCGACCCGGCCGTTCGCCGCGTTCCCGATCGTATTCAGGTCGCCGAATGTCAGTGCTGACCCCGCCCCATTCCGGAAAAGGCCAATTGCAGCTTGACCCGTCACGTGTTCGACGAACACCGACGACCCGGTCATGGAGAGTACGGAGGACGAATCGGCGTTGTTTGAGGAGGTCTTGACCGGCTCTACCGCAGTGCCTACCGTACCTTTCGCGGCCAGTCCTATCTTGGCGCCGGTCACACTTCCAAGAATGTTTCCGTCGCCATCTGCGCCCCGCGAGACGAGGAAGAATCCGTCGGTTGCAGAACTGGCCACCGCAAGTTGATCTAGCGTGACGCTGCCCAGTTCTGTTGATCCACGCGTCGCTTGCAAGTAAACGTTCGTGCCTTTCGCGGCCAACAACGCAGTGTCCCCTGCGCGAACTGCGCCTACGCGGACGGGTTCAATGGTCGTTCCGGGAGGGGAACTGATGCGCCCTATACTGCCTGTTGCATTGAGGAGGATGCGATTGGATGACACGGTGGACAGGCTTCCGGTCGATTGAACGATCGAACCGGTTACATCCAGAGCATAGATGGGCGCCGACTGTGCCGCCTCGGGACCCGCATTCGGGCCAGCGTCGGTTCCGTTACCCAGCACTCTCCCCAGTGCGCTTCGATAGGCGATGGTGTATTCGCCCAACGCAATGGGGCCCACTGGTTGCACGGGCGCGGAGACCGCGACCCTCGCGTTGACGCCTTCCGCCCCGAAAAGGCCGATGACTCGGTCTGCAGTGCCCGATGTCCGCATGACGCCAGTCAGGTCCAGGGGCGCATCGCCGCCGAGTCGCCCTTTGGTGACATGTACGAACAGTCGATCGAGTTGGCTACCGCTTCTCAGAGGAAGCTGGTCGAGCACCCGATCATCCCCATCCGCGTTGGGATCGTAAACAAGCACAGCAGTGGCCGGCCGGGTCGAGGAGAAACTTAACGCCTGATCATCGGCGATGGAAATCCCGCTCCCCACCAACACCAAATTCGTCACAGACAGCACAAACGCGTTTTCCCCGTTTTCCGCGTTCGCCCGGTTCGCAATCCTTACCCCGCCCCGTGTGCCGTTGGTTGCGGTCGTCCCAGCGACCGAATCGGCGCCTTGTGCATGAACGAACAGAGTTCCAAAACTTCGTTCCTGGCGTCCCTCATACCCACCTACAAGGCCCACCGTCACGTCGCCTTGGACATGGCGGATCCACGCACCATCAGCGGCGGCGCCACCGACGCTGAGGTCCAGGGTTGTGCTGGATTCCGCCGAGATCGAGGAAGTGACAATCGGGCTGATCGTTCCCTCAGCGGTTACGCTCCCGATACTTCCCTGACTAGCCCGCAGCGTGATGTTCCCCGCCGTCAACTTTGCGGTCGAAAACTGGTCTCCGCTTACTGATGGCCTGACAATGCTGCCCGCCGATGCCGTCAGTACAACAGACGTCGCGTTGATGTCACCTTCGATCGATATCCCGGCTGCGGTCAAGTCATATTGGTCTCGAGCGATATTGCTGATCTGGCCCACCGTTCTGACACTTACACCATCGGTTTCCGCAATGAAGACACTACCGGCGGTCGCTGTCGCCGCGAGGGTCTCCGACGCGACACTTAACCTTTGCGCCGCACCTCCCACGCCAGATGTGCCGCTAAGTACAACCGTCGAGCCGATCACGGATCTGGTGCCCGATATCCTCCCAGACGAAGTCAATGATACTGAGCTGCCCCCACGGACGTCGCCGCTTACTTGAATGTCGCCGCTTACTTCAATCGAACCCGCGCGAAGGTCATAGGCTGCCGCAGCGAAATTTTCTACAGTATCGACCGCGTCCAACGTGACGCCGTCGCGTTCCAAGACGAACACGTTCCCGCTCTGTGCTCTTGCCGCAAGCGTTCCCGTAGCGACATTGACACGCTGAGCCGACGTTCCCACGCCTGTGTCGCCCTCAAGTACGACGGTTGCTGCGGTGATCAAGCCAGCTCCCGTGATCGCACCCTGGGTCCTGACATCGACTCGTCCCGTTTGGCTGGTGATCGCAGCGTTGAGGCGGACATCGCTCTGTGCAGCCAACGTCAATGCAGTGTCGTTGGTCCATGAAATCGGACTATTGACGGTAATGGTCTGGACGCCGTCCCCGGAAACAGCTGCGGTAGTCACAATCACATTCGCTGTGGCGAGGGACTGGGCAATGAAGCTTGCGTTGATGTTATTCGCAACGAGCGAGTCTCCGCCGGATCCGAAAGAACCGATGGTGATGCTGCCCGGATCCAAGAGCAGGGTCCCGTCGACGCCAGACTCGCTGCGAAGATCAACTTGACCGGAGACGTACAAGTCGCGCTTGCCAGACACCTCCGCGAACCCACCATTGCCGCCACGAGCACCGGCTCGCGCGAGAATCTCGCCCGCGAAGCGCGTGGTGTCGTCGGCCCACACGATCACCCGCCCTCCATCGCCGAAGCTTGTCGAATCCGCGCGAATCTGCGCTCCGCGCGCGACTGTCGTGGTGAACGCATTCCCTACAAGGGGGTTTCCCCCCTGGAGGTCACCGCCGATCAAGATGTTTCCACCGCCTTCAGCGCCGCTTGCATCAATCCTGGCGCTCGCCCCTACCGTAATGTCACGCCCGAGAATGCGAATGTCTCCGCCCTTGGCACCGTCAGCCACCCCGGAGGCGTCTAGCTTGCCTGAGACGTTGACCACACCGGAGTCTCCGCCGCTGAGGACAATTTGGTTGCCTTGACGAACTAGCCCTCGAGCCTGAACGACACCGGTACTGTTGAGCACCGTCGAGCGGAGCGCGTCGGTAGCTTTGACCTCGAATGCTGCGCGCCCGCCATCAGCGATGACGGTACCCGCATGAACGATCTTCGCGATCGCCGACGCGGGATCCACCTGGAACGTGATCAGGCCATCACGATCGAAATCAACCTTGACGCGCCCACCCGCCGCGAGACCGACAGACCCTCCGGGTGCCGCGAGTGTCCCGTTGTTCTCGATTTGGGTCCCCAACAGGGCAATGAATCCTCCTGGCGCGGCAGTCAGGCGCCCATCGTTTCGCACGAATCCAGCCGCGCCTGCAAGTTGCTCGAACTGTAGTTTCCCCGACAGGTAGTCATTCAATGACAAGTTGTGTGTGCTGGCGACAAGCCCACCGACATCCACCGTTGCCGTCGGTGTGAAGTGAACCCCGTGAGGATTCACGAAAATGACCTGCCCGTTGGACTGGACAGAACCGGCGATCGTTGATGGATTGGCCCCGACTATATAGTTGAGGATGGAACTGGAAGCGGAAGGCTGGCGAAACTGGGCTGTTTCGTGCGTAGCAAGATCGAAGCTGTTCCAGTTCACGGCGGCCTGATGACTGCCCTGCGTGACGACGAGGGTAGTGGGATTAGGCCGAGTCACGGAAACCTGCCCGTGGATAATCTCCTCTCCCCCGGGCATGGCAAGCGCAGTCCCGCCCATCATCGCGATGGCCATACCTACAGCGTGCGCTGATCGCGTAAGTACTATTCTCTGAGGAATCCTTCTGCCACGACGTGATGACGGTCTGCTTGCATTGTGACGCTGCGGCGCATCGGCTTCGTTATTCATTACGGTCTCCTGCATTTTCAGCGTTGCGCCTTCGCAACGTCTTTCTGACGAGATTGCTCCTCAGGTGACGGCCTCAAATCATGGCGGCGCCCAAGAACATCCCTAGAAGTACTTCAGGACCTGGAGATACAAGCGGGGCGAGCGCTCCACGAAGTGTGTTGTAGTTTGCCCAGGCAATGTAGCGACGCCACCGCTGGTTCGGATTGCTACTGAGGCACGCACGAACCAACCCTTGGGCTCCCAGTACAAACCGACACCGACACCCGAAAGTCTGTCCATGTTGGAAACCGTGGTGTCCACCGGAGACTTGTTTCTCCACACGGTACCGAAATCGTAGAAAAAAGCGCCGACGACACTCCCGTACCGTCCACCTTCTGAGAAAGTCCTCCGGACTTCAGCGGTGGCAAAGTAGCCTTGGTCTCCGCGTCCTTCTATCGGGGATAACGCGCGAATCCCATACGGCCCGCCGAGAATGATCTGCTCTGTGCCGTCGAGATTCTTGCTGGATATCTGACCGGTAGCGCTAATCAAGAAAATCCAGTTTGGATTCAGCTGCTGGAACCTACCTAACCCAAGGGTGTATTTCTCGTAGCTGCCAGCCGTCCGCAAACCTGACGCGTCCTGCAATGCGAGCGTTGGAGTGACGAGAGCCAGTTCGCCTCGCGAGTAGGCGGCGTTGGCAAAGGTCAGGCCACCTCCGAGGAGAAGATCACGCTTGTCGAATGAGGCCCCGACCTGCCAAGCAGAAATGTTCTTCGTGTTGTCGAAACTCGCACCACCACCGCCGACGCGTCCATCAAGGCGATCGTCGAAGTAGCGCCTTTCGTATTGAAGCGCGAACGTCAGGTTAGTGTTGCGTGACCTTATGAGCGCGTAAGAAAGGTTCGCATTCTGGACTCGACCCACACCATTCAACAGTTGCCCATCGACCGTTCCGGGATCGAGCTGATAGCGGACGACTGAATAGCCGACGCCCGCGCGCAATCCGGTCGACCAAACAGGAACCGTCATGCCGACCCGCCCAAGGGCGAAGCGCTCGTCGTTCAGCGCTGCTGGCGAGTCGAAGCCGCCGTTGAGCCGAATGTTCAACAGCCCACCCAAGCGAAACAGGTTATTGAAATCGGCATTGAGTCCATAGCGATGTTCGCCGCTGGACTCAATCCCGTTCATGTCGTAGTCGACGAATCCGTTCACGGGCGGACGATTATCGACAAGGATCTCGAGATCGGCCGTCCCCCGCTTCTCACCTGGCTTGAACGTCGCCGAAGCAACGATCCCTCTTAAGTCATTGATGAGGAAGATTGCCCGCTCGACCGCCCGCTGGCGCGCAACGTCACCGGTGCGAAGTCCGCTTAGAAAGCCCTGGACGAGATTCTTGTTGATGGTGACACCGGGGGAATACTCGACACTGATGTTCCCGATCCGACCTTCGAGAACCACCAATTCCACCCAGCCATTCACGACGGTCTGCTCGGGAACGACAACATCCGCTAGGAAGTAGCCATCATCGGCGAGTCTTCGTCGAAGTGCGGAGGCCGCGTCCAAGACATCCTGAAATCCTCTGCCGGACCCCTTGTATGGAGCGAGCACTGCTTGCGCTTCCTCATCGGAAATCACGGTCAGGCCCTTGACCGTGAAGGCGCGAATGTCGATCTGGAGCGATTCGACGTCTTGAACCGCGCGACGATCCCGGAGAATCTGTTCAATGTCCGGGCCACGATCCGTCCGATCGGGCGCGCGGGGCTCCGTTCGGAGAATCACGCCTGCGTCTGGTGTGTTCTGTTGCGCGAGCGCGGCATGGCCAAAGCAAGCAGCACAGACCGAGACCACCCATACAACCTGACGAGTCTTGCTAGCTGTCTTGCTCAACGCGGTGGCTCCTCGCATTTCTTTTAGTTTGGCTTCTCCCGATGCCGAGAAGCACCTACTCAACTAAACCAGTTCCTGCGCACTCGTGCTACAGAGATACGATCCGTACACGAACGACCCTCATTGAATCAAACTCCCCGAACTGTTCAATACCACTAATGTGGGATGTACACCGCACCAGAAACTCGGATGCAAACCCCAGACAGACCGCCCCCCGAGCCTACGACGATTCACGATCGTGAATCCCTGCCGAATCCGGCACCTGCAGGAGGCACGTAGCCATACTCTTCCCGCACCAAAGTCAGCGCGTCATCGTCCGTCATCTCTTGTCGCCCGTCTTTGGCTAGGTACTGATGACGCTCCCAAAACGCAACACCATTTCCAAGACTTACTGCGAGCGCGAGCCATCGCTCATAGCGGTCTAAACTCCGAGTAAGCCTCATCTGACCCTCCCGGTAGGCCTCAGCAATGCGCATCGTCGCATCCTTGTCGCCACGGAGCGCCTTCGCGAGAAGATCTCGATAGCGATCATCCCCCGCTTTATCAACAACATCGTCGCTCAGAAAGCCCTTCAGAGGTCGCAATGGAGGTGGAGGCTTTGTCACCGCCTTGATGAAGCTTTCCGCCCCCTGCCGGCGCGCCTTCACTGCTGTTCCGTACCTGCTTTGGGGAAACGCAGCGAGGAACGCATTGCAGGCGGATACCAATCGGCGCGGGAGCATCGTGGCCTGCACCTCTCTCCAAAGACGCTCCTCGTCGTCGGCACTTAGAGCGCCAGCCCTAGCCCCCTCGATCCGGGGTAGAACGAAGCTGCCGAGAATGTTTGCGGACGTCTCCGGGTACTGCGGCTCTAGCTTTGATCCGTTAGCCTTGTAAATCTCTGTCACACGCTTCAGGCACCGGTCCTCAGTCGCCTTACACAAGTCGTAAAGCGGGGTCGCCTGCGCAGCCTCGCGCCAAGTCTCAATGACCGCGGATGTAAAGTAGCTGTTCTCCCCTTTGCTGTTCGGCGATATGGCTGGGCGCCCGGCCCGCGTTCCGAAAAGCAGGACCGTACCCTTAGGCGGGGTCACTTGAGTCAATCGACCAGAGTCGGCCACGTCCCCGACTCGACACGCGTCGACAAGGGCGATTGTCACGCCCGGATAGTCGTCGCTGCCTGGAGCACCCTTGGGAAGCGGGAGCACCAGGTCACGCATTAGGTCCTTAGACACCTTGAGGACATCTCTTCCAGCAGGGTCGACTCCGGCAGGCACGAGGATGTTCCGGCCGCCCATTTCGACGCCGTGTCCGAAGAAGTAAACCAGGACAATTCCTTGACCCGCCTTCCAGTCAACACGCTTTGCCTTAAGTTTCTCGCCAAAATCGGCCACCGCGCGAGTCATGTCCGCAGGGCCGATATCGAGGTGGGGGGTGACGTCGAAACCAAGATCCACGAAAAGTGTCGTGAGATCCGCCAAATTCTTTCCGGCAGGGGGAAGTTCCTTACCCGAAGGGTAGTCGCCGTTGCTGATCAGGAGAGCGAAGCGATCAGTCGGCCGGAACTCAGGCGCCGAGCCATCCTCGGCAAGAACGGGTGCGACGGCACCAAACCCAGATGCGCCAAGTGCCGAAAGGCCTAGCGCGCATGACACAAGCCTCCTGCGAGATACCGACTGAACAACACCATTGCCTTTCATGTGTCCGCGGTCCTCACATTGATCCACGCCATCCGCCACGTGCGCCCCCCCTTACTGCTCCGCACATGCTTCAGTTGCCAGAGCCCCAAGGGCGCAGGGAAACCGCAAAAACTAAAGATTCGTGAGATTCAGCCGCTAAGCCGACTCAAGACGGCGCGCCTCGAGCCGTGTTTCGTCGATGCCGTTTCTTTAGCTTCGCTTTAGGTTAGAGGTTGGTTCCCATGAAGTCAAAATCTACATTCTCCATTGTTGGCTCTGGCGGGTCCGCGCTTGCAGCCTTGTTGGTATTGACGGGTTGTACTGCGCTGGACGCAACCCCCGAGCACCTCGTGTATGGAAAAGTAAACGCGATTTACATCGAGCATGCACCACAAGTGTTCGTGGATACACGAGTCGCGTCACGCGACGCGCTCGGACCGATGTGGGCGGACGTGAATCTAAGCTCTCCCGCGCCCGATGGACGCGTAGTTGCACGCGTCCGGCTCAATGAATTCGTGGACTTGAAGCAAGGTGACGAGATCAAGATCGACTGGTCGGAAAGCTCTCTCGCCCTGGCGCCAACCGCGAGACCTCATCGAATAGTCGCTGTCTTGCACCGGCCAGAAACGGCGTCCGCGCATCAGTATCCTGCGAAGACGTCGCTCGCGCGCAACTGACGGTTCAGGCTGGAATGCGTGTGGACTGCTGGACAGGGGACATACCCCGTGAACTGCCAGCGAACATTTCTCACCTTCCGTTCGCGTACCACCTTTCTGCCATGGTGTAAGCCCGTGGTCGGGAGAAGGCTGGAATGCAGTACTGAGCGTGCCACTGCGGGCAGCCGAGTCGGCGCTGTATCACTGAGGGTCTGCAGTCCCTCCAGCTGCATGTAGCGCCGGTTCAGTGCCCATTCGTCGTTCTGCTCCAGCATCATCGCGCCCACCAGCCGCACGATCGCCGCGTCGTTCTGGAAGATCCCCACCACGTTCGTTCGTCGCTTCGGCCACGCTGCGCCACTGCGTGCGCGCCGTGTCCAGCGAGTCCTGGACGAACTCCGTCCCGATCGCCGCCGAGACCATGCGCCGCTGGGTCTTGTTGGCGTGGGCGAGGGCGTTGCGCATGAAGTGCACCCGGCAGCGCTTCCAGGTCGCCTCGAGCACCTTCGTGGCGGCTGCCTTGAGGCCCTCGTGGCTGTCGCTGATCACCAGCCTCACCCCGCGCAGACCTCGACGGTTGAGGCCGCGCAGGAACTCCGTCCAGAACGGCTCCGCCTCGCTCGCCCCGACCTTGATGCCCGGCACCTCGCGCTGCCCCTCGGTGTTCATCCCGACAGCCACTATCACCGCCACGCTCACCACCCAGCCCGCCTCCCGCGTCTTCACGTAGGTCGCATCGATCCACAGGTACGGCCAGTCGTCCTCCAGCGGCGGGCTCAGGAACGCCCCGACCCGCTCGTCGAGCTCCGTGCACAGCCGGCTCACCTGGCTCTTCGGTTGACCGTTCATCCCCTGCGCCGCTTCCGGAAATACGATCCGGTGATCTGCGAACGACGCAACTCGACCATCCCATTCGCCCTGAGACTCTATCTCCAAGCTAGTGCCTGTTCGAGACTCTGCAGCGCCGTCGTATCAAATCTCAGAACCGGAAATGTCCCGCGATCCGGTGCGCGAAGAGCATGTCCTCCACGCGCGCCCCGGCGCCGATGTTGTGGACCACCAGCGGACGCTCGCCCTCCCGCCGGTCCGTGATCATCCCGATGTGGGGCTGGCCGCCGGTCAGCCGCCACGTCACGAGGTCGCCCGGCTGGTAAGCCTCCGGGGACCGCGACGGAACGAGCGCGCGCCCGTGACGGCGGAAGAACACTTCCAGATTCGGGACGCGGCGGTGGTCCACGTTCGGGTCCGGGCGCGACAGGCCCCACAGCTTCGGGTACGCGGTCCACGCGCGCCGCATGTCCTCGTGCACGCGCTGCTGCAGGTCGATGCCGAGGGCGCGGCGGTAGGCCCGGACGATCACGTCCGTGCACACACCCACCTCGGACGGCACGTCGCCGCCGGGATAGGGCAGCCGCCGGTAGCTGTTGTCGTAGTGCAGCGTCACGCCCACCTGGGATAGCGCGGCCTCGACCAGCGCGCGGCTGCGCTCCGCATCCTGGGCCGGAACCCGCGGTGCGACCGCCATGGCCGCGAGCGCGATGAGCATGCGACGCCGCGCGACGCTCATGCGTGCCGGAAGAAGAAGCTCGCACGCCAAAGCGTGAGCAGGCCGACGATCGCGAACCCGGCTCCGTAGCCCAGGCCCAGCGACACGACGATCCAGATGGCGAGCGGCGAGATGAACACGCCGAGGTAGGTCATGGAAAACACGGCCCCGGTGACGGCGGCGGCCTGATCACGCGGCACGATGCGCCCGACCTCGGAGATGTACACGCCGTTCCAGCCGACCGCCGTGGCACCGAACACGAACGCCAGCACGAAGATCGCCGCCGCCGGCCACGCGTGGTCCACGAACCCGAAGACGAAGGCGGCGAGGGTCATCCCCACGCCCAGTGCGCCGAGCAGCCGGCGCGGAGGTACCGCGCGGTCCGCCACCACGCCCCAGAAGATCCGTCCGATCACGCCGCCCGCCATGGCGGCGGACATGGCCGCGCCGGCGAACACCACGCCGCGCCCCGCGGACTCCACGAGATGCACGACGAGATAGGACCCGAGGCACATCTGCATGCCCGAGTAGGCGAACGACGCGAACGCGAGCTCGCGCAGCGGCCGTCGCGTCCACATGATGCGCAGCGGCTCGCGCAACCGCACGTCGAGCGGGCGGCGCGAGCGATCGCGACCGGCATCGGCCGCGGCGCGCCACGGCTGCACGAGGACCGCGAGCACGATGCTGCCGACGGTCACCACGAGGGCGGCGGTGCGCCATCCCGCCAGCGCCATCATGGCGGGCACCATGGCGCCGGCGATGGCGCCGCCGATGGGAACGCCGGTCTGCTTCACGGAGAAGATCATCGCGCGCCAGCGGTCGGGCGTGCGCTCGTTCAGCACGGCCGAGGACGACGGCGTCACCGGTCCGTAGCCCAGCCCGATGAGGATGGCACCCAGCAACGCGGTGGCCACATGCCCGACGGCGATCAGCGCGATGCCCGCAGCCACGAGGATCAGGCTGCCCTGACTGACGCGCATGGGTCCGAAGCGCACGATGAATCCGCCGCTCGTCAGCGCGGCGGCGGCCGCGGACAGATAGATCAGCGAGGTGACGATACCCACGCCGGCAGCCGCGACCCCCATCTCGGGCGCCGCCTCGGGCGCGAGCACGGGCGGCGTGAACACGGCAAGCGATGCCAGGATCTGGATCGCGAGCGTGAGGACGACGGGAAGGACGATGCCCTGCAAGGCGGGAAGGCGGGATCGGCGCGCCGCACGGGCGCGCCTCGGGTCACGGCGTCAGGCTTCGGCGGACTTCGCGAGCGCCTGCTCGATGTCCCACAGGATGTCGTCGATGTCCTCGATACCGACGGACAGGCGGATCATGTCGGGCGACACGCCCGCCTTGATCTGCTCCTCCTCGGAGAGCTGGCGGTGCGTGGTGGACGCGGGATGGATCACCAGCGTCTTGGCGTCACCCACGTTCGCGAGGTGCGAGAGGAACTGGCAGGCCTCGATGAACTTCTCGCCGGCGGCCACGCCGCCCTCGATGCCGAAGGTCATGATGGACCCGCAGCCCTTCGGCAGGTACTTCTGCGCGAGCGCGTGATAGGGGCTCGACTTCAGCGACGGGAAGTTGACCCACTTCACCCGCGGGTGCGCCTCGAGGAACTCCGACACGCGCTTCGCGTTGGCGACGTGCCGGTCCATGCGCACGTGCAGCGTCTCCAGGCCCTGCAGCAGGAGGAACGCGTTGATCGGTGACAGGCAGGGCCCGAGGGTGCGCAGGGTCTCCATGCGGCACTTCATCGTGAAGCCGAAGTCGCCGAAGGTCTCGTGGAAGCGCACGCCGTGGTAGCCGCGCGAGGGCTCGGTCATGCCGGGAAACTTGCCGTTGTCCCAGGGGAACTTGCCGGACTCCACCACGACGCCGCCCATGGTGGTGCCGTGGCCTCCCATGAACTTGGTGGCGGAGTGCACGACGATGTCCGCACCGAAGTCGATGGGGCGGCACAGATAGGGCGAGGCGAAGGTGTTGTCGATGACGAGCGGGATGCCCGCCTCGTGAGCAATCTTCGCGACGGCCTCGATGTCGAGCACGTTGATGCCCGGGTTGCCCATCGTCTCGGCGTAGATGGCCTTGGTCTTCGGGGTGATGGCCCGGCGGAAGTTCTCGGGGTCGTCCGGGTGCACGAACTTCGTGTCGATGCCCATGCGGCGGAAGTTCACCTCGAACTGCGAGTACGTGCCGCCGTAGAGCGTGGACGCCGACAGCAGTTCGTCGCCCGCTTCGAGCAGCGTGAGCAGGGCGGTCATCTGCGCCGCCTGACCGGAGGCCAGCGCGAGCGCGGCGCGGCCGTTCTCCAGCGCGGCCACGCGCTCCTCGAACACCGCCACCGTCGGATTCGACAGGCGCGAGTACACGTTGCCGAAGGTCTGGAGGTTGAACAGGCTCGCGGCGTGCTCGGGCGAATCGAAGACGTAGGACGTGGTCTGGTAGATCGGGACGGCGCGCGCACCGGTGGTCGGATCGGGGATCTGGCCGGCATGCAGGCAAAGCGTGCCGAAACCGAACGAGTGGTCGGACATACGGGAAGCCCTCGGGACTGCGGGAATGGCGGGAGCCGCGATTGTAGCCCTCCGGCACTGCGGGCCGGGCTCAGTGATGCACGACGTGCGCGAATCGCTCCGGGACTTCCTCCGCGGTCAAGCTGGGTGCGTGCGCGTGGCCCACGAGGTAGTCGCATCCGGCCTCGCGCAGGAAGCGGGAGACCGCGGCCGAGTCCACGCTGCCCGCCTGCGAGTCGATGCCCAGGCCGGTGACCAGCGTGAGCAGCGAACGCACGGCGATGGCCGCCTGCGGATCCGCCGGCAGGCGGGACAGGAATTCGCCCTCCAGCCGCACCATGTCGATGGTCCGCGAGAGCAGTTCGTCGAGCGAGATGTGGCCGGAACCGAAGTCGTCGAGCACGACGCGCACCCCCAGTTGCGACAGCGCGCGCAGGACCTCGTGGGCCTTCGCGTACGCGGTGCCCTTGCTCCTGGGCAGCTGCACGCACAGCCAGAGCGAAGAAGGCGGGATGCCCGTGTGCACCAGCGCATCGCGCACGATGTCCGCGAGCTTGCCGCGTTCGACCGTCGCCGCCCCCACGGACACCTGGATCGCGGCGCGCGGCAGGCCCGATGCCTGCCAGGACTGCAGCTGCAGGCACGCCGTGCGGATGGCCCACTCGTTCAACCCCGGGATCACGCCCGCGTCGTGCGCGATGTCGCGGAAGGCGCGCTCGGCGAGCATCCCCTTCTCCGGGTGGTTCCAGTACACCTGCGTCTCGATGGCCACGGCCGCACCGGTCACGGAGGACACGATGGGCTGATAGCGCAGCAGGAACTCGTGCCCGAGCATCGCGCGGCGCAGGCTCGTCTCCATGCCGATCTTCGTCGTGGCGAAGTCGTTGAAGGCCGCGTCGTGGAAGCGCACGGCGTTCCGTCCGCTTTCCTTCGCGTGGTACATCGCGATGTCGGCCTTCTTGAGAAGTGCGTCCGCGTCGGTGCCGTCCCCCGGGTAGAGCGCGATGCCGATGGACACCCCCGGTCACGGCGTCACCGCCGCGCTGGAGACGGATCGGCTCGACAGGGCCTCGACGATGCGCAGCCCGACGCGCGCGGCATCCTCGCCGTGTTCGATGGGCGCGAGCAGCAGGACGAACTCGTCGCCCCCGAGGCGCGCGAGCGTGGATTCCGACGCGCCTGTGCGGGGCGTGCGCAGCACGAGGTCGGATTCGCGCACGCAGAGCGTGATGCGCTCGGCCACCGCCTGCAGCAGCTGGTCGCCGGCGTCGTGCCCGAGCGTGTCGTTGATGTGCTTGAAGCGGTCCAGGTCGAGGAACAGCACCGCCGCCTGCAGCCCGCCGCGCTCCGCCAGCGCGATGGCCTTGGCGAAATGCTCCTTCAGCAGGACGCGGTTGGGCAGGCCCGTGAGCGCGTCGTAGTAGGCGAGCCGACGGATCTCCTCCTGCGCGGCGCGCGCCGCCGTGACGTCATGGAACGTGACGACCGCGGCGATGGGCTCCCCGTCGCGGGCCCTCGACGAACGACACCGAGACGGACAGGATGCGCCCGCCGCCTGCGATGGCGTGGCGCACCTCGCGGTGGGAGAACGCCGCCTCGGGGAAGTGCCCGGCGCGGCTGTCGCGGAAGAGGATGCCTGCGATCGTCGCCGGGGGACGCGCATGCAGCAGTTCCGCATCCGTCTGTCCGAGGATCTCGCAGGCGGCGCGATTGACGAGGCGCACGATGCCGTCCTGGTCCAGCACCATCACGCCGTCGCTCATGGTCTCCATGAACTGGCTCGCGGCAAGCGCGGGGGTGATCTGCACGAGCCGGTGGTGCCACGTGGTGTACATGTTGGGCACCAGGGACAGGGCGAGCGCGAGCCCGCCCGCCGGGAACACCCCGATATCGAGCGTCGGGAGGAAGTCGAGCAAACCCAGGGCGGACAGGCCAAGGGCCGCGAGGAACAGCCGGCTGCGCTGCCGGACAGAGCTTCCCGGCGGGTGATGTCGCATGGTCCGGAACAGCAGCGCCGCGCACGCCACCACGATGGCGACCGTGAAGGCGATGAAGCAGTAGCCCGCGACGCCGTAGCGGGGATAGAAGCCCCACGAAAACTGCGTCATCGAGGTGACGAAGGCGTCGCTCCCGAGGAGCAGGACCGCGAACACCAGGGTCGCCGACCACGTGACCAGCGAGGCGTCGAAACGGCTCTCCGTACGCCGGGTGAGCGAGTAGATGAAATGGAAGTACGCGCCGGGAACGAACACCGCGGACACGACGGTGGGCATGATCCACGGCTCGGCCTCGGCCGCGCTGGTGGCGGACAGGAGGCCCGCCACGCTGAACTGCCATCCGAACACGGCGGCGGCCAGCAGCAGGTGCACCCAGCCGACGCGGGAGAAGCCTTCGCGCACCAGGACTGCGATACCGCAGATGAGCGCAATGGCAGCGGCAACGGCGCTGGGGGAGAGCGAGGGGGGCCAGGGTCACCGCACCCCGGGGAGAACGAAGCCCGGCGGGCACCGGGCGTGACGGCGCTGCCCGCGAGGCGGGGCGCCGCGGGCTTCAGTAGGGAAGCCAGCGGGGTCTCTTGCTGGAAATCACCTTCGTGTTGACGCCGATCCAATTGAGCCCACCGAAGAGCCGGCGCGTGCTCGATCTTCACGCATCGGTCCATGACGACCTCCAGGCCAGCGTCCCGGGCCTGGCGCTTTGCCGCCTCGTTCACCACGCCGAGCTGCATCCAGAGCACCTTGGCGCCGATGGCGACCGCGTCCTGCGCGATGGCGGGGATGTCCTCGCTGCGCCGGAAGCAATCCACCATATCGACCGGCACGGGGATGTCCTTGAGACTCGGGTAGCACTTCTGCCCCAGGACTTCGGCATAGCTCGGATTCACGGGGATCACCGTATAGCCATGATCCAGCATGTATTTCGCCGCGAAGTAGCTGGGGCGGTACCAGTTGGCCGACAGCCCCACGACCGCGATGGTCCGGCAGCCGCGCAGGATCCGGCGCAGGGTGTTGATGTCAGTGTCGTCGGCCATGGAGACTCTCCGGAGCGGGCAGAAGGGTGGGCGAGCCGGAGGGTGGCCCCCGGTCGCCGGATCATGCCGCAGGAGAATGCGGCTTCGCAAACGCGAGCGGCGGGGTCCCCGCCCTGAATCGCCCCGGGGCTCCGCCCGCGAGTCACCGGGCCGCGCCGGCGGCTGTGCCGCCCTCCAGCAGCGCCGCGATCCTGGCCCGTCGCGCGTCCTCGCGTCCGTCGGCCAGGGCGCGGACTGCGGCGAGGAAGCGCGGCATGTCCCCGCCGGTCTCGTGCAGCAGCTGCTCGAACGCGGGGACCAGTTCGGTGTAGGTGGCCACGGACGCCACGTGTGCGTTGCCCAGCGCCTGCGCGAACCAGCGGTCGTAGCCGGAGAAGCCGCCCCACGCCGCCTTCAGCCGCTGGTAGTCCTCGCGCATCGCCGCGAAGGCCTGCGCCTTCCTTTCGCGCTTGTCGGGGGCCGGCAGATCCTCCGCGTACAGCCGGTCCAGCTTCTCGCGGGTGCCGAGCACCAGCGCGAGGAAGTCCCGCTTGTACCGGTCCATGGCCGCAAAGGCCTCACGCTCCCGGGGCGAACCCTCGCGGTCGAGCCAGCGCCGCACCCCCTCGCGCTCCACGAAGGTGGCGAAGGATTCGTTGAAGGTGCTGTCTCCGCTCACGTAGGCCACCTGATGCGCGAGTTCGTGGATGACGAGGCGCGCGATCTCCTGGCGCGGGTAGTGGATGTAGGTGTTCAGCACCGGGTCCGAGAACCAGCCGAGCGTCGAGTACGCGGGGACACCGTAGACGAAACTGTCGTAGCCTTCCGCGGCGAGCGCGCGCCCGGCGGCCTGCGCCTCGGCCTCGTGGAACCAGCCCTTGTAGCTCACGCATCCGGCGAACGGAAAGCACCACTGCTTCGGTCGCGTGGAGAACTCCGCCGCCGCCACCACGTTCCACACGACATAGGGACGCCGCAGGTCCGCATAGCTGCGGTAGCTGTCGTTGTCGGGCAGCCCCAGTTCGCGCGCGGCGAACTCGCGGATCGAGCGCACGGCCTCGAGCTTCTCGCGCAGCGGGGACGGTGTCGATGGATCGGCGATCCACTGGTCCATCGGCCGCGCGGCGCGCACGAGTTCCCACTGGCCCGCCGCGGCCTGGTAGTAGTACCCGACCGTGGAACACCCGCCCGCGCCGAGCAGCGCGAGCGCGGCGGCCGCCAGTGCGGTACGCCGGGCCGTCACGATTCGACCCCGCCGCCGAACCGGCCGTGCGCGAGGAAGCGGCAGGTCGCGAGCGCGACGCGCCGCGAGAGCAGCATGCCCGTGTGGCTCACCGGAAGGACGATGTGGTCGTCGAAGGACGGCAGTTCGGTCTCCGCCACGGCGACCGTGCCGTCGTTCGGCCCCAGATCGGGCTTGAGAAGGCGGCCCGCGCCGAACGCGACCCGCCCCGCGATCATGCCCACCGGACAGGGCCAGTGCGGCAGTGCGTGCACCGCGTCGTCCCACGCCGGGAGCGACTGCCCGAGGAGTGTCCGGCCGAGCTGCACCCGCTGGAGGGTGCGGGCCACGCCACTGCCCCGCACGGGGCTGCCCAGCAGGACGGCGCCCGCGATGCGCGCATCGGGCGCGAGCGCCAGCATGCGCAGGATGACCAGGCCGCCCAGGCTGTGCCCCACCAGATGCAGCCGCCGCCCGGGCAGTGCCCGCACGTGCGCCGCGAGGGCACGGGCGTTGTCGTCGAGCGGGCGACGGACCGTGGCATAGCGGAAGGTCTCGACCCGGTAACCGCAGTCCGCGAGCCATCGGCGCTGACGCACCATGGCCCAGCCGGACATCCACAGGCCGTGGAGCAGGACGACGGTGTCCGGAGCGGACGGGAGTTCGGACGCACGATGCACCCCGCGATTATGGCGCCGGCCCGGCGTGCCCGACATCCGGGCTACACTCGCCAGGATGCTTCCCGATCCCGCCGTGGCCCTGCTCGCGCCGCTCGTGGTGCTCGCGGCCTACACGGTCTACGGCATTTCGGGCTTCGGTTCCGCGCTCGTTTCGATCCCGCTGCTCGCCCATCTGCTGCCGCTGCGCACGGTCGTGCCGATGGTGCTGCTGCTCGACTTCTCGGCCGCGCTGCTCATGGGCGCGAAGCTGCGCGGGGAGGTGGTCCGGGACGAACTGCGTCCGGTGCTGCCGGGCATCGTGATCGGCGTCATCACGGGGGTCTACCTGCTGAGCCGCGCCCCCGGGGAATCCCTGCTGATTCCGCTGGGCGTGTTCGTGTCGGGGTTCGCGGCGCTCAATCTGCTCCGGCGCGGCCGCACCGTGCGCTTCGCGCGTGCCTGGGGCTGGCCCGCCGGATTGCTGGGCGGCCTCCTGGGCGCACTGTTCGGCGTCGGCGGGCCCGTGTACGCCACCTACTTCGCGGGGCGGCTCGACGATCCGTCGCGCGTGCGTGCGACGCTCTCGGTGGTGTTCTCGCTCAGCACGGCGCTGCGGATCGTGCTGCTGCTGGTCGTGGGCCTGCTCCTGCGTCCGGAACTCTGGATGGGCGCCGCGGCGCTGCTGCCCTTCGTGGTGGCAGGCGTCCGGCTGGGCCGCCACCTCCACGACCGGGTGTCCCCGCCTCTGCTGCTGCGGGTGCTGAACGTCCTGCTGCTGGCGAGCGGCGTCTCGCTCGTGGCACGCGGCCTCGGGAACGTCTGACCGGCCGGCTCGAAGCTCGCCGGCCGACCCGTTCCCGCAGCGGGCCCTCAGGCCCGGGCCGGGCAGGTGCTGAGGCCGAGCACCGTGTAGAGCGGGCAGAAGCGCACGAGACCGGTGAGCAGCGGCACGACCCCCGCGAGACCCACGTACCTGAGCGTGCCCTCGGCCGTGACGAACAGGGTCAGCAGGGCGAGACCTGCGACGATGCGAAGGATGCGATCGATACCACCCACGTTGGCTTTCATGTCGGGACTCCTCGGTCGGTTTGCGGGTCCGATCCATCACCGAACCCATGGCTGCATTCTGATCCGCGGGTACCCGCCGGTCTGTGACGTGCATCACGCGGCCGGTACACTCCGGTCCGGATGCCGGGTCACGACGCCCGGACCCGCACCGCCACGCCCGAAGGGCAACTCCGGAGACAGACCGTGAAGCACATCAAGTGGGACGAGATCCCCTACGAGAAGGTGAACGACCATTTCCTGCGCAAGCTCGCGTGGGACGGCAAGGTGATGATCGCGCTTACCGAGGTGCAGGGCGGCTACGAGGTACCCGCCCATTCGCACCCCAACGAGCAGGTGACGTGGGTGTTCAGCGGCAAGTGGCGCTTCCACATCGAAGGCAAGGTCACCGACGTGGGGCCGGGCGAGATGATCTTCATCCCGGCCAATGTGGTGCACCGCGTGGAGGCCCTGGAAACCCTGGTGGCCTACGACATCTTCACGCCGCCGCGCGAGGACTGGCTCACGGGCTCCGACAGCTATCTGCGGGGCTGACCGCTCCCCGATGGCGAGGCGTCACGCGGGCGCGGCCACCCGCCGCAGTCCCGCGGCGTCGACGATCTCCACCTGCTCGCGGGCCAGCGACACCAGTCCCTGCTCCGCGAAGCTCTTCAGCAGCCGGCTCACGATCTCGCGCACGCTGCCCAGTTCGTCGGCGAGCGCCTGGTGGGTCGTGTGCACCACCTTGCCCTTGCCGAGCAGCAGAGCGGCGAGCCGCTGGTCCAACCGCTGGAAGGCGACCGCCTCCACGAGCTGCATCAGTTCGGCGATGCGCTCGGCGAACAGCGCGAACACGTAGTTGCGAAAGGGCTCGTGCTCGGACACGAGGCGCGAGAACGCGGGCTGCGGCAGTGTCACGGCCACCATGTCCGTCTCTGCCACGCCACGGGCGTTGTACGCCACGTGCCCCAGCAGGCAGCTCGACGTGAGGATGCAGGCCTCGCCGGGCACCACGCGATAGAGCTGCAGCTCGCGCCCGTTCGCTCCGGTCTTCGAGACCCGGATCACGCCCTCCACCAGCATCGGAAAGGCCTGGCAGGGGCTCTCGTCGTCGAACAGCACGGTGCCGGCCTTCGCCTGCAGGACCTGGGCCTCGTCCAGCAGACGATCGAGGCGCGCGTCGTCCAGTCCTTCGAGCGCCGGGTACAGCGCCCGGAGGCGATCACGCAGTTCGGGGCGTTCCATGACGTTCTCCTCGGTGCGGCAGGCGATGCGGGCGCGGGTACCGCGTCACGCGCGGGGACGCAGCGGACGAAAGAACTCGCGGATCTCGTGCGCCAGGGCCGCCGGCTGCTCCATGGCGGCGAAGTGGCCGCCCTTCTCCATCACGCTCCAACGGCGGATGTCGGTATACATGCGCTCGGCGACAGACCGCGGCGGCCGGAGGATCTCGGTCGGGAACTGCGCGTAGCCCATCGGCACGGTGACCCCCCGATCGGGGATGGGCCACGGCCCGTGCATGCGTGCGTAGTAGGGCCAGAAGGTGGAGCCGATGGCCCCCGTGACCCAGTAGAGCGTGATGTCGGCGAGCATGCGGTCGCGCGAAATCGCGTTCTCGATGGTGCCGCCGCAGTCGGCCCACGACCGGAACTTCTCGGCGATCCACGCGGCGAGGCCCGCCGGCGAATCCGTGAGACCGAAGGCGAGCGTCTGCGGCTTGGTGCCCTGGATCCACTGGTACCCGGTCTCCTCCTTGAGGAACACCGCCAGTTCCTCGCCGAACTTCGCTTCCTCGGGCGTCGGGTTCTCCAGCATCTTCGGGTCACGGCGGATCGCGAGCAGGTTCACATGGATGCCGTAGAGCTTGTCCGCGTGAGCGTGCCCGAGGCGCGAGGTGATGAATGCCCCCCAGTCCCCACCCTGCGCGGCGAACCGCTCGTAGCCCAGCACGCCCGACATCAGTTCGGCGAAGGCGTCGGCGATGCGCTCCAGGCCGAAGCGCTCCTGGCCCGGCGCGAAGGACCAGCCCGTACCCCGGCAGCGAGGGGGCCACTACCGTGAACGCATCGGCCGGGTCGCCGCCGAAGCGTGCCGGGTCCGTGAGCATCGGGATGATCTCCAGGAACTCGAACACCGAACCGGGCCAGCCGTGCGACAGGAGCAGCGGCGTGGGGTCGGGCCCCTTTCCCGGGCACGTGGAGGAAGTGCAGGTCGATACCGTCGACGGGCACCTTGAACTGCGGGAAGGCGTTGAGCGCGGCCTCCTGCTCGCGCCAGTCGAACCGCGTGCGCCAGTACTCCACGAGATCGCGCAGATAGGCGACATCGGTGCCGTAAGCCCAGGGCGTCCCGGGCGCCTGATCGGGAAAGCGCGTGCGCGCGAGGCGATCCCGCAGGTCGGCGAGGACGTCATCGGAGACGTGAAGACGGAACGGGGACGGCGTGGCGGCCATGGGCGGCGCTCTCCTGGTATCGGCAAACCGCCATTTTCGCCTCTGCCGGAGCCGGGGACCACCCCTATGTCCCGGAGCGGGGCCCGGAAACCCGGCAGGCGGCCGGTCAGGGCCCGCGCGGAGCGTCCTCATCCATCTTGCGCGACACCCAGCGGCTCAGCCACCAGCCCATCACGATGGTGAGGAGGATCACGACGAGGCTCAGCAGTCCGTAATCGGTCGTCAGCAGATTCTCGAAGAGGATCATGGTGTCGCTCCATGGCCTTGCGCCGTCCGCGGCCGGCGGGAGGACGCGATGGATATAGCATGCCAGTGCGCTGTCGCAACCGGTTGCGATGGATCAAACTTCAGGCATCGCAACACGGAGGCCCACCCCATGCTCATCCGATTCGACTCGAAGGTCGGCAGCTTCCTGATGATGGGCGAGATTGCCATGCCCCTCATCCGGATGACCGGTCACAGCGGCACGGTACCCAGCGCCATCCTCGCGAAGGACCTGCCCGGAGCGCTTGCCGCCCTGAAGTCGGAAATCGCGCGGACCCCGGTGCCCCCGGAGCCCGACGACGATGAACGCCCGCGCGAGGACCGGCCGGTGAGCCTCCGTCAGCGCGCCTTCCCTCTGATGGACCTCATGGAACGCGCGGCCCGCAGCGGTCACGACCTGATGTGGGAGGAAGTGTCGCCGGAGGATTCGGTACGCTGAGGCCCGCCTCCCGCGCGGGCGGGCCGGTCAGCCCTCCCGCGGTTCCGACCAGAGCCTGCCGGCCGTGGCCCAGTCGGACTTGCGGATGTCCTCGAAGATGATGTCGACGGACTCGGGGGTGGTGTTCAGGGTGCGCGCGGCCTCGCGGGTGACGGCTTCGGCGAAGGCCTTCTTCTGTTCGACGGTGCGCCCCTCGAACAGGCGGACGTGGATCAGCGGCATGGACGGTTCTCCGGGGAAGGCGGGCCCGCCACCGCGGCGGGCCCGGACTGCCGAGGATACCGCCTGCGGCGGCGCGGTCAGTTCCCGCCGGCGCCGAACAGCCCGGACAGCGCGAGCGCCGGCGCAGGGATGGGGCCGGCCGCCTCCGGGCTCTCCACGGAAGACGCCGCAGTCTGGCGCCGCACACGGCGCAGATCGGCGAAGTCCTGCAGTTCCCACGGGCGCAGCGCGAGCAGGAGCGTGACCGACCGGCGCTCGCCCAGCCGCAGGCGCTTGTGCTCCTCGTGCAGTTCGGCCATCTCGTTCGCAAGCCGTCGCAGCTTGGAGTTCATGAGCGCGATGGACTGGGGCGTCAGCATCGCATTCACGAGCAGCATGGTCTCGGTAGGTTTGTCGAAATGCGCGGCGAAGTACTCGTTCTGGGCCTTCGCCTTGAAGTACTGCTGGATCGGGCCGTTGGGCAGCCACGTGAAGGTGTGCGTCACACGCAGGCGGGATCTTGTTCTCGGGGAGCAGTTCGAGGAAGCGGATCTTCTGCAGTTCGAGCAGAAGACGCACGCAGTCGGCCTTCGAGAGCTGGTACAGGGAAGAGATGTCCTCGACGTCGAGGTGATTCAGCGCGCACACGGCCACGAGCAGCAGCTTGCGGTCGCGCATGATGGCCCGCTCCTGCTCCAGTGTGAGCTGGGACACCGCCTCGCTCTCCTTGGCGGCCTCCTTGGCGAGTTCGAGCACGCTCGTGCCCGCCAGCGCGCACGCCTGCTCGAACCGCTCCAGTGAAAATCCACCCTTCGAGAAGAGGCGCTTGATGCTCGCCTCGCTCAGTCTCAGCTTCTTGCCCACGTGGGCGTAGGTCAGGCCGCGGGCTCTGAGGGCCCGCTTCAGCCCGTCGATCAGGGCATCGGTCTCGGTCATTGTTGTAGTCGCTCTTTTCCTTGTGGGTCTCCCCCCGCCGGCCCGGCCCGCAGTGCACGGGCCGAGACCGGCGGTGGCGTCACGGAAGACACCGGCGACTGGACCGCCCGCGGACAGCGTCGTCCCCCATGCTGCGCTCCCGGACGAACCCGCCGGTCCGTCCCACCCCCAAGGAGCCTCCCATGCCGGGCAGCACACTCGAAGACACCTACCGCGGGCCCTCGCGGCACGCACGCGGGCCCGGGCGGACCTCGCAGTCGCCTGTGTTCCGTTCCTCGTGGACAGCATGTTCCGTGCGCAGAAATCGCCGCGCCCCTCGCCGCAGAAGGAAGGCGCGCAGTGCGGGGAAGGCCGTCCCCCCGGACCGGGGGGGCCGGAGTAAAGCGGGCCGACAGCGGCGCGGGACCGCAGGGCGCGCAGGCGGGTCAGGACCCTTGGCGTTGAAGCGCCGGCGAATCTCCTCGACCCGCGTGCGGTTGACGCCGAGATCGCTGTGGCCGAGCCGCGAGGCGGAGCGCACATGCACGATCTTCTGGTCGGGCGGAAGGTAGAACTCCACGTCGTCGACGAAGCCCAGGAGGGCCGAGGTGAATTCCGCGTACAGGTAGTCGTTCCGCCGCGTCACGATGTCCGTGCGGGGCAGGGCCTTCACGACATCGGCCAGCGCTTCGAGCGCGGCCTCCCGCGTGCCGCTGTAGGTGAGCGGATCGATCGCGTGGTAGGCCGAGGTGGCCTGGCTGCTGACGGCGTTCGGGGAGTCGGGCACGGGCTTCAGCCTGCCGTCGCGCACTCCGAGATCGGCGGGCCGTCGACCCGAGAGCAGTCCCATGGCCGCGCCTTCAGGGGTTCATGCCCTTGGCCACGCCGGGACGCGCGGCCAGGGTGGCGGCCCACCGGTGCAGGTTGGCGAACCCCGGTGCCGCGTCGATGAGCGACTTCCGCGCCGCGTAGTTGGGATAGAGCATGAGGTCCGCCACGGAGAGTTCGCCGACGAGGTAGTCACGCCCCTCCAGCTGGCGGTCGCAGTCGGCGAAGAAGGTGAGCAGCCGCTGCTTGAAGTAGTCGGCGATCACGGGATTCTTCTCCGGGGCAGTCACCTCCAGCCGGAAGATGGTGCCGCTGGTGCCGGACACGTCGGCCGCGGCCTGGAACATCCACTGCATCGCGAGCAGACGCGCGGCCGGGTCCTTCGGCAGGAAACGCCCCGACTTCTCGGCCGCGTAGAGCACGATCGCGCCGGACTGGGCGAGCACGATCGGCTTTCCGCCGGGGCCGTCGGGATCGGCGATGGCCGGCATGAGTCCGGCGGGATTGATGGCAAGGTAGTCGGGCGAACGCTGGTCGCCGCGGGCGAGATCGAGCCGGTGCAGGCGGTAACGGCAGGCCACATTCCTCGAGCGCGACGGACGCGCGCTGTCCGTTGGCCGTCGGTGCGTAGTAGAGATCGATCATGGTGGGGGCGGGTCCTGTGTGTCGTTCTGAATGAGCCTCCCGCGCCATATGCCATGCGCAAGCGGCCTCCCGCCGCTATCATGCCACGGTCGCTCTTTCCTCCGTCCCGTCGCGTCCGTCTTCCGGATCGCGGCCTTCGAGACTCTTGCCCCCGATCACACAGGCCCTGCTCGGCCTCAACATCATCGGCTTCGCGCTCCAGGAGATGTTCGGCCCCTGGGTCATGGCGTACTTCGCGCTGTGGCCGCCATTCTCCAGTGCCGGGCCCGGCGAGGCAGCACCCTTCGAGGTGTGGCAGCTGGTGTCCTATGCGTTCCTGCACGGCAGCCTCACGCACCTGCTCTTCAACATGCTCGGCCTGTGGATGCTGGGACGGCAGGTGGAATCCACGTTCGGGTCGAAGCGCTACCTGCAGTACTACTTCCTGTGCGTGGTCACGGCGGCGCTCGCGCAGATCGCGGTGATCGGCCTCACGAACCAGGAACCGTTTCCGACGGTGGGCGCTTCGGGTGGAGTGTTCGGCCTGCTGCTCGCGTTCGGCGTGCTGTTTCCGCGCCAGCGGGTGGTGCTGCTCTTCCCGCCGATTCCGATGCAGGCGCGCACGTTCGTCACGATCTACGGCATCGTGGAACTCGTGCTCGGCGTCACCGGCACGCAGTCCGGCGTCGCCCACTTCGCACATCTCGGCGGCCTGGTGGGCGGCTTCTTCCTGCTCCAGTACTGGCGGGCCGCTGGCCGTTCAGACGCTAGGGAAGGCGGCGACGAGACGCCCGCGCAGTTCCGCCACGCTGCTCGCACCCGAGGCGAACATGGCGACGCGCAGGTCGGTGACGACCGATTCCACGAAGGCGTGCAGCGCCGCTTCGCCGCGCGCCGCGGCGAGCAGCATGGGCCGCGCCATCGCGCCCACGTCGGCGCCGAGTGCCAGCGCCTTCGCGAGATCGAGACCGCTGCGCAGGCCGCCCGAGGCAATGAGCGGGATGGTCGCGGCAACCGACCGGACGAGGCGGATCGATTCGCTCGTCGGGATGCCCCACTCGCCGAAGCGCTGCCCGAGCGCGCGCCGCTCGGGCGTGCGAGCGCAGAACGCTTCGACCTTGGCCCACGAGGTGCCTCCGGCACCGGCGCAGTCCAGACCGTCCACCCCGCAGTCGGCAAGGCGCGAGGCGGCGACAGCGCTGAGACCGAACCCGATCTCGCGCGCGTACACCGGCACGCCCTCCGTACGCAGATCCCGGCAGAGGGTCGTGAGACGCAGCGCGAAATGCCGGAAATCGCGGTCGCCCCCCTGAATGGCCTCCTGCAGCGGGTTGATGTGCACGAACAGCGCATCGGCGCCGATCATGCGCACCGCGCGCATGGCCTCGGCCGCGCCCCAGCCGCGGGCCAGCTGCGCGGCCCCGATGTTGGCGAAGAGCAGGATGTCGGGCGCGACGTCGCGCACCCGGAAGTAGGGTTCCAGTTCGGCCCGCTCGATGGCCACGCGCTGGCTGCCGACGCCCATCGCGAGGCCGAACCGCTGGGCGGCGCCCGCCAGCAACCGGTTGATCTCGAGCGCACGGGGCGTGCCGCCCGTCATGGGCCCGATCATCAGCGGCACGTGCAGACGCCGGCCGGCGAAGCGCACGCCGAGGTCCAGATGGCCCAGCGACAGGTCGGCGCAGGCCTCGTTCAGGAAGTCGAAGCGCTCGAAGCCGGACGTCTTCCGGTACTCGACGTCCTCGTGCAGGCACACCTCGATGTGCTGTGCCTTGGAGGACGGGTCGCGCACGGACCCGGGCGGGGCTTCCACCGGCGGCGCCGCCGCCTCGTCCTGCAGCGCACCACGCAGCCGCCCGATCACGGGCTGCAGCTGTCCCAGTGCACGCTTGCCACCTGATGCCATGTCCGATTCTCCCGTCCGCGGACGCCCGGCTTTTGCCCGCGCCGCGCCCGCGCGCCCGTCGTTGCAGGCTCCCTCCCCTGTCGGGCGAGTATAGACCCCGCGTCCGTCGCGGTCTGCGGAAGGGTTCCCGCCATCGGCGGGCACCCGGCCCGCCGGGCGCCGGGAGGTCACCCGCGCGGACGGAACGCCGGGCCTTCGGGCCGGATGCGCAGCCCGGGAGCAAGCCGCCGCCACGGGAAGTCACCGGGGTCGGCCAGCATGGGGCCCGGCGCCTTGCACACGAGAATCTCCTCGGCAATGGAGGCGAAGTCGGCCCGGAAATGCACCGACGACTTGTTGACGAGGATCGACTCGCGCGTGGGCTCGATGCCCACGAACCGGTACATCTCCTGATCGGCGAGCTGCGGTTTCTCGCAGGCCACGATGACCCGCACGCCGCCGATGCGCAGACAGGCGGAGGGTCCGAGATTCATGCGTGCCCCCCGGTAGAACGGCCCGGTGCAGGTGAAACGGCCGTCCGACAGACGCTCGACCGTGAAGCGCGCATGGAACGGCGCGTCGCCCGGGATGCCGGACTTCCCGCCGAGGGCGATCTCCAGCGTTCCGCCCTCGCCGACCGCGTGCGCGGCGCGCGCGGCCGCCGGGTCCGCGATGAGCCCCAGCGACGCGCGCTGCGCGCCCGCGGACACCAGCGCCCGCAGCATTCCAGTCGTGTCGGAGTTGCCTCCGGCACCGGGATTGTCCTGCGTGTCGGCGATCACCACGGGCCGGCTCGCCCTCGCCGCGATGGCGATCGCGCGCCGCACCCCCTCCTCCGGCGTCAGCACGTCGATCGCGAAGGTGGCCTCGCGCGCTTCCACGTCGCGGGCGAACCGCGCCACGGCCGCCTCCGTCGCGTCGGGATCGGGCCCGTAGCCGAACACGACGGGACCGCACTCGGGAAAGTCGGCGGCGGGAAATCCGGGCGTGAAGGACAGCACGCCGACGCCGCGCGTCTCGTGCGCCGGCAGTTCGCCGTACACCGAGGCCATGGGCTCCAGCATCGTGCACTGCGAGCCGAGGGGAATGAGGAAGCCGAGCCGGCGGACCGCGACCCGGTCCTTCGGCGCGCCGGCGAGCCGCTGCAGGAGGCGGTGTGCCGCGCGCTCGCCGGTGTCGGCCATGTCCACGTGCGGGTAGGTCCGGTAGGCCACGAGCGCGTCGGCATTCGCGAGCATGCGCGCGGTGACGTTGGCGTGCAGGTCCAGGCTTGCGACGACGGGGACGTCCGGTCCGACCGCTGCGCGCACCCGGGCCAGCAGTTCGCCCTCGCCGTCGTCGAAGTGCTCGGTGACCATTGCGCCGTGCAGATCGAGATAGACGCCGTCGAGCGCACCGGCGCGCCGGATCGGCTCGACGATGTCGGCGGCAATACGCTCGAATGCCTCCTCGGTGACGTGCGCCGACGGGCTCGCCGCGGCCCACGCGGTGGGCACGAGGTCATGACCGGCCTTGCGAAGCGCGGCGACCGCACCGGCGATCGGGAGATTGATGCCCGCGGTCCCCTCGAACACGTCGTCACCGCGCAGCAGGGGCGGCCATCCGCCGCCGCGCACGAACTCCTCGAGCGTGGCCTTGCTGGGGGCGAACGTGTTGGTCTCGTGCTGAAAGCCGCCGACGGCGATGCGCATGGAGTCTCCGCGAGGATGAGGGGTGAGAGGATCGCATTATCGCGGTTCGGCTCCGGCCGTCGATCCCGTGGCGCGATCGCGTGCGCTCACCGATAATCGCGAGCTTTCCGCGATCGCCCCGGGAATACGCGACAAGAGGGCGACGCCGATCCTTCGTCACCCGGATCACAATGCCCGCCCTCCCCCGTCGCGCTGCCGCCGCGTTTCTCTCCCTGCTTGCCGGTCTTCCCGTCACCGCCCTCGCCGCGGAGTCTCCGGGCGCCGCCGCCGCGGCAGCCGACCTGGTCAAGCGTCTCGACCCGACCGACTTCCGGACCCGGATCGAAGCGCGGCTTGAGCACCAGGAAACCCAGGAGGGGGGGCAGCGTGCGCTGTTCGTGCCGCGCATCGACTATGCGGTGAGCAAGACCTTCTCCGTCCGTATCGAGACACCCTATCTGCGCTATGCGCCGGGACCGGGCATGGGGGAGATCGCGGCTGGGACGGGCGACCTGCTCACCCGCGGCGCCTGGCGCGTGCACCGGTCGCCGGGGCTGGCGGTCGTGGCCGGCGTGGAGGGCACGTTCGACACGGCGTCGGAACCGGCGATCGGATTCGGCAAGCACATCGCAGCGCCCTTCGTGTTCGCGGCCTTCGACACGCCGAGTCTCAACTCCGTGATCTTTCCGGGCGTGCAGCACTACGAGTCCTACGCGGGACAGAACGGCCGGATGCACCAGAGCTTCACGCAGTTCCGGCTGTTCATCCTCACGCGCTGGCCGAACCGGTTCTACACGGGCATCGAGAACCAGCTCACGGTCGATCACCGGCGCAACGGGCGTGTGGGCTTCACGATCGAGACCGAAGTGGGCCGCTTCATCGACAAGCACTGGGCCGCGTGGGTGCGGCCCGGGATCGCGCTGCTGGGCGACGGCCTTCCCTACATCTACAACTGGAACATGGAAGTCGGGTTCCGCTACCTGTTCGACTGAGCCGGCGCCCGCGCCGTCACATGACGAGGGGACGCCGGCCCCACACCTGCCACAGGGCGAGGCCCGGCGACACCAGCGGCGCGAACCCGCGCGGACTCGGCGGCAGCACCGGCCCCAGTTCCGCGAAGGTGGCTCCCACGTGGATCAACCCCGCCTGCGTGCAGGCGTGCGACAGGCGCGCCGCCACGGGCGAGCTGCGACCGGGCATCCCCGTCGGGATCCGGATCGTGAGTTCCTCGGGGATGCGCCCGGCCAGCGTGACGGGCGTCTCGGGCGCGGCTTCCAGTTCCTCGCACACGAGCACACCGCCGGGCTCGAGCAGGCTGACCAGTTCGGCCAGCGCGTCCCAGGGACGATCGAGCCGGCTCAACAGGCACCGCGCGTAGACGATGCCGAAGGACGAGCGCGGCAGTCCGGTGTTGTAGGGCGACGCCTTCTCGAACCACAGGTTCTTGCGGCCCTCGTGACGCGCGGTGTCGCGGGCCCGGGCGAGCTGGTCGTCATCGTCGCCCAGACCCACCACGAGACCGGACGGCCCCACCTCCTCGGCGAGCCGGAGCGTCATCAGTCCGATGCCGCAGCCCACGTCCGCGACGCGCATGCCGCCGGTCAGCCCTGCGTGCCGCAGCAGTGCACACGTGCCGGACTCCAGCAGACGGTGCAGCCGCTGCTGATCCTCCTCCTGCCCGCGGGCCCAGCGGTGTCCCACGCTCAGCTGACGGTCGGTTGCGACCAGGTATTCCATGATGCGGTCTCCTCGGAATTCGGGGATGCGGTGCACGGAAAGGCGCACCGGCATCCACGACCCGGATTGTCCGCAGCGGGACAAAGGGCGGAATAGCAGGAAGGTCATATCGCCCCCCGACCCGCTCGGCGCGGCGGTCGGGCCGCGCGCCGTACCCCTCATCGCGAAGTCGACGCAGCACCTCCGGCGCCGGCATCGAACCAGACCTCGAACAGACTGCCGCCGCCTTCGCGCGGGAGACACGCCACGTCACCTCCGTGGGCGCGCGCGATGCTGCGCACGAGCGCGAGGCCGAGGCCTGCGCCGTGCCCGGACTCCGGCATGCCCTGGGGACGGTAGAACGCCTCGAAGATGCGCTCGCGCTCCGGAGCCGCGACGCCCGGGCCCCGATCCATCACCCGCAGGCCGGGGCGGTCGCGCACGGTCCCGACCTCCACCTCCACCGGTGTGCCGCCACCGTGCCGCACCGCGTTCTCGAGCAGATTGCGCAGCAGCCGGCGCAGCAGGCGCTCGTCTCCGGGCACGAACGTCTCGCACCCGGAGACGCCGGCCCCCCACGTCGCAGCCTCCTCGGCACTCAGTGCGAGCAGCTCGATCCGGTCTTCACGGCGCGCCCCCTGGGCCTCGACCCGCCCGGACAGCAGCAGCTCGCCGATCAGCGCATCGAGCTCCGTGATGTCGCGCGTCAGACGGGCGTGCAGTTCGGGCCTCGCCCCGGTGTCGAGCAGTTCCAGCGCCATGCGGATGCGCGACAGGGGGCTGCGCAGTTCGTGCGAGACGTTCGCGAGCAGGGTCCGGTTGGACGACACCAGCTGCTCGATGCGACCCGCCGCATCGTTGAAGCTCGCGGCGAGGCGCGCGATCTCGTCGTGACCCTCGACGGCCACGCGCGCCGACAGATCGCCGCCGCCGAGCGCCTCCACGCCTGTGCGCAGCGTCTCCACACGGCGCGTGATGCGTCGGACGACGAAGTACGCGCCGACGGCGGTAGTGAGGACGAGCAGTCCGAGCGCGACCAGGAAGCGTCCGCGGCGCGGCGGGTGCGGCGGACCCACGAGGATCGTGCGCCCGTCGTCGAGCCGGAGCAGGAACACGGGCCCGGCCCCCGGGACGTGATGCATGCCGCCCGGCAGTCTCGGACCGCCGGCATGCGGGGGCGGCGGCAGCGGTTCGCCCCGGTGCGCGAGCACGGCACCGTCCGCACCCAGCACGGTGACACGGCCGGGGAATGCCTCCGTGAGCCGCGCCAGCCGGTCACGGACGCGGTCGGGCGGCTCGCCGGGCGGGCCGAGCGCCTCGGCCACGAGCCGCGAGGCGGTCTCCGCGAAGGGCGGACGGTCTCGGTCGTCCGGGAGCGTCCACCACACCCCGGCGAGCAGCGCCGCGAACACGACCAGGATGCCCAGGAAGGCCAGCCAGATCTGGAGGTAGAGACGGCGCACGGCGCGGCGCTAGCCCGGATGTTTCACCAGGCCGCGGGATGACGGCGAGGTGCGTTGCGAGGCAGGCCGCGCATCCCGCGCCAACCCAATAGCCGTGCCTATCGGCGCGAAGCGGGGGTGCGGGATGACCGCAAGGCGCCCGCCGGCGCCCGTGGAGGCCGGCGTACCAATGTGCACCGCCCGCCGATTCGTCGCGGATTCAATCGACATCGAGGCGCAGCCCATTCTCGGGGCCGATCTGGCGAAACATCCGGGCTAGTCCTGCGCCCGGGCGAACACGTAGCCCGCCCCGCGCACGGTGACGATGCGCTTCGGGTGCTTCGGGTCGTCCTCGATGGCGGCGCGGACGCGGGACACGTGCACGTCGAGGCTGCGGTCGAACGCCTCGGCGTCGTGACCCTTCAGCCGCTCCATGAGGAAATCGCGCGACAGCACGCGCCCGGCGTGGGTCGCGAGCACCCAGAGCAGCTCGAACTGGTGACTGGTGAGCGTGCAGGGTTCACCGTCGAGCAGCGCGGTGCGCGCGTCGCGGTCGATCTCCAGCCGGCCGAAGCGCAGCCGCTCCGCCGCGGCGCCACGCCGGCCGCGGCGGAGCACGGCCTTCAGGCGGGCGGCCAGTTCACGAGGCTCGAACGGCTTCGGCAGATAGTCGTCCGCGCCCAGTTCCAGACCGACGATGCGGTCCGCGGGCTCGCCCCGCGCCGTGAGCATGATGACCGGCACGTCGGACGTCGTGCGCAGCTCGCGGCACAGGTCGAAGCCGTCACCGTCGGGGAGCATCACGTCGAGCAGCACCGCATCGAAGGTCTCGCGCCGGGCGCGGGCGAGGCCTTCGACGGCGGTGTGCGCGAGCTGCACCTCGTGCCCGTGGCGGGCGAGGTACTCCGCGACCATCGCGGCGAGGTCGCGGTCGTCCTCCACCATCAGCAGGCGCGAGGTCACCGGGGGATCACGAACGCGGACCGCCGTGCGGCGCTCCGGGCCCGAACCCCATCGGCCCGAAGCCGAGGGGACCGCCGCGATGCCTGATCATCTCCGCGAGACGGCGGCGCTGGTCGGGTGTGAGGACTTCGGCCACGTCGGCCGCCGTGCGGGACAGCCGCTCCGACGCACGGTCCGCGAGCGCCATCTCGGCGCGTCGCGCGCTCTCGAGCGCCGCGCGGTCCACCGTCTCGCCGGTGAGACTTGCGAGCGCGGCCTTGCGCTGCGCGTCGTGCGCGTCACGCAGCCCGGCGAGATCCTCGAACGTGGCGTCCATCAGCGTGCGGATGCGGGTCTTCTGCTCATCGGTGGCATCGATCTTCGCCAGCATGCGGTCGGTCATCCCGCGCATGCGGCTGCGCATGGCCTCGGGATCGCCGGCACCGTGGTGACCGGCGCAGTGCCGGCCGGGACCGCGCTCGCCGTCGGGCCCGTGCGCAGACACGGCGTGACCGGCGAACAGCGCGCCTGCGGCGATGCTACCGGTCAGCAGACCGGCGAGGAAGCGCCGCTTGGGATTGCGGGTCGCGAGTTTCGGGGCGGGGGATTCGGATGCCATGACATTCTCCTGGGTGGCGCAGCGCCCGATTGCGCTGCAGTGTGCCCAGGATGCGCGGCGCGCCTTGCCCGTTCGTGTGGCGAACGTAAAGAAGTGTGTCCGCGGGCGGCGCTCACAGGCGCAGCTTGCGCCAGTAACCGGTGAGCTCCAGGTAACCGCGCCCCACCGGCCGGCCCGCGGCGGTCGCGGTGACGGCGCCTTCCCAGTACACCGTGCCCACGCTGGCGCGCGAATCGAGTTCCTGGTCGTCCAGCAGCGGAGAAAGATCCAGTGCGAGATCCGGTATCGCCACGCGCATGGCCACGGGGTAGCGCGCGCCCGTGCGCGGACTGGTCCAGAGCCGGGCTGGCGTAAAGCGCACCTCGCGTTCGGTGAAACGCCGGGAGGTGCCGTCGGGGCGCGCCAGGCCGCCGCCCGCCCACAGCGTGGTGCCGTCCGCCGCGCGTATGCGGAAGGCCATGAGCGCGGAGCCGTCGTCGAGGTTGAGCCCGATCCAGTCCCAGCCCACGGCGCGGTCATCGAGGATTTCGCTCGACCACTCGTGATCGAGCCACGCGAGCCCGGTGACCTCTTCCGCGCCGGCCTCCGAGCGCACCGTGCCGGTCACCGCGAGATGCGGGCGGCTGTAGTAGCGGCTCGCCTGCCTCGCGAGCGGACCCTTGCGGCTGTAGCCGGCCTCGCCCTGCGGCACGGGCGGCCGGTCGGCCGTGAAGGCCAGCGCGAGTTCGAACTCGCCGGCGGGAATGCTCGCGCGATAGGTATCGCCGCTCAGCGCGAGCGACCAGCGCTCCAGATGCACGTCCGTGGTGTCCGACGACACTTCCGCGAGGCCGAGTCCGGCGCGTGCGGCCACCTGCGCGTGCCGCAGCCGCCCGACGCGCGGATCCGCCAGGGCCGCGTGCGCGAACAGCAGCTGCGCGGGGCGGAAGCGGCTGCGGCCGGTCGCGTCGAGGTCAGGACGGCTGCGGAAGAACGTGATCTGCACCCCGAGGTCGCGGCCGTCACGCGTCCGCAGCCAGCCCGTGATGTACCACCACTCGGTGCGGTACTCGGGATGCGCGCCGTGATCGCGCGGGAAGCGGAAGGCCTCGCCGGGCCGCACCTCCGGATAGGTGACCGCGGCAGCCGCAGGCGGCACGAGCACGACCGGCAGCGCAGCGAGCACGCGGCGCCGGCGGTCATTCACTGTAACTGCGGGCGCGGGAGTGCGGCGGCCGGACATGACTACCAGTCCTCCCGCACCGCGCGCACGGCGTCGCCGCCCATTGCCTGCCGTCCGCTCAGGATGGCGGTTGCGGTCGCGGCGGCGAGCATCGCGAGACCGAACAGCGTCAGCCCGGTCCACGGGACATGCAGTTCCATGCCCCAGTGGAACGACTGCCGGTTCACCACGTGGATGAGGATGAGGCTCATCACGAAGCCGAGGGCCGCTCCGACGGCGAGCCGACAAGCGCCACGCCGGCCCCCTCGAAAGCGAGTACGTGGGCGATCTCGCGGCGCGCCACGCCGAGATGCCGCAGCATGCCGAACTCCCGGCGGCGGGCGATGACCTCGGCGCCGATCGCGCTCGACAGGCCCATGAGGCCGATCAGGATGGCGACGCCCTCCAGCGCGTAGGTGACGGCGAACGTGCGGTCGAAGATGCGCAGTGACACCTCGCGCACGTCGCCGGGTGTCATCACCACCAGCGCGCCGTCGCCGAAGCGCTCCAGCGCCTCGCGGACACCTGCGACCGGCGCGCCCTCGGTCACCCACAGGCCCGCGTCGTTCGCGAGGCGGTCGCCGGTCGCGGCAACGTAGTGACGGCGATCCACGAGCAGCGCACCGTTCTGCCTTGCGTAGTCGCGCCACACGCCGCGCACCACGAAGTCCATGACCTGCGCACCCAGGGGCACCGCGATGCGATCGCCCGGACGCCAGCCGTGGATCGCAGTCGCGGACTCGGACACCCACACGCCGGGCAGCGGCGAAGCCCCGCGGAACACCTCCGAGACGAGCGGCAGGCGGCTTTCCGCATCGGCGTCGACGCCATCCCGCGCGAGCAGGGTGACGGCTGCGGCGCCCTCCCCGGCCAGCACCTTCTGCCAGCGCAGGAACTCCACGCGCCGCACACCGGCGAGCGCGGCGATGCGTCCCTGATCGTCGGGCGCGAGATGGGCCGTGTCCCCGCCGTCGCCGGCGCGCACGTAGAGATCGGCCGGCAGGATGCCGCGCAGCCAGTCATCGAGCGAAGTGCGGAACGACGCGACCATCACGGCCATCGCGACCATGAGACTCACGGCGGCGACGATGGCGGACAGGCTCACGGCGGCCTGCGCGGGGTAGGCGCGCAGGCGCGCGAGGCCGAGGCGCGCCGCCACCCGGGCGGGCCCGGGAAACAGTGCGAGACCGAGCGCCACGCAACGCGGCAGCAGCAGGATCGTGCCGGCAAGCAGCGCGGCGATGGCCGCGTAACCGAAGAGCGGCAGACCGTCCACCGGCGGCAGCGCCGTTATCGCGGCGCCCAGCGCCAGCAGTGCGAGGCCGGGCCAGGGCGAGCGCAGGCGCGCGAAGGCGCGCACGTCGTCCCCGCTCTTCAGCGCCGCGGCCGGCATCTCGCGGGCGGCCTCGAGCGCGGGCCCGAGCGACCCCGCGACCGCGGCAGCGAGACCCAGCGCGCCGAACACGCCTGCCGCGAGACCGTCCCAGTGCACCGACGGCTTCACGTCGCCGAAGAAGCCCGCGCCGAGGTCCGCCCCCATCACGCCGACCACCGCGCGGGCGAGCAGGGTGCCACCGGCGACCCCGAGGAAGGCGCCGGCCAGGCCGAGCACCGCCCCTTCACCGACGATGAGCAGCGCGGTCTGCCGGCGCGTGAAGCCCACCACCCGCAGCAGCGCGAGCTGGGACCGGCGGCGCGCCACGGACAGGGCCTGCGTCGACGCCACGAGGAGGCCGCCGGTGAACAGCGCGACGAGCGCGAGCACGTTCAGGTTCACCCGGTAGGCGCGGGTCATGCGCGACAGGCTCTCGCTGCGGTCCTCCGCCGTCTGCGCGGCAACGCCCGGGGGCAGCGCAGCCTGGCGGACGAAACCCTCGACGGTAACTCCGCCCGCCAGCGCCACGTCGACGCGGCTGACCACGCCGAGCCGGCCGAACCGCTCCTGCACCGCGGCGATGTCCATCAGCGCGAGATGCTCGGCCGGCGAGTCCGCGGCGAGCACGCCCGCGACACGCAGTTCGACCACGGAAAGCCCTGCGCGCAGCCGCAGCCGGTCACCGGGCGAGAGCTTCAGCCGGGCGAGGAGCGATCGGCCGAGGAACACCGTGTCGGGCCGCAGCAGGTCGAGAGGGTCCGCGTCTTCCGTGACGAGCGCCGGCTGCAGGCGGGCCGCGCGGAACACGTCGATCCCGGCGATGCGCAGCGTTTCCTCGGGGCGATCGGCGAGCGGCGCCTCCACCTCGACGACCGGACTCGCGACGGCGGCTTCGGGCATCGCGGCGATTCGGGCGAACACGGTCTCGTCGAAGCCGGAGGACGGACCGCGCACCACCACGTCCGCCGTGCCGGACAGCCGCCGTGCCGCCTGCCCGAATTCCTGCAGCGCAGCGGAGTTCACGAGCTGCACGGCCAGACCCAGGGCGACACCGAGCGCGATGGCGACCGTCGCGACCAGCGTGCGCCCCGGAAACTGGCGCAGCGGTGCGACGATCAGGGCAGCAGCGGCGGTGGCGCGCATCGCGTCGGCTCAGGCGGGGACCAGACCCGACCGGGTGAGCCGCAGGACACGATGCGCGTTGTCCGCCGCCGCGCGCGAATGCGTCACGAGGATGCACGCCGCGCCGCTTTCCGCCAGCGACTTGCGGAACAGCGCGAGCACGTCCTCGGCGGTGTCGGGGTCGAGATTGCCGGTGGGCTCGTCGGCGAGCAGCAGCCGGGGCCGGTGCACGATCGCGCGCGCGATCGCAACCCGCTGCAGTTCGCCCCCGGAAAGCTCGCGCGGCAGGCTGGCGAGCCGGGTCGCCCAGCCCACGGCGTCGAGCACGGCGCGGACGCGGCTGTCGCGCTCGCCGGGCGGGGTGTCGAGGAGGTCCAGGGGCAGGCCGACATTGCCGCGCAGGTCGAGGTAGGGCAGCACGTGAAAGGCCTGGAACACGAAGCCGATGCACTCACGGCGCAGCAGGGTGAGCTGGCGGTCATCCAGCCCCGCGAGGTCCCGGCCCTCGAATTCGATCCGCCCCTCATCCGGGCGGTCGAGACCTGCGACGAGGTTCAGCAGCGTCGACTTGCCGACCCCGGACTCGCCGAGAACCGCGACGAACTCCCCGGGCGCGAGCGCAAGGGACACGTTGTCGAGCACGACCCGGGGACGTGCGCCGCCGAATCGTTTGCGCACTCCGGTGAGCGTCAGCATGCGGTGGGAAGTGGGATGGACGATCGAGTGTCGCACAACTGACCCGCGCTCCGGCGGCGGGTTCCGGGGAGCGCAGGACGATGGCATGGCACCCCGTCCGGGGCGCCGGGGCCGCGGGGCGGTCCGGACTCCGCACGCCTGGGGAAAAAATCGCTTGCGTTCCCGGCCGCGGGAGGGGTATCGTGAGCGCTCGCAGGATCTCACAGTTCGACTCTCGCTTGTCTCGCTGTACCCCCCCTTCTCGGTATGTCAGTTCGACCAGCTGCGCTGGGTTGATCCGCGTTCGTGCGGGCTTTTGCCCGCCATATCAATCTTGTTTTGGATGATTCTCAAAATGGCAACTGGCACCGTCAAGTGGTTCAACGACTCCAAGGGTTTCGGCTTCATCGCTCCGGATGGCGGCGGTGAGGACGTGTTCGCGCACTTCTCCGCGATTCAATCCCAGGGCTTCAAGACCCTGAAGGAGAACCAGAAGGTCTCCTTCGACGTCACGACCGGCCCCAAGGGCAAGCAGGCGGCGAACATCCGCCCGATCGAGTAATCCTCGACCGCGGTCCGTAACGAAAAGCCCGGCGCAAGCCGGGCTTTTTTTGTTTTTTTCGGGGCCGAAAAGGGTCAGGCGAGGTCGAACACCAGGACCTCCGCCGCCTCCGCCCCGTCCAGCGTGACGGACCTGACGTCCTGCAGTTTGGCGCCGTCGCCAGTGGAAAGCCGCTGCCCGTTGACGGCGACCTTGCCCCGGACGACATGGACGTACACCCGGTGCCCGCCGGCGACGGACAGAGTCGCCGCATCCGCGCCGTCCAGCAGGGCCGCGTACAGCCAGGCGTCCTGGTGGATGGTGACCGAACCCTCGGCGCCGTCCGGCGAAGCGATCAGCCGCAGCCGGCCACGCTTGTCCTCCGCGGAGAAGTGCTTCTGCTCGTAGCCGGGCCGGATGCCCCGGATCTTGGGCTGGATCCATATCTGCAGGAAATGCACGGGCTGCTCGCGCGAGTGGTTGTACTCGCTGTGGGTCACGCCGGTCCCGGCGCTCATCCGCTGGACATCCCCCGGGCGGATCACCGACCCGGTCCCCATGCTGTCGCGGTGCTCCAGCGCCCCGTCCAGCACGTAGCTGACGATCTCCATGTCCCGGTGCGGGTGGGTGCCGAACCCCATGCCGGGAGCGACGCGGTCCTCGTTGATGACCCGCAGGCTGCCCCAGCCCATCTCGGCCGGGTCGTAGTAGTCGGCGAAGGAGAAGGTGTGGTGGCTGTCCAGCCAGCCGTGATTGGCGTGGCCGCGGTCGTCGGCTTTTCTCAGGGCGATCATGGTGAACTCCTTATCGTTGCAGTTCCTCGAAACTGTTCACCAACGATAAGGGCTCGCTCCAGGAAAAAGAAGCGAGTCTTTTCGGCCCGCATGTTCGAAACCTTCGAATATCAGCGAGCGTGAAGCTTCCGGCCGAGAATGACGAGATCGCGATGCACCCCGTCGAGGATCGCGACTCCGGGAAGATGGCCCCAGCGGTCGAAACCGAAGGTCTCGAACAGGGCGAGGCTCGGCCCGTTGTGGCCGAACACGAACCCCAGCAGGGAATGCAGGCCCAGCCCGGGCGCCGCCGCCAGGGCTTCGGTCAGGAGAAAGCGGCCGAGACCCCGACGCTGGAACGGATAGTCCACGTAGATGCTCAGTTCGGCGGTGCCGTCGTAGGCCGGGCGGCCATAGAACGACGAGAAACTGAGCCAGGCCGCAATCCTCCCGGCGGACTCCACGACCCAGAGGGGCCGGAAGGCCGGCGCGTGGAGTGCGAACCAGGCCTCGCGGCTCTCGACCGTGACGGGCTCCAGATCCGCCGTCACGATCCTCGACGGGATGGTGCGGTTGTAGATCTCGACGATGTGGGGCAGGTCGGCTCGGGTGGCGACTCGCCACGACGGCGCGGCGTCGGACATGGGCCCGGTTTCCTTGAAGCGGTGACCGGCCTGAGTATAGAGACTGGCCGCAGACACCGGGACCTGCCAGGGTGCCCGCCGTGCGCCCCCCGGCCGTGCACCCCCCGCCTCGGGCCCGCGGCGCCGCAAGGGATCAGGCCACCGGCCTCGGGCATCCGGGTCACGCCGGGTCATCGCCCGGACGAGTCCGCCGGTTGCGCGGACGAACCCGGTTCACCCTTCAGAGGCATCCTCGGCGGCACGTACCCGATGCCGGCACGGCTCGACGGAGCCGGGTTCGCCGCTGCCCGCGCGCGCGTCTCGGACGGAAAAAAGCCCGGGAGACCCGGGCTTTCCGATGCGGCGACCGCGACCCGCCATCAGGGGAACTGCTCGCCCAGGGAAGGCGTCGGCGCGGCGCCCGCCTCCTTGTCGCGCGGCACGTCCGTCGCCGGCACCTTGCGGACGAACAGGGAATAGAAGGTCGGCACCACGTACAGCGTCAGGACCGTTCCGACGAGCATGCCGCCCACCACCACCCAGCCGATGGCCCTGGCGCGCTTCGGCACCGGCGCCCTCGGAGAAGGCGAGCGGAATGGCACCGAGCACCGTCGCGAGCGTCGTCATGAGAATGGGCCGCAGACGCAGCGTCGAGGCCTCCAGGATCGCCTGCATCTTGTCGTGTCCGGCGCGGCGCAGCTGGTTGGCGAACTCGACGATGAGGATGCCGTTCTTCGTGATGAGACCCACCAGCATCACGAGCCCGATCCGGCTGTAGACGTTCAGCGTCCCGCCCGTCCCGCCCTTGGACAGCCAGTACATGGCTGCGACCGCGCCCAGCATGGCGAGCGGCACCGTCAGCATGATCACGAACGGACCCACGAAGCTCTCGAACTGCGCGGCGAGCACGAGGTAGATGAACAGGATGGCGAGCACGAACGTCATGAGGAACTCGTTGCCCGTCTCGCGGAACTCGCGCGACTCGCCGTCGAGATCGGTGGCCGTGCCGGGCGGCAGGGTCTCCTTCACGGTCTCGTCGATGAAGGTCAGTGCGTCGCCGAGCGCGTAGCCCTCCGCGATGTTCGCGTTGATGATCGCGGCCCGCTGCTTGTTGAAGTGGTTGAGTTCCTTCGGCGCCACCGTCTCGCGAATCTGCACGAGGTTCGAGAGCTGATGCAGGCTGCCGTCGCGGCCGCGCACGTAGATGGACGTGAGGTCCGACGGCTGCCGGCGGTTGACATCCTCCACCTGCACCACCACGTCGTACTGCTTGCCTTCGCGCTTGTAGCGCGTGACATCGCGGCCGCCCATCAGCGTCTCCAGCGTGTGGCCGATCGTCTCCATCGACACGCCGAGCGCGGCCGCCTTGTCGCGATCGATGTCGACCCGCAGCTGCGGCTTGTTGAGCTTCAGGTCGGTGTCGAGACCGGTGAGGCCCTTGTACTGGCTCAGCTTCGCCATCATGGGGCCGACCTTGCCCTGCAGTTCCTCGTAGCTGGTCCCGTAGATGACGTAGTTCACCTTCTTGTCGAGGAAGCTGCCGCCCAGGGACGGGGGGTCCTTGGTGAAGGAGATCACCCCGGGCAGTCCCGCCGAAGAGCTTGGGCGTGAGCTCCTTGGTGATGTCCATCTGCTTGCGCTTGCGCTCGGACCAGTCGGACAGCACCGCGAAGCCGATGCCGATGTTCACGGGGTTCGGGGCGCTCCAGGCCGGGCGCCACCACTGCGAACAGCGTCTCGATCTCGGGTACGGACTTCGCGATCTCCTCGACGGCGTGCATGTACCGGTCCGTGTACTGCATGGTCGAGCCTTCGGGCGCGATCACGAACGCCATGAACGTCCCGCGATCCTCGACGGGCGAGAGTTCGGACTTGAGCTGCGTGAACAGCCAGTAGGCCGTGCCGATCGCGACGAAGAACACGAGGATGACTGCCCAGCGCATGCCAAGCACGCCCCGGAGCGTCGCCCGGTAGACCCGGTTCATGCCCTCGAAGAAGCGCTCCGTCATGGCATAGAACGCGCCGTGCTTCTCGTGCGCCTTGAACAGGCGCGAGCACATCATGGGCGTGAGCGTCAGCGCCACGAAGCCGGACACGAACACCGCGGCCACGACGGTCATCGCGAACTCGATGAAGAGCTGGCCCGACCGGCCCGTGAGAAACAGCAGCGGCAGGAACACCGCGGCCAGAGTGATGGTCATCGCGATGACCGCGAAACCGATCTCCTTGGCGCCGAGGAAAGCCGCCTCGATGGGCTTCATGCCTTCCTCGATGTGGCGGTGGATGTTCTCCAGCATCACGATGGCGTCGTCCACCACGAGACCCACGGCGAGCACGATGCCCAGCAGGGTCAGCACGTTGATGGAGAAACCCATCAGATAGACGAAGAAGAACGCGCCGATCAGGGACACGGGGATGGTCACGGCGGGGATCAGCGTGGCGCGGAAGCTGCGCAGGAACACGAAGATCACCAGCACCACGAGCACCAGCGCCTCGACCAGCACCTTGTAGACCGACTTGATGGCGGCGTCGATGAAGGACGAGGTGTCCACCGCCACCTTCATTGTCATGCCCTCGGGCAGGGCCGACTGCAGACGGGGCATCAGCGAGCGCACGGCGTGGGCGATCTCGAGCGTGTTGCCCGTGGACTGCTTGACGACGCCGAGGGCGACGGCGTCCTGACCGCTCACGCGGACGATCTTCCGGTTCTCGTAAGGACCCGGCGCCGCATAGCCTACGTCGCGCAGCTTGATGGGGTAGCCCCCACCTCGCGGATCACCATGTCGTTGAACTGCTCGGGGTTGAGCAGCGAGGTCTCGGCCATGACCGTGAACTCGCGGTCAGTGCTCTCGATCCGTCCGCCGGGCGAGTCGAGGTTCTGGCGGATGAGCGCCTCTTCCACGTCCTGCGCGGCGAGGCCCTGGGCCGCGAGGCGCTCGCGGTCGAGCCAGATGCGCATGGCGTACTTGCGCTCGCCGCCGATGATGACGGTGGCCACGCCCGGCAGCGCCTTCAGCGGGTCGAGCAGGTAGCGGTCCGCGTAGTCCGTGAGTTCCATCGGCGTGTGGCGATCGCTGTAGAGCGCGAGCCACATGATGGGCCAGGCGTCCGCCTCGATCTTGCTCACCACAGGATCGTTCGCGGCGCGCGGCAGCTGGGCCTTCACCCGCGCCACGCGGTCGCGCACGTCGTTGGCGGCGGCATCCACGTCACGGCTCGTGACGAAGGTGATCGTGATCTCGCTCACCTCCTCCTTGCTCTTCGACTTGATGGTCTTGATGCCCTCGATGCCGGAGAGCGCGTCCTCCATCGGGGTCGTGATCACGCTCTCGATCACCTGGGCCGTCGCGCCCTTGTAGACCGTCCGCACCGACACGGTGGGAGGATCGATCTTCGGGTACTCGCGCACCGCGAGACGCTGAAAGGAGATGACACCGAGCAGGATGATGAGCAGGCTCATCACCGTCGCGAGCACGGGGCGCTTGATGGATAGTTCCGACAGGACCATGGCGGTGCCCTCCTGGAATCAGCTCTGCTTGGGCGCGGGGGCGCCGCCGGCGGGCGGTGCCGACGGCAGCACCATCACGGGCGCGCCGTCCTTCAGCTTGATCTGGCCCTCGGTCACGACCATGTCGCCGGGCGCGAGACCGTCCTTCACCTCCACCTCACCGGGGCGGCGCACGCCCAGGCCCACCTTGGTGAGCACGGCCTTGCCGTCCACCACCTTGAACACGAAGCTGTCGGTGCCCTGAGGCCAGATCGCGGGTTCCGGGACGACGACGGCGTTGGCGCGCTTGTCGAAGGTGAGCACCACGCGGACGAACATGCCCGGCTTCAGCTTGAGTCTCGGATTGTCCACGCGCCCGCGAATCAGCACGGTGCGCGTGCGCTCGTCGATCATGGGTTCCACGGCGTAGATGCGTCCCGCGAACTCTTCGCCGGGGAAGGCGTCGAGCCGGATGTGCATCTCCTGGCCGGAACGGATCTTGGACGTGAAGGCCTCGGGGATCCGGAAGTCCACCTTGATGAGCGACAGGCTCTCCAGCCGGGCGATGTCGTCGCCCTTCTTCACGTAGGCGCCCGGGCTGATCTGGCGCAGTCCGATCGTTCCCGCGAACGGCGCCAGGATGGTGGTCTTGGTGAGGCGGGCCTCGGCCTCGCGGCGCTGGGCCACGGCGCTGTCGAGGTTGTTCCTCGCCAGATCCACGGCTTCCTGCGAGATGAACTGCTGCGCGAGAAGCTCCTTCGCGCGATCGAGGCGCTGCTGCTCGGTGCGCACCAGCACGTCCATGCGCGACAGCTGCGCCTTGAGTTCGGCAGGGTCCAGGGAGACGAGCTTCTGGCCCCGGGATACGATCTGGCCTTCCTGGAAGTGGATGGCGTCGACGCGTCCGTCGATCTCGGGCCGGATCATGACCGACTCGTCGGCGAGCAGCGTACCCACGGCGGACACGTCGGAGGTCATCTCGACCACCCGCACAGGCATCGCCTTCACGGGCAGACCCTTGGGCGGGCCGCCCGCCCCCCCCGGACCACCCGGTCCGCCGGCTTCGCACCCGGCGCGCCTGCGGCTTTCGCTGCATCGGCGGGCTTGCCGGCGGCCCGCGTCATTGTCCTTGCCCCGCACGCGGAGAGCACCATGGTCGCGACGAGCGCCGCGACGACTGCACTGAACGGAAATTTCAACTCTACCCTCGGCACGGCGGCGGTTTGTTGCTGGCGGCCGGGCCCGCTCCTCAACCCCCTGCCCGGTTGGCTGCGCCGCCCGCCCGGGCCCCGCGACCGGAGCCTGACGGGAGTCCGGAATCCGCTGCCGGCGGCCCGGACCGCGTGCGACGCGCACTAGATGACTCTTCGGTCATTTATCTTCCAACATCATACTGGCCTTTCCCCAGTGCGGCCATGCTTCGGGCGCCCGGCCGGACCCGCGATCCGTGAGCCGCAGCGCGTCCGGATTCAGGTCGGCGGGAACTCGCCCCGCTTCGACGTCGGGCACGCCCGGAACGCGGCGCTGGCGGCCATCGCCGCGCGTTCGCGGTCCATCTCGCGCCGCACCTGATCCATGTCGAGCGCAAGCGCACGCTTCACCACGGCTTCCAGCTGTGCGGCGTCGAACGAGGCCGGACCGGCGAACAGGCCCACGCCCGCGCGGAACATCAGCAGGGCAGGCGCCCGGCGAATCCCGAACAGGCTCGCGAGCTCAGCGCCGGAAGGAAAGTCGAGACGGGCGCACCGCACCGCCGGATTGGAGGCGGCCACGCGCATGACCGCCTCGGAGAAGGCCACGGAGGCAGGGTCTTCGGTGTCGGCAACGTCGACGAGCACGCAGGCCCCGCTGGCCACCAGCGTGTCGAGCGCCTCGCGCGACCCGACCGTCTCCATGGTGTGCACGCCGTACCTCAGGCGCCGGCGGCGCCGCCCTCGGCCGCCTCGCGCTCCGCGATCTCGGCGTGGACCCGGGCCATGTCCACTTCCTTGATCTGCGTGACCAGCTGATCGAACTGGCCCGCGGAGAGCGCCCCGGGGTTCGAGAACAGGATGACCTTCTCGCGGAAGGCCATGAGCGTGGGGATGGCGCGGATCTGGAACTCCCGCGCGATGTCGGGCTGCTCCTCGGTGTTCACCTTGGCGAAGACCACGTCCGCGTGCTGATCGGAGGCCTTCTCGAACACGGGAGCGAACCCCCGGCAGGGGCCGCACCACGGGGCCCAGAAGTCGACGATCACGATGTCGTTGCCGGTCACGACCGACTCGAAGTTCTCCGTCGTGAGTTCCACCGTTGCCATGCCAAAGCTCCTCGGGTCGGGCGCGAAGGGCCCGTGTGCGGGCCATTATCCGCCTCCCGGATACCCGGGCTCAAGGCGCCGCGGACGCGGCGGCGCCGAACCGCCCGAAGCGCAGCAGCACGGCCGGGAGAATGAGCAGATTGAGCACCGTGGAGGTCACGAGACCGCCCACGATGATCATCGCCATGGGACCCTCGATCTCGCGGCCCGGCTGTCCGCTACCGAGTGCGAGGGGCAGCAGGCCCAGGGACGTGACGAGCGCGGTCATGAGGATGGACGGGAGCCGCTCCGCCGCACCGCGAAGCATGGTGTCCACGTCCCAGGGAAGCCCCTCGACGGAGACCAGGTGCTGGTAGTGCGACACCAGCATGATCGAATTGCGCAGGGTGATGCCGAACAGCGTGACGAAGCCCACGAGCGAGCCCAGCGTCATCCAGCCGCCGTTCAGCAGGACCGCCGCGACACCCCCCACGAGCGCGAACGGCAGGTTGAGGAACGTGATCCCCAGGTTGCGCAGGTTCTCGAACGCGAGGTAGAGAAGGATGAAGATGCCGCAGCCCGCGAGCACGGAATGGAACACGAGCGTCTCGCGGGCCTCGATCGCGGCCTCGCCCTCACCTTCGTAGACGATGTAGTTGCCCGGCGAGAGCTTCACCTTCTGCGCGATGGCCTGCTTCATCTCGGCGACGAACGTGCCGAGATCGCGGTCCTCGATGTTCGCCGTGATGCTCTGGATGCGCTTGCCGCCGCTGTGCAGGATCTTGTAGCGGCCTGCCGTCACCGAGACGTCTGCCACGTCGCCCAGCCGCAGCATCCGGCCGTCGGGCGCCCGGATCGCCAGGGCCGCGACCTGCGGCGGCGCGCGGCGCGCTTCGGGGTCGAGGATCACCGCGACGTCCACGGCCTGGTTGCCGAAGTGCACCTGGCCGGCCCGGGTGCCCTCGTACGCGGTCTGGACCGCATCGAGCACGTCGCGGCTCGCGAGCCCGTACGCCGCGAGCTTCTCCTGCAGCAGCCGCACGCTCAGTTCGGCGGTGCCGGACGGCGCCTGGATCTGCACGTCGCGCGCGCCCCGACGGCGGAGACCACCTCGGCGATCTCGCGCGCGTCGCGGTCGAGCTGGTCGAGATCGGGGCCGAACACGTTCACGGCGATGGCGGCCGGAAAGCCGGCAACGGTCTCCTCGATCCGTTCGGTGAGGAAGGTCTCGACGGAGAATGTCACGCCGGGGAACGCACCCCGTTCCCCCGCGAGGATGCCCCGGATCTCGCGCAGGATGCGGGCCTGCTCCGAGCCCTCCAGCGCGCCCACCTCCACCTCCATCTCGCTGTAGTGCGGTCCGAAGGTGTCCGCGCCGTTCTGCGAGCGTCCGACCCACTGCGCCACGGACTTCACGCCCTTCACTTCCATCAGCTTGCGCGTCAGGCGGTTGCCCAGACGCAGCACCTCCCGCTCGGAAGTGCCCGGCACGGCGGACATGTGGATGACGTAGTGCCCCTCCTTGAGCGACGGGATGAACTCGCCGGAGAACAGCGGGATGGCGGACAGCCCGAGCGCGATCAGGGCGGCTGCGCTGCCGAGAACCAGCGCCGGACGCCGTTCTATTCGGCGCAGGATGGCGAGGTAACCGGGCTTGATGCGCTTCACGAACGGCGGGTCGTCGGCCTTCAGCACGCCGCGCGTCAGGAGAAGGAAGCACAGGGCCGGCGTCAGGGTCATCGCGACCACCAGCGACGCCAGGATGGCGAGGATGTAGGAGAGTCCCAGCGGCGAGAACAGTCGGCCGCCGATGCCGCCGAACGTGAGGAGCGGCACGAACACCAAAGCCACGATGAAGGTCGCGTACACCACCGACCCCCGCACTTCGACGGAAGCGCGCAGCGCGACTTCGGCGTCGCTCAGCGAATTGCCCGCGGCGCGGTTCTCGCGCAGCCGCCGGAAGATGTTCTCGGAATCGATGATGGCGTCGTCCACCACCTCACCCAGCGCGATGGCGAGGCCGCCCAGCACCATGATGTTGATGGGCTGGTCCAGTGCGGTGAGCAGCAGCACGGCCCCCAGCAGCGAAACGGGGATCGCCGTGGTGCAGATGAGCGCGGTGCGCACGTTGAAGAGAAACAGGAACAGCACGATCACCACCAGCGCCGAACCCACGAGGATGTCGAAGCGGACGTTCGCGACGGCGGTCTCGATGAAGTTCGCAGGACGGAAGAGCTGCCCGTGCAGCGTCACGCGTTCCCGCCGGAACAGGGGTGCGAGATCGTCCAGCGCGGCCTCCAGCGCGCGCGACACGGCAAGCGTGTTGCTGCCGAGCTGCCCCTGCACCATGAGGAACACGCCCTCGGTACCGTTGATGGCGGCTGCGCTGATGGGCGCGGCGGCGCCTTCCACGACCCGGCCCACGTCGCCGAGGCGCAGGGTCTGCGTCGGTCCGTGCCGCAGCACGGCGCGTCCGAGTTCGTCCACGGAGCGCGGCTGACCGTCGGTCACGACGGCGATGCGCTGATTGAGACCCGGGAGATGCCCCGCGGAGACGACGCCGGTGGCGCGGGACGCGGCCGCCACCACGTCGGCGAGCGCGAGATCGTAGTGGCGCAGCTTCGCCGGATCGACCTGGATCTGCCACTCGCGGACGGTGCCGGCCGAAGACATTGACCTCCGCCACGCCTTCCACGGACATCAGGTGCGGACGCACCACGGTGTTCGGCGAGGGTGCGGACTTCCGTCAGGGTGCGGCTCGACGACGTGAACCCGATGCCCAGGACCGTGCTGGCCGACGAGGTGAGCGGCGTGATCATCGGCGCGCTCTCCCCCACGGCATCTGCGGGGCGAGCGCGGCAATGCGCTCCGCCACGACCTGGCGGTTGTGATAGACGTCGCTCCCTTCGTCGAAGATGACCGAAACCACGGACAGTCCGGGGATCGACTGCGAACGGAAAGGTCTCCACGCCGGAGACGCCGCCAGGGCGTTCTCGATCTTCTGCGTGACCTGGGTCTCCACCAGTTCCGCGGACAGGCCCGCGGCCTCGGTCTGGATGGAGACCTGCGCGGGAGAGAACTCGGGAAACACGTCGACCCGCGCCCTCTGCAGTGTGAAGATGCCGTAGGCGATGAGCATCAGCGCGAGCGCGACCACGACGCCCGGCGCACGGATCGGAGAACCGGATGATCGCGGAGATCATCGCGCGGCCCCGCGTCGAATGCGCGGGCGGCGCGGGCCTTCGCTAGTCCTCATTCTCGTTGCGGATCTGGTACTCGAGCTCCTCCGAGAGCAGGAGCTGGGCGCCCGTCACGACGACTTCCTGCCCCGGCTCCAGCCCGCTGGCGTTGTGCCAGCCTCCGGGTACGAGGCGTGCGGTGCTGACGGGCGTACGCTCGAAGATGTCGGGTTCCTTCTCGTCGCGCACGTACACCCAGGACCGGCCCGCGAACCACACCACGGCACGCTCGGGGACGACGACGCCCCGCGGCCTTGCCGTCGGCGGTCTCCAGGAAGCCGACGACGCGCGCGCCGACCCGGAAGGCGGCGCCGGGTGCGCGGTAGAAGTGCGTGGCGCCCGCCACGTTCGCGCCCACCGCGACGGCCGGCCCGACGTAGGCGGCCGGCACCCCCCCGCCCGCCGCCGCCGGGACGACGGTGACACGGCCGCGCAGGGCATCCGGCGCCACGTCGTATGGAATGGTCACGCTGAGGAGCACCTCGCGTCCGTCGAGCAGCGCCTGGAAAGTCCCGCTGCCGGGATTGAGCGCCGCATCGGCCAGCGCCGCGCCCACTGATGCCGGGTGGACTCCACGGTGATGCGCAGCGCGGACTCCGCCGCCGCCAGCCGTTCGCGTCCGCCCTTCCATTCGGTCTCGGCCTGGCGCATCGCCCGCTCGGACAGGTTGCGGTCGTCCTCGTACAGGCTCTTCGCGCGCCGGAACTCGGTCTCGAGGTTTCCGGCGAGCGCGCGCAGCACGCGCACCTCACCGGACTGCGCGAGGTAGCGGGCCCGCGCGTCCACGAGCGGCTGCAGGTCGACCACCACCCCGAACACGTCGATCGCCGCGGAAGATGCTGCCGCGGCGAGTTCGGCCGTCTCCAACCCTGCGGCCTTGCGCTCGGCCTCGGGAATGCGCAGTCGCCCCGGCTCCACCAGCTCGTCGACGGTCGTCTGCGTGCCGATGGTCTCGCCGCGCTCCCCGCGCGAGTTCCTGGTACTCGTCGCGCCCGAAATACAGAGTCGTGCCCGCCAGCACGACGACGAGCGCGAGCAGAAGCGCAGGGCCGGCCCGCGGCAGGCGTTCAGTCATTGTCGACCAGCGCCGGGTTGAGGCCCGTGTCCGCGGGCATTGCGACGGCCTGCGCCGTGCTCATGAGATCGGGATTGTCGATGGGGCGCTGGAGAGCGTCCTCGAGCGCCGAGAGGCCCTGCTGCACTTCGAGCATCGCGACCGATCGCGGCGCGTTCCGTCATCGCCGTTTCCAGCAGGGCCTGCGTGAGCTCGACGCGGTCCGCCTGGCCCCGTTCGAACTGGCGGGCGATCTGCGCGCGGTGCTGCTGCGCCCCGGGTGATCTGCTCCTCCGCGGCGCGATGCGCGGCGAGGGCGAGCCCGTAGCGGGATGCGGCGGCCTGCGCCTCGGCGAGGACCGATGCCTGCACCGCCAGGAAGGCTCTCGCCTCCACTTCGCGGCGCAGCTCGGCTTCGCGGATCAGTGCGCGGGTGCGCGCGCGCGGCGGCACGATGGCCGACAGCGCGACCGACCAGATGGTCTCGTCGGCATCCCAGAAGTAGCCGGGAGAATCGTGAGGTCCGGGTACTGCCGGCGACCTCCAGCTTCACGGCGGCTTCGGCCGCCGCGTAGTCCGCGAGCTTGCGCCGCAGATCGATGCGGTTCGTGAGCGCCGCACGACGGAGTTCCGCTGCAGTCGGCACCGCGGCAGGGGCGGAGACCGACGCGAAATCGAACGCCGCGCTCTTCAGGGCGTCGAGGGGAACACCCACGGCCTCGGCCACGCCGGCGAGCGCCTGGTCGCGACGGATCGCGGCGCGGCGCACGGCGACGTCACCTTCGGCCGCCTTCACGCGCAGTGCGCCGGTCTCGGAGGCGGACGGCGAAGCCGGCGGCCTCCCGCTTCGTCATCAGTTCGAGCAGGCGCCGCCGCGCCGTCTGTTCCGCCTCGACGGCCTCGAGCGTGCGGCCGGCCACGTACAGGTCGACGAAAATGGCGGCGCAGACGGCTGCGCACGCGCCCAGCTCGCAACAAGCGATCTCGACCCGCGCGGCATCTTCGAGCCGGGCGAGCTGCTCCGTGCGTGCCGCACGCTTCCCGCCGAGGTCCACCGGCAGCCCGACGAGCAAGCCGAATCCCCAGGGTGAATCGTTGCCGGACTCCGCCGTGTTGAGCTCAGGCCTCGGCGTCACCGAGATGGGCTGGACCCGTGGTGGACGTGTGCTTCTCGGCGGCTGCGAGCTGCGCGCGCGTCCGTGCGAGCGCGACCTCGGGATGGTGATACACGGCGGCGAGCGTGAGCCTCGCGAGATCCCAGCGGGCGGGCGGCCACGGGTCCACGGACTGGCCCTGCGCCCTCAGGTAGTCGCGCAGGACCGTCCGCGGTGAGCGTGCGGGTCTCGATCTGCACCGCTGTCGCTTCGGGGTCGAGCGGTGCCGGCCGGTAGGTCTCGCGCGCGCACCCGCCCGCGAGTGCGGAAACGATGGCGACGCACGCGACGACAGGAATTCGGCGCAGGAGTGCACGGGAAAGAGGCATGGCGGCCGGAGTGTAGCGGCCGCGGGAAGCGCGAGGCAAACCGCAGCGCGGCATGCGTGGCGGCCGGACTCGCGCCGACTGCGGCGCCGCGACGGCGGGGTGGCGCTATGATGGCCCCGCGTCTCCACTTGCCACCGACCCCGATGACCGAGTTCGCTCTGAACGTGCTGGGCACCCCGCTCAAGCCCTGCAGTCTCGACCCGCTGACCGGTTTCTTCCGCGACGGCTGCTGCCGCACGACGGCCGACGACATCGGCACGCACGTGGTGTGCGCAAGAGTGACGGCGGAGTTCCTGGAATTCTCCCGGCGGCGCGGCAACGACCTCGTCACGCCGCGTCCGGAGTGGCAGTTCCCCCGGGCTGAAGCCGGGCGACCGCTGGTGCCTGTGCGCCATGCGCTGGAAGGAGGCGCTGGAGGCCGGCGTCGCACCGCCCGTGGAGCTGCAGTGCACGCACATCAAGGCACTCGAATTCGTGACCCTCGCCGACCTCACCTACCACGCCATCGCGGTGTGACCGGCGCGGCTCACTTCACGAAACCGAGCTCCCGCGCCCGCCGCGACCAGCGGGCCTGCTCGTCGCGCAGAAAGGGCGCCGAAGCCTCCGGCTACCCGGATCGAGTTCCCCGCCCGAGGCTGCGTAGGACGCGACGAGATCCGGCTGGCGCAGCGCCTTCGTGATCTCCGCGTTGAGGCGGGACACGACCCCCGCAGGCGTGCCGGCCGGCACGAGGATGCCGCTCCACGAGAACGCCTCGACCGAGGAAATGCCTGCCTCCCGGGCGGTAGGCACATCGGGCAGCACGGCGACGCGTCGCGGGCCGAGCACCGCCAGGACTTTCAGCTTGCCGGCCTTCACGAGCGGCTCGGTGGTGGTCACGAAGTCGAAGCCGACCGGGAGATGCCCCGCCACGAGGTCGAGCAGTATCTGCGAAGCGCCCTTGTAGGGCACGTGCAGCAGTTCGATGCCGGCCGCGCGCTGCAGCAGTTCGCCCGCGAAGTGGTGCACGGTCTGCGGGCCGGCCGAGCCGTAGCCGAGTTGCCCCGGCTTCGCCCGGGCGAGCCGCCACCAGTTCGGCGAGGGAGTTCACCCCGAGCGATGGTGAAGCCACCAGCAGCAGCGGCCCCCGCGCGATGAACACCACCGGTTCGAGGGCGGTGAGCAGCTTTTCGTGACCCCGCGGGTCGAGCGCGGGGAGCGATCGCGAGCTCGTTGACGCTGCCGAGCAGCAGGGTGTGGCCATCGGCGCGTGCCTGGGATGCCACCGTGGCGCCGACAGTCCCGCCGGCGCCCGGGCGGTTCTCCACCACCACCGGCTGCCCTAGCGACCGGGTGAGGTGTTCTGCGATCTGACGGGAACGCACGTCGGCGATGCCGCCCGGCGGCCAGGGACAGACGAGCCGGAGCGGCCGCGACGGGAAGGCCGGATCGACCGCGGCCCGTGCGAGCCTCGCCGACGGAGCCGCACCGGACGCCGCCGCGAGCGCCAGCAGGCGCACCCGCCGCCGCTGCACGGGACCTGGACTCATGGCGGCGCTCAGTGGAGCTTCACGTGGGGCTCGGTGCGCCGGATGATGAGCCGCGCCACCGTGTCGAGGAACACCTTGGCGAATCCGTGCAGCGCGTACTCGTGCATCTTGTAGAGCGACTTGTACATGAGCCCCGCGAAAATGCCCTCGATCATCAGGCTGCCCTTGGTGATCCCGCCCATGAGACTGCCCACGGTGCTGTAGTCGCCCAGCGAGACGAGGGACCCGAAGTCCTTGTAGCGCCAGGGCGGCACCGGACCGCCTTCGATGTGCCGCGGGAGGTACCTGATGAGGTGCGAGGCCTGCTGATGCGCCGACTGGGCGCGCGGCGGCACGAAGCCGTTCTTCTCGGGCCACGCGCAGGCCGCACAGTCGCCCATGGCAAAGATGGCGGGGTCCCGGGTGCTCTGAAGGTTGGGCTGCACCACGAGCTGGTTGATGCGGTTGGTCTCCAGTCCGCCGATCTCGCGCAGGAACTCCGGGGCCTTGATGCCCGCCGCCCACACGGTGATCTCGGCGGGCACTTCGCGACCGCTCTGCGTCTTCACCCCATGCGCGGATACCTCCGTGACGCGCTCGTTGGTGAACACCTCCACCTGGAGCTTCTGCAGCAGCCGCGTGGTGGCCTCGGACAGGCGCTCCGGCAGCGCGGGCAGCACGCGCGGCGCCGCTTCGATGATCGCGATGCGCAGATCGCGCTCCGGGTCGATGTTGTCGAGCCCGAACGACACGAGCTCGCGCGTGGAGTTGTGCAGTTCCGCCGCGAGCTCCACGCCCGTGGCGCCCGCCCCGATGATCGCGACGTGCAGCTGCCAGGGCTCCTTGGGACCGCCCTGGGCGTTGGCGCGCAGGCAGGCGTTGAGCAGCCGCGCCCGGAACCGCTCGGCCTGCTCGGGCGTGTCGAGCGAGATGGCATGCTCGCGCGCACCGGGCGTCCCGAAGTCGTTGGTCTGGCTGCCCACCGCCAGCACCAGCGTGTCGTAAGGCAGCGGACGTGCGGGCAGCACCTCGCTGCCCGTTTCCTCATCGACGAGCGGCGCCAGGAGAATCGCCTTGTTCTCGCGGTCCAGCCCCGTCATGCGCCCGAGCTGGAAGCTGAAGTGATGCCATCGCGCCTGGGCCAGGTAGTCCAGGGCGTGATCGTTCAGGTCCATGCACCCGGCCGCCACCTGATGGAGCAGCGGCTTCCAGAGATGGGTGCGCCCCCGGTCCACCAGGGTGACGTGCGCCTTGCCACGCCGCCCGAGGCTGTCGCCGAGACGGGTCGCCAGCTCGAGGCCGCCGGCGCCGCCGCCGACGATGACGATGCGATGCATTCCCCCCGGACCGGGTCGCGTCATGTACGAAATCTCCCAGAAAAAACCGCAGGATACGGAAAGCCTGCGCGCGCCGGAAGCTACGCGCGGCCGTGCTATGCGCACGTGCATAGCGCGGCGATGGCGTGAAACGTGCAACATGCAGCCATCGGCAACGCGAGCACGACCATGGACCAGCGCATCGGCAAGTACCAGCTCAAGCAAGAACTCGGCAGGGGCGCGGCCAGCGTGGTCTACCTCGCGTACGACGACTTTCTCAATGCCGACCTGGCGCTCAAGCTGTACCTCCCGCCCTCGGACTCCGAGGAGCGCGACCTGGGGGCGGCAGTCCAGTTCGTGAACGAGGCGGCGCTGGCCGGCAAGCTGGTCCACCCGCACATCGTCACGATCGTGGATGCCGTGGCGGACTCGCAGCACCGGTACGTGGCAATGGAATACGTCCCCGGCGGCAGCCTGCTGCGGTTCACACGGCCGGATCACCTGCTGCCGGTGGACGAAGTCATCCAGATCGCCTTCAAGTGCTGCGGCGCGCTCGAGTTCGCGTCCCGGCTGGGCGTGGTCCACCGCGACATCAAGCCTTCGAACATCCTGCGCGACTCCGACGGCGAAGTGAAGGTCGCCGATTTCGGGGCCGCCTTCATCCGCGGTGTGCGTACGAGCGAGGCGTTCCGTCTGTCCTCGCCGTCGTACGGCGCGCCGGAACAGATCCAGGGACACCCGCCGACCGCGCAGAGCGACATGTTCTCCGTCGGCGTGATGCTCTACGAACTGCTCACCGGGCGGAAGCCCTTCCGCGGCACGACCGTGGAGGAAACCCTGCACCAGATCATCACGGCAGACCACGTGCCTCCGTCGCAGGTGCGTCCCGACATGCCGCCCCTGCTGGACGCCGTGATCGACCGCTTCCTGCAGAAGTGGCCCGCCGACCGCTACGCCAACTGGGCCGAGGCCGCGCTGGACCTTGCCGCGGTCGGCCGCATGAGCATCTACCGCCAGTCGATCCCCGACAGCGAGAAGTTCACGACCCTGCGCGCCTCGCCGCTGATGGCCGAGTTCGACGATGCCGGGCTGTGGGAAATGGCGACGCACGCGAAGTGGTCCCGCGTACCCGCGCAGCACGTCCTCGTGCAGGAAGGCGAGACCGGCGATTCCCTGCTGCTCATCGCGCAGGGGAGTGCCAAGGTCATCTCCCAGGGGCGGCTGCTCAACGTGCTGACCGACGGCGACTGCTTCGGGGAGATGGCATACGTGCAGGGCCCCGGTTCCGTCCGCAGCGCGACGGTGCAGACCGGCACCGACACGCTCGTCGCCGAGTTCGACCGCGCGGAACTCCAGGGCCTCTCGGCGGCATCGCAGCTCAAGCTCGCGAACGCCCTGCTGCGCATCCTCGCCGAGCGGCTCACGCTCGCCAACACCCGCATCGCACGGTCCTGAACCCGGCCGCGCCGCGGCGCATCGCCCCGGCGCGGTCCGCGGCACACCGTCACACCTGCGGGTGCGCCCGCTCCAGCTTCGAGTGCAGCTTGTTGAGCGCGTTGATGTACGGCCTTGGCCGAAGCCACCACGATGTCCGTGTCCGCGCCGGCACCGTTCACGATGCGCCCTTCCTTCTTGAGCCGCACGGTCACCTCGCCCTGGGCATCGGTGCCGCTCGTGATGCTGTTCACGGAGAAAAGCTGCAGCTCGGCGCCGCTGGTCACGATGGACTCGATGGCACGGAAGGTGGCGTCCACCGGACCGCTGCCCTCGGCCTCGGCCTTGCGTTCATCCGGACCGTCGACGATCACGATGCGCGCCGTGGGGGTCTCGCCCGTCTCGGAATGGATGGCCATCGACACGAGCTTGAAGTGCTCGCGCTCCTGCGTGACGGCCTCGTCGGACACGAGCATCTGGAGGTCCTCGTCGAAGATCTCGGACTTCTTGTCGGCGAGATCCTTGAAGCGCGCGAACGCCGCATTGACGGCCTCCTCGCTCTCGAGCTCGATGCCCAGTTCCTTCAGACGCTGCTTGAACGCGTTGCGGCCGGAGAGCTTGCCGAGCACGAGCTTGTTGGTGGTCCAGCCCACGTCCTCGGCACGCATGATCTCGTAGGTCTCGCGGTTCTTGATCACGCCGTCCTGGTGGATGCCCGACTCGTGCGCGAACGCGTTGGCGCCCACGATGGCCTTGTTGGGCTGGACCGGGAACCCGGTGATGCCCGAGACGAGCTTGGAGGCCGGCACGATCTGCGTCGCGTCGATGCGTGTGTCGCACGGAAAGTAGTCGCGGCGCGTGCGCACGGCCATGACGATCTCCTCGAGGGACGCGTTGCCGGCGCGCTCGCCCCAGACCGTTGATCGTGCACTCCACCTGCCGCGCGCCGTTCATCACGGCGGACAGCGAATTGGCCACCGCGAGGCCGAGATCGTTGTGGCAGTGCACAGACCACACGGCCTTGTCCGAGTTGGGGATGCGCTCGCGCAGGGTGCGGATCAGCGCGCCGAACTGCTCGGGCATCGTGTAGCCCACCGTGTCCGGCACGTTGATGGTCGTGGCGCCCGCGGCGATTACCTGTTCGAGAATGCGGCAGAGGAAGTCCGGCTCGGATCGCCCGGCGTCCTCGGGGGAGAACTCCACATCGTCGCGGTAGGACTTGGCGAGCTTCACGGCCTTGACTGCCGTCTCGATCACCTGCTCCGGCGGCATCCGGAGCTTCTTCTCCATGTGGATGGGCGACGTGGCGATGAAGGTGTGGATGCGACCGGCGTTCGCGCCCTTGAGGGCTTCGCCGGCGCGGCGCACGTCGTGGTCGTTGGCGCGCGCCAGACCGCAGACGATGGAATCCTTGATGGTATCGGCCACGGACTTCACGGCCTCGAAGTCGCCGTTGGACGCCGCGGGAAAGCCCGCTTCGATGACGTCGACCCGGAGCTTCTCCAGTTGGCGGGCGATGCGCAGCTTCTCCTCGCGGGTCATGGAAGCGCCGGGGCTCTGCTCGCCATCGCGGAGCGTCGTGTCGAAGATGATGAGGCGGTCGGTGGTCATGCTGCTCTCCTGGTCGGTCTCGCGGCGTCCGGGGCTCCGGGCCGTCTCGGCGCGCGCGGGAAACTACGTAGGAAGCCCGGAGCGGTCAAGCTCTCGGCGCTGGCGTAGGGTACTGCGGAGGAGGGGGAAGGTTATTGTGCGCTTGCGCGCAGCAGCAGCCCGGCCAGCAGGAGGCTGGCGGCGGCGGGAAGCCGAAGGAGGGCGGAGTGGGCTACGGACGACATGACTGGAATATATGCGCAACCCCCGGGACGGCGCAACCCCCCGGCCGGCGGCCCGCCCATGCGGCAGGCCCTAGGCCTCGGGCGGCGGCTCGGACGGCGGCGCTTCCGGGCGGACCCGACGCACGAGCCACATGAGGTAGCCCGAGGCACCGTAGATTGCCGCGACGGTGAAGAGCATCTCGGGCATGTTGTCCGAGAGCAGGAACACCACCATCACCGCCAGGGCCACCAGCACGATCTGCCAGAAGGGCACGGTCTTGCGGATGTTGATGTCCTTGCCGCTGTAGTACTTCACGTTGCTCACCATCGTGAAGGCGGCGAACACCGTGATGGCCGCGGCATACAGCGCGACGTCGGGCCCCGGGATGTCGAAGGTGGACATGGCCCACACGAACCCGGCGACGAGCGCGGCAGCCGCGGGACTGGGCAGCCCCTGGAAGTAGCGCTTGTCGACGGTGCCGATGTTGGTGTTGAACCGGGCAAGCCGGAGCGCGGCGCAGGCGCAGTAGGCAAAGGCACAGACCCAGCCGTACTTCCCCAGCACCCGCAGCGACCACTCGTACGTGACCAGGGCCGGGGCGGCACCGAAGGCCACCATGTCGGACAGCGAGTCGAACTCGGCGCCGAATGCGCTCTGCGTCCGGGTGAGCCGCGCCACGCGACCGTCCAGTCCGTCGAACACCATGGCCACGAAAATGGCGGCGGCGGCGGCCCCGAAGCGTCCGTTCATTGCCTGGACGATGGCGTAAAACCCTGCGAACAGGGCCGCGGTCGTGATGGCGTTGGGCAGCCAGAAGATGCCCGGCCGGAACTTTCGCCGGGCGAGCCAGCGGCCGCGGGCACTGCGGTCATCCATGAGGAGGGCCTCGGGTACCGGGGTGGATCAGCCGGGATTATGCCGAACGGATGCCCGGGCGGGGATACGACGCAACGGCGGGCCGGACCGGGCGACGGCCCCGGCTCGCCGCGATCAGCCGTTCCCGGGCCGTGAAACAGCGGGGAAAGCCGCCGCACCACCGCCCGGAAGGAACCGGCCTTCGCGGAGGGTCGGCAGTGCGGCACGACAGGACACCGTCCGGCCGGCCCGGGCTCTTCGCCACGCGCCGGGACGCGGAACGGTCGTCAGTTCTTGGAGGTGTCGACCAGACGGTTCTTCTTGATCCAGGGCATCATCTCGCGAAGCTTGGCGCCCACGATCTCGATCTGGTGCTCGCGGCCGATGCGGCGCATGGCGTTGAGCTTGGTGGCCCCGGTCTGGTTCTCGAGCAGGAATTCCTGCGCGTACACGCCCGTCTGCACTTCCTTGAGGATCCGGCGCATCTCGTTCTTGGTCTCCTCGGTGATGATCCGGGGACCGCGCGTGAAGTCGCCGTATTCCGCGTTGTTGGAGATCGAGTAGCGCATGTTCGCGATGCCGCCCTCATAGATGAGGTCGACGATGAGCTTCAGCTCGTGGAGGCACTCGAAGTAAGCCATCTCGGGCGCGTAGCCGGCTTCCACCAGCACTTCGAAACCGGCCTGGATCAGGGCGGTGGTGCCGCCGCACAGCACGACCTGCTCGCCGAAGAGGTCCGTCTCGGTCTCTTCACGGAACGTGGTCTCGATCACGCCGGCCTTCCCGCCGCCGATCGCGGCTGCGTAGGAGAGCGCGAGATCACGGGCCTTCTTCGTGGAGTCCTGCGCCACGGCGATCAGGCACGGCGTGCCGCCGCCCTGCGCGTAGGTGGCGCGCACGGTGTGGCCAGGCGCCTTCGGCGCGACCATCACGACGTCGATGTCCGAGCGCGGCACGACCTGACCGTAGTGGATGTTGAAGCCGTGGGCGAAGGCGAGCGTCGCGCCCTTCTTGATGTTGGGCTCCACGTCCTCGCGGTACACCTTGGCGATGTGCTCGTCGGGCAGGAGCATCATGACGAAGTCCGCGCCTTTCACGGCATCCGGTACTTCCTTCACGGTCAGGCCGGCCTTCTTGGCCTTGTCCCAGGAGCTGCCGCCCTTGCGCAGGCCGACCGTCACCTTGACGCCGGACTCGTGCAGGTTGAGCGAGTGGGCGTGGCCCTGCGAGCCGTAGCCGATGATGGTGACCTTCTTGCCCTTGATGAGGGACAGGTCGGCATCCTTGTCGTAGTAGACCTTCATGAAAGCTCCCTTGTGGACCGGCGGTCCGGTCAGAGTCTGAGAATGCGTTCGCCGCGTCCGATGCCCGAGGCCCCCGTGCGGACCGTCTCGAGCACCGCGCCCTCCTCCAGCGCGTCGAGGAAGGCATCGAGCTTCTGGCACGTGCCGGTCAGCTCGATGGTGTAGCTCTTGTCGGTCACGTCGATGATGCGGCCTCGGAAGATGTCGGCCATGCGCTTCATCTCCTCGCGGTCCTTGCCGGAGGCGCGCACCTTGACGAGCATCAGCTCGCGCTCGATGTGCTCGCCCTCGGACAGATCGACGACCTTGACCACGTCGACGAGCTTGTTCAGCTGCTTGGTGATCTGCTCGATGACATCGTCGGACCCGGTGGTGACGATCGTCATGCGGGAGAGCGTCGCGTCCTCGGTGGGGGCCACCGTGAGCGACTCGATGTTGTAGCCGCGCGCCGAGAACAGGCCGGCCACGCGGGACAGGGCGCCGGCCTCGTTCTCGAGCAGAAGCGAAATGATGTGTCTCATGTTGTTGTCCACGGAAAGGGGGATTCCGAAGCCGACAGACGTCCGGGCGCGAGGCCTAGACGAGAATCATCTCGGAGAGCCCCTTGCCGCCCGGCACCATCGGGAAGACGTTCTCCGTCTGGTCGGTGACGAAATCGAGGAACACGAGGTCGTTCTTGCGGGAGAAGGCTTCCTTCAGCGCGCCTTCCACGTCCGCGGGCTTCTCGACACGGATGCCCACGTGGCCGTAACTCTCGGCGAGCTTCACGAAGTCGGGCAGGGCGTCCATGTACGACTCGGCGTAGCGGTTGCCGTGGAAGAACTCCTGCCACTGGCGGACCATGCCCATGTACCGGTTGTTGAGGTTCACGATCTTGAGCGGCGCCCGGTACTGCTTGCAGGTGGAAAGCTCCTGGATGCACATCTGGATCGACGCCTCGCCGGTCACGCAGGCGACGGTCGAATCAGGGTGTGCGAGCCACGCGCCCAGCGCAGCGGGCAGGCCGAAGCCCATCGTCCCCAGACCGCCGGAGTTGATCCAGCGGCGCGGCTTGTCGAACTTGTAGAACTGGGCCGCCCACATCTGATGCTGGCCCACGTCGGACGTGATGTAGGCGTCGCCGCCGGTCACTTCGTAGAGCTTCTCGATCACCATCTGAGGCTTGATGATGGCGGAGGTGCGGTCGTACTTGAGGCAGTCGCGGGCGCGCCACAATTCGATCTGCGTCCACCAGGCCTTGAGCGCCGCCGGGTCGGGCTTCTGACCGAGCGCGGGCAGCTGCCGGTTCATCTCGGCCAGCACTTCCTTCACGTCGCCCACGATGGGGATGTCGACCCGGACACGCTTCGAGATGGAGGAAGGGTCCACGTCCACGTGGATGATCTTCCGCTCTTCCTGGAAGAAGTGCTTCGGGTTGCCGATCACGCGGTCGTCGAAGCGGGCCCCCACGGCGAGCAGCACGTCGCAGTGCTGCATGGCCATGTTGGCCTCGTACGTCCCGTGCATGCCCAGCATGCCCATGAACTGGGGATCGGTGGCCGGGAAGGCCCCGAGGCCCATCAGCGTATTGGTACAGGGATAGCCGAGCGCGCGCACGAACTGCTGCAGTTCGGCGGAGGCATTGCCCAGCACCACGCCACCACCCGTGTAGATCATGGGACGCTTGGCTTCCATCAGCAGCGCGAGCGCCTTGCGGATCTGCCCGGCGTGGCCCTTGAGCACCGGGTTGTAGGAGCGCATCGACACCGACGAGGGATACACGTACTCGCACTTGGCGGTGGTGACGTCCTTCGGGATGTCGACCAGCACCGGGCCGGGCCGGCCCGTGGTCGCAATGAAGAAGGCCTTCTTCATGGTCTCCGCGAGGTCGCGGATGTCCTTCACCAGGAAGTTGTGCTTCACGCACGGACGGGTGACGCCGACGGCGTCCACCTCCTGGAAGGCGTCCTGGCCGATGGCATGGGTGGGCACCTGCCCGCTCACGATGACCATCGGGATGGAATCCATGTACGCGGTGGCGATGCCCGTGACGGCATTCGTCACGCCCGGGCCGGAGGTCACCAGGACCACGCCGGGTTTCTCGCACGCCCGGGCATAGCCGTCGGCCGCGTGGACGGCAGCCTGTTCGTGCCGGACGAGGATGTGCTTGACCTTGTCCTGCTTGAACAGCTCGTCGTAGATGTGCAGGACCGCCCCGCCGGGGTAGCCGAAGAGGTATTCGACCCCCTCGTCCGCCAGGCAGCGCACCGTGATTTCCGCGCCCGTGAGTTCCATGATCTTTCGGCCGCCACGCGGGCGCCGGCTTTCCGCAAAAAATAGGGAACCGCGGAAGATACCGGCAAGGGGTGCGCCGGTCAATTCAGGCTCAGCGGCACGCTGCAGGCGCAATGCCTGCACCGTCAGGGGATTCCTGCGACAGGCGGTTCGGGCTCAGCCCACGTGACGGGGGGTGGCGTGCTCGGTCAGCCAGCGGCGCCAGGTGTCGTAGAGCGCGGGGGACCTGGCTGCGACCACCGAGCGGGTCCAGGGCCCGCCGGTCCAGAAGTGGTCGGCATCGAGGGTCGTGACCCGGCCGCCCGCCTCGGACAGGATGAGGCTGCCGGCCGCGTAGTCCCAGAGCTTCTGGCCGCCGTGCAGGTACACGTCTATGCGGCCCGCGGCCAGATAGCACCATTCGAGGGTGGCCGAGCCGAGGCTGCGATGCGAGCAGTAGGGAGGGCGTGCGGCGAGGGCGGCGCCGACCCCCTTGGGCACCCGCTTGAAGTCCACGTGCGCCATGGCACCGGCCAGTTCGGGGGCCGGGCCGTCGGACCGCAGGGGCTCGCCGTTCAGGAATGCGCCCCGGCCCGCCAGCGCGTGGAACATCTCGTCGAAGAAGGGGGCGTACACGACGCCAAGAACGCTGCGGCCCCCGCGCATGAGCGCCACGGACAGTGCGAAGTACGGGACACCGCGAGTGAAGTTGGATGTGCCGTCGATGGGATCGACGCACCACAGACCGTCCTGGCCGCGAGCCCACTGTGCCTCCTGCTCGGCGACGGTCATCTCCTCGCCGACGAAGGGATGAGGGGCCAGCGCGGTGAGACGCTCTGCCAGCGCGGCCTGGGCGGCGAGGTCCGCCTCGGTGAGCAGGCTCCCGTCGGCCTTGCGACGCGGGTCCACCTTGCGATACCGGGGCATCACTTCCTGGGCGGCAACTGCGCGCACGGCGGCGCACACTTCTGCCGTGAGAGCGAGATCGGCGACGTCCGGACCGCCGTAGTTCATGCCTGTCCCCGCCGGCGGGCGCGGTGCCCGGTGCTGCCGTCCTGCTGGAGAAACTTCACGTGTTGGCTGTACTGATAAGACCTTGCCAGCGATGGTAGCATGGGCCGTACCATGAAGCCTGCCACCGCTCCAAAGAACGGCGCCCGGTTCCACATCCCGGACCGGCTCGGCCCGGGCGCGGAACTCGCGCTGCCGGACATTGCGGCGCACCACGCCGTACGCGTGCTCCGTCTCTCCGAACGGGATCCGGTCGTCGTCTTCGACGGCTCCGGCGGGGAGTACGAGGCCGTGATCACCCACGTCCACCGCGGCGAGGTCCGGGTCAAAACCGGGCGGCTGCGCGACGGCGGCCCCGAGTCTCCGCTCGACATCACGCTGGTGCAGGGCGTGTCCTCCGCCGACCGCATGGACCTCACGGTGCGCAAGGCGGTGGAACTGGGCATACGGCGGATCGTCCCGGTCCTGACGCAGCGCAGCGTCGTGAAGCTGGACGGAAACCGGGTCGACCGCCGCAGGGCGCACTGGCAGGGCATCGCGATCTCCGCCTGCGAGCAGTGCGGCCGCAACCTCGTGCCGCCGGTCGATGAACCCGTCGGGTTCGAGACCTGGCTGGCGGCGCTGCCCCGGGCGCCGGAGGATGGCGAATCCCGACTGTTCCTGGCGATCGACGGTGCGCAGCGCCTGCGCGACCTGCCTGTCCCGGCCGGGCCGATGCTCCTGCTGGCCGGCCCCGAAGGTGGGTTCGCCCCGGGGGAAACCGGGCTCGTCCTGAGCCGCGGGTTCACGCCCGTCCGCCTCGGGCCGCGCGTCCTGCGCACGGAAACCGCGGCCCTCGCCGCCATCTCGGCGCTCCAGACCCTCTGGGGCGACTTCTAGGCCCGTGCCGATCCCGGGACGGCCCGCCCCCGGGGAGCGGAGGTCCGTCGAACACCCGCGAGACCGGCGTGCCGCCCCTCTGGGCGCGACCGGCGCCGGCCCTTACACTCGCGGGATTGCCCTTCCGGTCCACCCGTTCACTCTTCCCCTGATTCGGAGCACTCATGGAAATCCGCGATAGCGTCTTCATCGTCACCGGCGGCAGTTCGGGCCTCGGCGAGGCCACCGTCGAGACGATCGTGGCGGCCGGCGGCAAGGCCGTCATTGCCGACATCAACCCGACCGCTGGCGAAGCGCTGGCCGCCCGGCTCGGTTCCGCCACCCGGTTCGTGAAGTGCGACGTCACCTCCGAGGCCGACGGCAAGGCAGCCGTGGACATGGCGCTCTCGGCGTTCGGCGGGTTGCACGGCCTCGTCAACTGCGCCGGCGTCGGCATCCCGGCCAAGGTACTGGGCAAGGAAGGGCCGCATCCCCTCGACAAGTTCACCCGGATCGTCCAGATCAACCTGATCGGCACCTTCAACATGATCCGGCTCGCTGCCGAAGCCATGGCGAAGGGCGCGCCCAATGCGGCGGGCGAGCGCGGCGTGATCGTGAACACGGCCTCGGTCGCGGCGTTCGACGGCCAGATCGGCCAGCCCGCGTACTCGGCCTCGAAGGCCGGGGTGGTCGGCATGACGCTGCCCATCGCCCGCGAGTTCGCGCGCACGGGCATCCGGGTCGTCACCATCGCGCCGGGGCTCTTCGAGACACCGATGATGGCCGGGCTTCCGCCCGAGGCCCAGCAGTCGCTCGCCGCTCAGGTGCCCTTCCCTTCCCGACTGGGCAAGCCGAAGGAATTCGCCGCCCTGGTGGAGCACATCTGCCGCAACGAGATGCTGAACGGCGAGACGATCCGCCTCGACGGGGCCATCCGGATGGCCCCGAAGTAACGCGCCCATGCGCATGGACCCGCAGACACTGGAGCGCTTCGTCCCGTGGTTCCGGGCGGCCGCGCCGTATATCCACGCCTTCGGCGGCCGCACGTTCGTGGTCGCCTTCGGCGGCGAAGTGGTGGAGGACCCCAAGTTCGTCGGACTCATCCACGACCTGAATCTGCTCGCGTCCCTCGGCGTGCGTCTCGTGCTCGTGCACGGCGCGCGCCCCCAGATCGAGCAGCGGCTGCGGCAGCGGGAAGCCGACATCCGCTACGTGCGCGACATGCGGGTGACCGACGAGGCCACCCTGCAGGACGTCAAGGAGGCGAGCGGCCGCCTGCGGATGGAGATCGAGGCCCAGTTGTCGGTGGGCCTGCCCAACACGCCCATGGCTAACGCCACGTTCCGCGTCACCAGCGGCAATTTCGTGGTCGCGCGTCCCGTGGGGGTCGTGGACGGCGTCGACATGCAGTTCACCGGCGAGGTGCGCAAGATCCACGGCGACGCCATCCGCCGCTGCCTGGACGACGAGGACATGGTGCTGGTCTCGCCGCTCGGCTACTCGCCGACGGGCGAGATCTTCAACCTAACCCTGGAGGACGTCGCCGCGCACACGGCCATCGCACTGAAGGCAGACAAGCTGCTCTTCCTCATGGACGAGGCGGGCGTCAGCGGCGAGCGCGGTCGCGTGCGCACGGAACTCACCGTGTCCGAGGCCGAGGCGCTGATCGACTCGAAGAAGAAACTGAAGGGTGACAGCGCCCTCTACCTGCCCTTCGCGACCCGCGCCTGCCGCGGCGGCGTGAAGCGCGTGCACCTCGTGTCCCGTCACGTGGACGGCGCGCTGCTCCTGGAGCTGTTCACGCATTCGGGCATCGGCACGATGGTCACGCAGGACCCCCTGGAGCGGATCCGCGGCGCCACCATCGACGACGTGGGCGGCGTGCTGAGCCTGATCGAGCCGCTGGAAGCCGACGGCACGCTGGTCAAGCGCTCGCGCGAACTCCTGGAGCGCGAGATCGAGCGCTTTCTCGTGCTGGAGCACGACGGCTTCATCGTGGGCTGCGCGGCGCTGTATCCCTTCGCCGCCGAGCGGGCCGGCGAACTCGCCTGCGTGGCCGTGCACCCGGACCACCGCAACGGCGGCGCGGGCGAACGACTGATCCAGGCCGTGGAGACCCGCGCCCGGAAGGCACGCATGAAGCGCCTGTTCGTCCTCACCACCCGGACCGCACACTGGTTCGTGGAACAGGGCTTCGCCGAGACCGGCGTCGCGGAACTGCCGGCGCAGCGCCAGCAGCTCTACAACTACCAGCGCCGCTCCAAGGTGCTGATCAAGACCCTGTGAGGCCAGGCCGATCTGTCGGCGCGGAAGCGCCTTCGGATCGCAGCCGCCTCGCAGCATCCCGCCCGGCGCGGGCCCTTCGGACCCGGCTCGCCCGTACCCGCGCGGTTTACGCCCCCTGGGCCTTTCCGGATAATCCTCCGCCGAGGATGACATCGGGACGACCCGATAGACCAAAAGGACTACGTCATGACGCGTACAGTGCACTGCATCAAGCTCGGACGCGAGGCGGAAGGCCTCGATACCCCTCCCTATCCCGGGCCGCTCGGCCAGCGGATCTTCGAATCGGTCTCGCGCGAAGCCTGGAAGGCCTGGCTGGAGCACCAGAAGATGCTCGTCAACGAGAACCGCCTCAGCCTCGCCGACCCGAAGGCGCGCAAGTACCTCGCGGAGCAGATGGAACGACACTTCTTCGGCAGCGGCGCAGACGCCGCCGCCGGCTACGTGCCGAAGTCCTGAGCGCGGGACGCCCCGGTTGAACACGCACGCGGAGAAGCATCTCACCGCGCTCGCCCGGCAGTCGCGGGCGCGCCTCCCGCAGGACATCGTCCACACCGACGCGCGGCTGTTCCTCAACCGGGAGCTCGGCCAGCTCGAGTTCAACCGGCGAGTGCTCGCCCAGGCACGCGACCCCCAGGTACCACTGCTGGAACGGCTGCGCTTCCTGTGCATCGTCAGCAGCAACCTGGACGAGTTCTTCGAGATCCGCGTCGCGGGGCTCAAGGCTCAGATCGAACTGAAGGCCGAGGCGCCGGGCCCCGACGGTGCGCCGCCGCGCACGGTGCTCGCCGAGGTCTCGCGTCAGGCACGCGAACTGGTACAGCAGCAGTACGACACCTTCAACGCCGAGGTGCTGCCGGCGCTCGCCGCCGAGGGCATCCGCTTCCTGCGCCGGCGCGACTGGACGGACGCGCAACGCGCCTGGATCCGCAGTTACTTCGTCAACGAAGCGATGCCGGTGCTGACGCCGATCGGGCTGGATCCCGCCCATCCGTTTCCGCGGCTCCTCAACAAGAGCCTCAACTTCGCCGTCGAACTGTCGGGCAAGGACGCCTTCGGCCGGAACACCGGCTCGGCGCTGGTGCAGGCGCCGCGCGCGCTGCCGCGCTTCATCCTGCTCCCGCCCGAAGTCTCCGGGTGCCCTTACGGCTTCGTGTTCCTGTCGTCGATCCTCCACGCCCACGTGAACGACCTGTTCGCGGGCATGGAGATCAAGGGGTGCTACCAGTTCCGCGTCACCCGCAACAGCGACCTGTACGTGGACGAGGAGGAGGTGAAGAACCTCCGGCTCGCGCTGCAGGGCGAACTCCCGCAGCGCAACTTCGGCGACGCCGTGCGGCTGGAGGTCGCGGATCTCTGCCCGCCGCACATGTGCGACTTCCTGCTTCAGCAGTTCGGCCTCGGGCCGGACGATCTGTATCAGGTGACGGGCCCCGTGAATCTCGTGCGGCTCATGCAGGTGCCCGACGTGGTGGACCGGCCGGACCTCAAGTTTCCGACCTTCACGCCCGGCCTGCCCGCCCGGCTCGACAAGGACTGCGACCTGTTCGCGGCGATCTCCAAGGGCGACATCCTGCTGCACCACCCCTATCAGTCGTTCAAGCCCGTCACCCAGTTCATCGAGCAGGCCGCCACCGACCCGCAGGTCGTCGCCATCAAGCACACGGTCTACCGCACGGGCGCCGATTCCGAGCTGATGCGCCACCTCATCACGGCCGCCCGCAACGGCAAGGCCGTCACGGTGGTGGTGGAACTGCTCGCGCGCTTCGACGAGGAAGCGAACATCAACTGGGCGGAGAAGCTCGAGGAGGTGGGGGCGCACGTCGTCTACGGCGTGGTGGGCCACAAGACGCACGCGAAGATGGCGATGGTCGTGCGGCGCGAACAGGGCCGCCTCGTCCGCTACGTGCATCTGGGCACCGGCAACTACCACTCGCGCACCGCGAAGCTCTACACCGACTTCGGCCTGTTCACCTGCCAGCCCGAGATCGCGGCGGACGTGAACGACGTGTTCATGCAGATCACCGGCCTGGGCAAGGCGAGCCGTCACACGCACGTGCTGCAGTCTCCGTTCGATCTGCATACGAGCCTCGTGGAAGCGATCGCGCACGAGGCGCGCGAAGCCCGCGAGGGCCGGCCGGCCGGCATCACCGCCAAGATGAACGCCCTGCTGGAACCCGAGATCATCTACGAGCTGTACGAGGCCTCGCGCGCCGGCGTGAAGATTCAGCTCATCGTCCGCGGCGTGTGCGCGCTGCGCCCGGGCATCCGCGGCCTGTCGGACAACATCCGGGTGCGCTCGGTCATCGGCCGGTTCCTTGAACACCACCGGATCTTCCATTTCCGCTCCAGCGACACGGTGCTGCTCTCCAGTGCCGACTGGATGGACCGCAACTTCTTCCGACGCATCGAGGTCTGCTTCCCGGTGCTCGACCGCAAGCTGAAGCGCCGCGTGATCGCGGAAGGGCTCAAGGCCTACCTCGACGACAACACTCACGCTTGGGAGATGGACGCCGACGGGCACTACCACCTGCGGCAGCCGGGACAGGCCCGCCCGCGATCGGCCCAGGCCGAACTGCTCGCGGCACTCGCGCTCCCGTTCGGCGCGGGGGCCTGATCGGCACGATCACCGGCTCTGCCGGGGAGGCGCCATGGAAATCGAACTGAAGCTCGTCGGCCGCGAGGCCGACCTCGTCCGTATCGGTCGCCTGTCCCTCGTGCGCGAGGCACGCATCGGACGCGCGCAGACCCGCCTGCTCCAGAGCATCTACTACGACACGGCCGACCACGACCTGGCCGCGCGCGGCATGGCCCTGCGTGTGCGGAAGGTCGGAGCCCGCTGGGTCCAGACGTTCAAGTGCGGAGGCGCCGTCGAGGCCGGCCTGCATCAGCGCCACGAGTTCGAAGCGCCGGCCACCGCACAGCTGCTGAACGTGCAGGCACTGCTCGCCACGCCGGCCGCGGACCTGTTCGCCGACGCGCATTTCCGCGACCGGCTGCACCCGGTGTTCGCCACCGAATTCCGTCGCACCCGCTGGACCGTCGCCGTGGGCCCCGGCAGCACGGCGGAACTCGCGCTGGACCTCGGCCGCATCACCGCGGACGAGCGCAGCGAGCCGATCCACGAGATCGAGATCGAACTCCTGGACGGCGACGCCGCCCATCTGCTGGGCTTTGCGCACGCCTTGCTGGACGCACTGCCGCTGCGGCTCGAGAACGCGAGCAAGGCCGAGCGTGGCTATGCGCTGCAGGCGGCGCGTCCCCTCACGCCCGTGCGCGCCACCACTCCCGCACTGGACCCGAAGTCTCGGGTCGCCGACGGATTTCACGCCGTCGCCGCAAACTGTGCCGCGCAGCTGCTGGGCAACGACCGCGGCGTGATCGAGAGCGACGACCCCGAATACATCCATCAGGCGCGGGTCGCGATCCGCCGCCTGCGCTCCGCCTTCAGCCTGTTCCGGCCCTGGGTGCCGCGCGAGTCCCTCGGCGATGTTCCCGACCGCTTCCGCGCGCTCGCGGAGGTGCTCGGCGCTGCCCGGGACTGGGACGTGTTCGTCACGGAGACGCTGCCGCCGGTGCAGGACCGGCTCGGCGACGTGCCGGGACTTGCGCAGATCGGGACCCGCGCCGTCGCGCTCGGAGCGGCCCGCCGCGCCGAGGCCCGCGCGGCACTCGCCGCTCCGGCCTACGGGCATCTTCTGCTCGACTTCCTGGCACGGCTGCGCGCCCGTCCGTGGGCCTCCCAGGATGGCGATCCGGCCGCGGGTGATCTTCGCGCCTGCGCGCGCGCCGTGCTCCGGCGCCAGTACAAGCGGGTGCGCCGGCGCGGCAACGCGGCGGACCGCGACGACCCGATCTCGCTGCATGCGCTGCGCATCGAGGTCAAGAAACTGCGCTACGCGGTGGAGTTCCTAACGCCGATCTTCCCTGCGAAGGCCGTCCGGCGATTCGTCCGGGGCACGGCCAACCTGCAGGAGATTCTCGGCCGGCTGAACGACGAGGCCGTGACCGACCGGCTCCTCCAGAGTCTGGACGACCCGGATGCCGAGCTGTCACATGCAACGGGTATCGTGCGCGGCTGGGCGCACGCACGCGCGGAAGCCGGCCTCGCCCGGTTCGACGCGGCATGGCGCGCGTTCGAGAAACTCGATCCGTTCTGGTGAAACTCCCATGCATCTCCTCCTGTGGCGGCACGCCGAGGCCGCCGACGGCGACCCCGATCTCACCCGCCGCCTGACCGCCAAGGGCCACCGGCAGGCCGAGGCCACCGCCGCCTGGCTGCGCGCGCACATGCCCCGAGGCACGCGGGTGCTCGCGAGCCCCGCGACCCGCACGATCGAAACGGTGCGCGCCCTCACCGACACCTACGAGGTGATTCCCGCCATCGCGCCGGGCGCGCAGCCCGAAGCCGTGCTGGCTGCGGCCGGCTGGCCGGATGAGTACCCGTCGGTGCTCGTGGTGGGTCATCAGCCGACGCTGGGTGCCGTCGCCGCCCTGCTGCTCGCGGGCGAGCCGATGCCCTGGAGTGTGAAGAAGAGCGGTCTCTGGTGGCTCAGCTACCGCCTGCGCGGCGAGGACCGGCAGGTGGTGCTGCGGGCGGTGATCAACAGCGATCTGCTGTAGCAGTCCTCGGCGCAGACGGCGCGACAGTTCTTCGCACCACTTCGGTCATCACGGTTCCCCCGGCTTGCGCAGCCGCACAGCGGCGGCGGCCTTCCTGCGCATCCGGATGTTCAGCATCTCCACGCCCATGGAGAAGGCCATGGCGAAGTAGATGTAGCCCTTCGGGATGTGGAAGCCGAGCCCGTCGGCGACCAGCGCCACGCCCACGACGATGAGGAAGGACAGGGCGAGCATCTTGATGGTCGGATGACGGTCGACGAACTCGCCGATGGGCCGCGCGGCGAACAGCATGACCCCCACCGTGATGATGATCGCGAGGACCATCACACCGATGTGATCGACCATGCCGACCGCGGTGATGACCGAATCGAGGGAGAAGATGATGTCGATGATCGCGATCTGCGCGAGCACCGACCCGAACGTGGCCTGCGCCGGGCTGACATCGTGACCGTGTTCCACGCCTTCGAGCGAGTTGTGGATCTCGTGCACGCTCTTCCACAGCAGGAACAGGCCGCCCCCGATGAGGATGAGGTCGCGTCCGGAGATCGCGTTGTCCAGCACCGTCACGATCGGCTCCGTGAGCCGCATGATCCACGCGAGAGTGAGCAGCAGCGCGAGCCGCGACACCATCGCCGCGCCGAGGCCCAGTGTCCGCGCCGTGTTTCGCTGCGCCTCGGGCAGCCGGGCCACGAGGATCGAGATGAAGATGATGTTGTCGATGCCGAGGACGATCTCGATCGCCACGAGCGTGGCGAGCGCGATCCAGGCCTGCGGATCACCGATCCAAGTGAACCATTCGGTCATGAGGTCCCGTTGCTCCGGAAGAGAAAGCCCCGTGGCGCCGGGGCGGATGCGAAACGCGCCCGAAGCGTAGCCGAATGCTTCCGCCAAGACGAGGCCGCCACGATGTCAGGCCGGCAGCCGCGCGAGCGCTTCCTGCGCGGGGCCGAAGCCGTGCTGCGCCGCGCGTTCCAGCCACGCCCTCGCCAGCGCGGCGTCGCGCGGTACACCTCGGCCGTCCCGGTACATCTCGCCCAGGCTGAACTGCGCCGCAAGAACGTTCCGGTCGGCGGCGGTCCGATAGAGCCGGACGGCCTCCGCGAGATCCTGCGCGACGCCGCGGCCATGCTCGAACTTGTCCGCAAGGTTGCACATCGCGACGGGATACCCGCGTTCCGCCGCGCGACGGTACCAGTGCACGGCCTTCGCCGGGTCGGGCGCGATGCCCCGCCCGAGGTCGAAGGCTTCGGCCACGAGACACATGGACGTCAGGTCGCCCGCTTCCGCAGCCAGCAGGTTCGCGCGCAGTGTCTTCAGCGCCTCGGTGGCCGCGCCCGGCGATCCGTGACGGGCGGCGAGCCATCGCTGCGCCGCCGGCATGTTGAGTTCGGCGGCGCGCTGCATGAGGGCGTGGACGCGAGCCGTCCCGGCTGCACCGCCCGCCTCCAGCATCAGCGCGAGTTCCACCATGGCCGCGGGGTGCCCGCGCGACACGGATTCCTCCAGCAGGGCGGAGGCGCGCTGCAGGTCCTGCGGGACGATGTGCCCGTCACGCAGCCAAGACCCGAGAACGAACATCGAGTGGGCGTTCCCCTCGCCGACCCGGGTCGCGAGCCAGCGCACGCACGCTCCGCGGAAGTCCCGGCTGTTCCGCTCCACCAGCCGCGCGTCGTCGGGCTGGTACGTGATGCGATCGAGCAGCTTCTCGACCGGGCCGCCCTCGTCGATGCGGACGAAGCGCGCCACGGGCCCCGCGGCGGTGGCCTCCGTCAGGAACCCGGACACACGGCCCCCGTACAACCCGCCGGGTCCCCACAGCAGCGCATCACCCTCCAGCAGCGGTTCACCGTCGGGATAGAAGAAAGGCGGATGGGGCTTGGGCTTGCGGAAGAACATGGCGCCAGGATCGGAGGGGGACCGAAGCAGCCGGAAGCGCGAACCGCACCAGCGGACACACGGGTCCGTGCCGTTCGCAGCTCCCCGACGGGCTATTCTCCGCATTTCGTTTCCGGAATCACGCAGCGATGTTCCGACCCCCTCGACCTTGCCGCGGCGCCCCGTCCCCATGACCCGTGATTCCTCCTCGCCCCGCCGTCCATGGCGCCGCCGACTGCTGATTGCCGCGGGCATCGCGGGCGGCACGCTGGCTGTCGGGGCGGGATGGTTCTACCGGCCCCGCGACCGCCTCTCCCTGCCGGACGGACTGCCGGCAATCGCGGGCGAGCCCGCCCTCGGCGCCTGGATACGGATCGGTACCGACGATCGCGTCGTGGTCCTCCTGGCGCGCCAGGAAATGGGCCAGGGCGTGACCACGACGCTGCCCATGATCGTCGCCGAGGAACTCGACGCGGACCCCGCACAGGTGCGCTTCGCGGAGGCACCGGTCGACCCGGTCTATGCCAATGCGACCCTCCTGGAGGACGGCGCCGCTCTGCGCCCCGACGATGCGGGCTGGATCGGCGCCCTCGTGCGGCACACCCAGTACAGGGCAGGTGAACTCCTCGGGCTGCAGGGGACCGGCGGCTCCGCCTCCACGCGGGATGCGTGGCGCCTCCTGCGGCATGCGGGCGCAGCCGCCCGGGCAATGCTCGTGGAGGCCGCAGCCCGGCGATTCGGGGTCGCCGCGTCGGAATGCACGGTGGCGGCAGGCCGGGTGAGACATGCACCGACCGGTCGTGAAGCCCGCTTCGGGGAACTCGCCGCGGAGGCTGCAACCCTGCCGGTCCCGCGCAACGCCGTACCGAAGCCTCCATCGGAGTACCGGCTGCTCGGGCGGCCGCAACGGCGCCTCGATCTTCCGTCGAAGGCGGACGGCAGCGCGATCTTCGGCAGCGACGTGCGCGTGGAGGGGCAGGTGTACGCCGCGGTCGTGCAGGCCCCGACCTTCGGTGCCGTGGTGGCCTCGGTCGATGACCGTGCCGCCCGTGCCCGACGCGGCGTGAAGGACGTCGTCGTGCTGCCCGCGACGTCCACCTCCGCGGCAGCAGTGGCCGTGGTGGCCGATCGCACGTGGCAGGCCCTCGCGGCGATCGCCGACCTGCGCGTGGCGTGGACCCCGGCGCCCGGCGCGCCCCACGACACCGACGCCCAGCGGGCGCGGTACGAGACGCTTGCACGCACCGGAGAGGCCCGCGTGTTCGATGCCGCCGGCGAGCCCGAACTCGGACTCGCCGCCCCGCCGGTCCTGCTCGACGCCTTCTACCACGTGCCCTACCTCGCGCATGCGGCCATGGAACCGCAGAACGCGACCGCCGTGGTGCGCGACGGCGGCTGCGAGATCTGGGTCGGGAGCCAGGCGCCCACGCTGGTGCGCTGGTTCGCCGCGAAGACGGCAGACGTCCCCGTCGATCGCGTCACGGTGCACACGCCCTACCTCGGCGGCGGGTTCGGCCGGCGTGTGGAGATGGACGTGGTCGTGCAGGCCGTTTCGCTCGCGAAGCGGATGCCCGGCGTGCCGGTGCAGTTGCTGTGGTCGCGCGAGGAGGACATGCGTCACGACGTGTACCGCCCGATGGCAACGGCACGATGCCGCGCCGCGCTGGATTCGGCCGGCACGATCACGGCCTGGGTTGCCCGCGTGGTGAGCCAGTCGTGCACGGGCGGGCTCGTGGGCCGCCTGTTGCCCGTGGCGGCAAACGACGCGATGAAGGACCGCACGGCGCTCGAAGGCCTGTTCGACCTGCCCTACGACCTGCCGCACCGGCGTGCGGAGCATGTGCTGACCCGTGAACCCGTGCCGGTCGGGTACTGGCGCAGCGTGGGCTACAGCCACAACGCGTTTTTCGCGGAGAGCTTCGTGGATGAATGCGCTCACGCCGCGAAGCGCGATCCGTTCGAGTTCCGGCGGGCCCTGCTGCGCAATGCACCCCGCCACCGCAAGGTGCTGGAGACAGCCGCCGCGAGTGCAGGCTGGGGAACGCCGCTCCCGCCCGGCCTCGGCCGCGGCATTGCGCTGGCGGAGTCCTACCGGACGATCGTCGCGCAGGTTGCGGAGGTGGAGATCCTCGACGGCAGGGTGAGCGTGCGGCGCGTCGTCTGCGCGGTCGACTGCGGCTTCGCGCTCGACCCGGATATCGTGACGGCACAGATCGAAGGCGGCATCGTGTACGGGCTCACCGCGGCGCTGCTCGGCGAGATCACGGTGAAGGACGGCGCGGTGACGCAGGGCAACTACGGGGACTATCCGGCGCTGCGGCTCGACGCGACGCCTGCGATCGAGGTGCACATCGTGAACTCGGGGCCGGAATTCATCTCGGGCATCGGCGAGCCCGGCACACCGCCGGTCGCGCCCGCCGTGTGCAACGCGATCTTTGCGGCAACCGGTCACCGGGTGCGCACACTGCCGGTCCGGCTCCCGGATCGCGGCGCCGCCTGAACGGCGCGCGGGAAATCAGTCCTGCGCGGGATCCGCGTCGATCACAAGGTCGTCGAGTTCCGGCACGCGCAGATCGAAACCCACGCTGCGCCACTCGCGCGCCTCGGTCTTGAGGGCCGCCGCGGTGAGGGGATGCCGCTTGAGCCAGCCGAGGGGCAGTCGCAGCTCGAAGCGCCTGTCCTTGGCCGTGGCACCCACGACCGGAACCTCGAGCGGCAGCCGGGCCCGCAGGAACAGGCAGGCCAGCCGGAGCGCGAGGATGAGCGTCCAGTCGGACGCGTCGGTCACGAGCGGCCGCGTCTTCTCCAGGGTGCCGCGATGCGCGAGCACCAGAAGCGCGACATGCGCCTGCTCCATGCGCGAGAACCCCGGCATGTCCGCGTTGTTCAGAATGTAGGCGGAGTGCTTGTGGTAGCCGGTGTGCGCCACCATGAGGCCGATCTCGTGCAGGCTGGCGGCCCAGGCCAGCACCTGCCGGGCGGAATCTTCGTCGGCCCGCTTGCCCGCGAGCGCCGCGAACAGGTCGAGCGCGAGCGATTCGACGCGCCGCGCCTGCTGGACGTCCACGTGATAGCGCTTCGCGAACTGACGGACCGTCGCATCGCGCATGTCGCGATGGTGGAAGCGGCCCAGCATGTCGTACAGGATGCCCTGCCGCATGGCACCGTTCGCGAGGATCATCCGGTCGACGCCCAGCTCGGCGAAGATGCCCGCCATGATGGCGAGGCCGCCGGGCAGCACCGTGGCGCGGTCCGCCTTGAGCCCGAGGGAGGCCACCTTCTCCACGTCGCCCACGCGCAGCAGTTGCGCCCGCAGCCGGTCGATGCCCTCCGCGGTGATGGCGCCATCGCCCCAGCCGTGCATGATCAGCAGGTCGGCGATGGCCCGCGCCGTGCCCGAGGATCCCACGGCCTGGTGCCAGTGGCCCGCCGAGAACTCGGACTCGATGGTCTGGACCTCGATGCGGGCCGCCATCTCGGCCTGGCGCATGGCGTTCTTCGTGATCCGGCCGTCGGGAAAGAACCGCAGCGTGTAGCTCACGCACCCCATGTACAGGCTCTCGAGCTTCTGGGGCCGGTGACCCGATCCGATGATGAATTCGGTGGACCCGCCGCCGATATCCACCACCATGCGGCGTTCGGCCGTGGGCGGCAGGCTGTGGGACACCCCGAGATAGATGAGCCGCGCCTCTTCCTTGCCCGCGACCACGTCGATGGGAAACCCGAGCGCCTCCTCGGCCCGACGCAGGAATTCCTTGGCGTTCTTCGCGACGCGGAGCGTGTTGGTTCCGACGGCGCGCACGGAGTCCGACGGAAATCCGCGGAGGCGCTCGCCGAAGCGCTTCAGGGCGTTCAGCCCGCGCTGCTGCGCGGCCTCGTCGATGAGCTTCTCGGGTGTGAGGCCCGCGGCGAGGCGAACCGCCTCCCGAAGGGAATCGAGCGGGTAGATCTGGTCCTCCACCACCCGCCCCACCTGAAGGCGGAAGCTGTTGGACCCCAGGTCCACGGCGGCGAGCACATCGTGCTCGCGGGCCTCGCCCTCGGGAACCCCGATCTTCGGTGCGACGCTGCCGACTGCCATGCTTCTCCCCGGAGCCCGCCCCCGGTCAGGTCATGATCTCGCGTTCGATCTCCTCGACGCTCACATGGCGGACGTCCTTGCCCTTGACCATGTAGATCACGTACTCCGAGATGTTCTTCGCGTGGTCGCCGATGCGCTCGATGGCCTTGGCGATGAAGAGGATCTCGATGGAAGCGGAGATGGTCCGGGGGTCTTCCATCATGAAGGTGATGAGCTGGCGGATCACGGCGCGGAACTCGTCGTCCACCTGCTGATCCTGGCGCACCACCTCGCCCGAGGCCGACAGGTCGAGCCGGGCGAAGGAGTCGAGCGCCTTGCGCAGCATCTCGGTGGCGATGCCGCCCATCCGGCGGATCTCGTTGAAACGCGGCTGCATGAGCCGGTCGCTGGCATTGATGAGCTTGGCCATGCGGGCGATCTTGGCCGCCTCGTCGCCGATGCGCTCGAGGTCGGTGATGGTCTTCACGACCGTCATGATCATCCGCAGGTCGCCGGCCGCGGGCTGGCGCCGCGCGATGATGGTGCTGCAGTCCTCGTCCAGGGAGACTTCCAGGCCGTTCACCCGGTGATCGTTGTTCTCGACCGTGGTGCAGAGGTCGAAGTCACCGTTCACCAGCGCCTCAAGCGCCAGGCGGATCTGCTCCTCGACCAGACCGCCCATCTGCAGCACCCGGGCTCTCAGGGCCTCCAGCTCGGCGTCGAACTGCTTGGAAGTGTGTTCAGCGTTGGTCATGGCAGGGGCTCTTCGGTGGGAGGACCGGCAGGGTCGGGTTACCCGCTCCGAATCGGCGCAGGTTAGCGCGACTTGATGACGAAATCATGGCTGTCGCAAGGATCACGCCGGGCGGGTGAGTGTCCGGACCCCGTCGGGGGTGCCGAGAAGGAGCACGTCCGCCGGACGCAGGGCGAACAGGCCCACGGTGACGACACCGGGAATCTGGTTGATGCGGCTCTCCATTCCGGCGGGATCGGTGATCGTCAGGCCGCGGACGTCCAGGATCAGGTTGCCGTTATCGGTGACGAACCCCTCCCGCAGGACCGGCGTGCCGCCCAGCGCCGTGAGTTGCCGGGCCACGTGCGCCCGGGCCATGGGAATGACCTCCACCGGCAGGGGAAAGCGTCCCAGGGTGTCGACCAGCTTGGAGCCGTCCGCGATGCAGACGAACTGCCGGGCCACCGATCCCACGATCTTTTCGCGGGTGAGCGCGCCGCCGCCGCCCTTGATCATGGCGAGGCCGGGCGTGATCTCGTCGGCCCCGTCCACGTACACGGGCAGGTCCGAAACGTCGTTCAGGTCCAGGACGGGGATCCCGTGCGCCGCCAGCCGCGCGGCCGTGGCCTCGGAACTGGCCACCGCACCCCGGATGCGCCCGCGCATGGCACCAAGCGCATCGATGAAGTGGTTGGCGGTCGACCCGGTGCCCACGCCGACGATGGCGCCCTCGGGCACATAGGGAATCGCGGCGCGCCCCACGGCGGCCTTCAATGCGTTCTGGTCCATCTTTCCTCGGTGCTGTGCCCCGGGCAGCCGAGCCCGGTTCCCAAGAAGGGGAGCATAGCGACAAGTGAGTGCGTGCTCAAATCCGCCTTTGCCGGAAGGGCATGCGCTGCTACCCTTGCGGATTGCAGTGGCAGGTCTCCTTCCCATGGCAATCGATTATCTGGCCCGCATCCTCAACGCCCGGGTCTACGACGTCGCCGTCGAAACCCCGCTCGATCCCGCGCCTCTCCTGTCCGCCCGTCTCGGCAACGAACTCCTGCTCAAGCGGGAGGACCTCCAGCCGGTCTTCTCGTTCAAGATCCGCGGGGCCTACAACAAGATGGCGGCGCTCGACGCCCGGGCGCTTGCCCGGGGCGTCATCGCAGCCTCGGCGGGCAACCACGCCCAGGGCGTTGCCCTCTCCGCCCGCAAGCTCGGCTGCCGGGCGGTCATCGTCATGCCCGTGACGACCCCCCGCATCAAGGTGGACGCGGTGGCGGCCCGGGGGGCCGAAGTGGTGCTCGCCGGCGACTCGTACGACGAGGCCTACGCGCACGCGCGCGGTCTGGCGACGAAGCAGGGACTCACCTTCGTGCATCCGTACGACGACCCGGATGTCATCGCCGGGCAGGGCACCATCGGCATGGAGATCCTGCAGCGCCACAGCGGGCCGCTCGATGCCATCTTCGTCGCGGTGGGGGGCGGCGGCCTCATTTCGGGCATCGGCGCGTACGTGAAGCGCGTCCGGCCCCAGGTGAAGGTGATCGGCGTGGAGCCCGCCGACTCCGATGCCATGACGCGGTCGTTGAAGGCTGGGCGGCGCGTCCGCCTTGCGAACGTGGGCCTGTTCGCCGACGGGGTCGCGGTGAAGCAGGTGGGTCGCGAGCCCTTCCGGCTGGCCCGCGAGGTGGTGGACGACATGGTCCTGGTGGACACCGACGCCATCTGTGCGGCGATCAAGGACGTGTTCGAGGATACCCGGACGGTCCTGGAGCCCGCGGGCGCCCTGGCGGTGGCCGGAGCCAAGGCCTGGGTGGACCGGAAGCGAGTGCGCGACCGGCGCCTGGTGGCGGTGGCCTGCGGCGCCAACATGAATTTCGACCGCCTGCGCTTCGTGGCCGAGCAGGCCGAACTGGGCGAGCGGCGCGAAGCCGTGCTCGCCGTCACCATCCCCGAGACCCCGGGCAGCTTCAAGCGCTTCTGCCACCTGCTCGGACGCCGCAACGTCACGGAATTCAACTACCGCTATGCCGATGCCGAAGAAGCGCATGTGTTCGTGGGCGTGCAGGTCACCGGTCGTGACGAAACGCGGCAGTTGCTGCGCACGCTGAACGAGGCGGGCCTGAAGGCCCTGGATTTCAGCGACAACGAAATGGCCAAGCTGCACGTGCGTCACCTGGTCGGCGGCCGCGCCCCGTCGGTGGAACACGAGGTGCTCCACCGGTTCGAGTTTCCCGAACGGCCCGGAGCCCTCATGCGATTCCTCGACGCGCTCGGTCACGACTGGAACATCAGTCTGTTCCACTACCGGAACCACGGTGCGGACTACGGGCGGGTGCTGTGCGGCATCCAGGTGCCGCCGCACACCCGCGCCGCCTTCCGCCGGTTCCTGAAGGAACTCAACTATCCCCACTGGGACGAGACCGGCAATCCGGCGTTCCGGCTGTTCCTGTGAGTCCCGTGATCCGCCTCTGCCTCGCGCTGCTCGTCCTCCTGATGCCGCTGTCCCTCCGGGCTGCACCCGGCGACGAGCTGTTCATGGCCGCGCGGGAGGCTGCGCAGCGCAACGACCTCGTCCGGCTCGCCCAGCTGGCGCCGTCGCTGCAGTCGCATCCCCTGCTGCCGTACGTGGAGCTGTGGCAGCTCCGGCCGCGGCTGGTCGAACTGCCGGAAGCCGACGTCCGGGCCTTCCTCACGCGCTACGAGGGCCAGCTGCTCGGCAACCGCCTGCGCGCCGACTGGCTGCGGACCCTCGGCCGCCGCCAGATGTGGGACGCCTTCGATCGCGACTGGAGTGCACTGGTGGACCCGGATCAGGAACTCCAGTGCCTCCGCATCCAGGCCTCGTACGGAAAGGACCCGAAGTCGCTCTCGGCCCAGCGCAACCTCTGGTCCACGGGCAAGGAACTCCCCGACGCCTGCGCCCCCGTGTTCGAAGCGATGTTCGCCTCCGGCCTCCTCAAGGAGGCCGACGCCTGGGAGCGCGTGCGGCTCGCCCTTCAGGCCAACAACGCCTCGCTCGCGCGCGCCCTCGGTCAGCGGCTGTCCGGCTGGACGCCTGCCGCCTCCAAGCTTCTCGACACGGCCGCCGCCAACCCGAGCCGGTACCTCGCGTCGCCCAAGCTCGCGCTGCACTCGCGTGCCCACCGGGAGATCGCCCTGTTCGCGCTCGGACGGGTCGCGTCCGAACTGCCCGACCGCGCCGCCGACCTGTGGGACGACCTGGGCAGCCGCTTCCCGCGCGACGATCGGGAGTTCGGCTGGAGCCAGATCGCGGTGGTCGGCGCACGCAAGCATTCGCCGCATGCGCTCGCGTGGTTCCGCAAGGGCGGCGACACGCGGCTCGACGACGCGCAGCTGGAATGGCGTGCCCGGGCCTGCCTGCGCGCTCAGGCTTGGCCGGACCTGCTGAAGACGCTCGAAACGATGAGCGCCGACACGCGCGAACGTCCCGTCTGGCGGTTCTGGCGCGCGCGCGCCTTGCGGGACACCGGACGCGAACCGGAAGCCATGCCGATCCTCGCCGTGCTCGCCGGCGAGCATCACTTCCACGCACAGCTCGCGCTGGAAGCCCTCGGGCCGAGCGTCGGACCCGCGCCCGTCATGCACAAGCCTTCCGAGGACGAGGTGACCGCCGCCGCCGGAACGCCCGGTCTCCGGCGTGCGCTCGCGTTCTACCGTCTGGGCCTGCGCTACGAAGGGAACCTCGAGTGGATCTGGACGGTCCGGGACATGGACGACGCGCGGCTGCTCGCCGCTGCGGAACTCGCCCGGCGAGAAGGCTGGTGGGAGCGCGCCATCAACACGGCCGAGAAGACCCGCACGCTCACGAACATGGAACTCCGCTACCCGACGCCCTACGAGAACCTGCTGCGCGCACGCGCGAAGGAGTTCGACGTGGACGAGGCCTGGGTCTACGGACTGGTCCGCCAGGAAAGCCGCTTCAACGCGACCGCCCGGTCCAGCGTCGGCGCCTCCGGTCTCATGCAGATCATGCCGGACACCGCGCGCTGGATTGCGGGCAAGCTGGGCATCAAGGGGTGGCGGCAGGGCACGGAGACCGACCCCGAAACCAACGTGAACTTCGGCACCTTCTACCTCAAGGAAATGCTCGTACGCCTCGATGGCAGCCCGGTGCTCGCGTCCGCCGCCTACAACGCCGGCCCGGGCCGCGCGCAGAACTGGCGCGCGACGGTGCCGCTGGAGGGCGCCATCTACATCGACACGATCCCGTTCACCGAGACGCGCGACTACGTGCGCAAGGTGATGGCCAACACCGCCCAGTACGCGCGCCAGTTCGGCCGTCAGATGGAATCGCTCACGCAGCGGCTCGGTGTCGTGCAACCCCGCGCCGGCGGCTGACCGCCTCGGCGCCTTCCTGGCATTTCCGGACTCCGCATGAAACTCCAGACCGTATGCATCCTGGGCGGCAGCGGCTTCGTGGGCCGCCACCTCGCCGAAATCCTCGTGCGCCGCGGGCTCGACGTCCGCATCCCGACGCGCCGCCGCGAGCGCGCGAAGGAGCACCTCATCCTTCTGCCGACCGTCGAACTGGTCCAGGCCGACCTCCACGACCCGCAGGCGCTGCGCCGCCTCGTGACCGGCTGCGACGCGGTGATCAACCTCGTGGGCGTGCTGCACGACAAGCGTGGCAACGGCTTCGTGCGCAACCACGCCGAGCTGCCCGCGAAGGTGGTTGCCGCCTGCCGCGAGGCCGGCGTGCCGCGCATCGTGCACATGAGCGCCCTGGGTGCGGATGCCAGCGGCCCGAGCGCCTATCTGCGCTCCAAGCACCAGGGCGAGGAGGCCATCCGGAAGGCGTCCGCCCACGGCATCGGCGTCACGATCTTCCGGCCATCGGTGATCTTCGGCCCCGGCGACAGCTTCCTGTCGCTGTTTGCCGGCCTCGCTCGGCTCGCACCCGTGCTGCCGCTCGGTGGCGCGTCCGCACGCTTCCAGCCGGTGTTCGTCGAGGACGTGGTGCGCGTGTTCGCCGACAGCCTCACGATGCCCGGCACCTTCGGCAAGACCTACGAGCTGTGCGGCCCCCGCGAGTACACGCTGCGCGAACTGGTGGCCTACGTCTGCAGCGTGATCGGCGTTTCGCGTCCGATCCTGGCGCTGCCCGCGCCGCTCGCGTATCTGCAGGCGCTCACGCTGGAGATGCTGCCCGGCTCGCTCATGACGCGCGACAACCTCGCGTCCATGAGCCGGCCGAACGTCTGCGGGTGCGCCTTCCCGCCCGAGTTCGGTTTCGCGCCGACGCCGCTCGAGTCCGTGGCGCCCGCGTACCTCGCGGACACGGGGACGCGCGCGCGCCTCGACCGCTTCCGTGGCCGCGCGGGCCGCGCCTGAACCGGCACGCGGGCCCCGGAAGCATGAAGATCTTCCGTGTCGGCGGCTCGGTCCGTGACGAACTGCTGGGCCTGCCCGTGAAGGACCGCGACTACGTGGTCGTGGGTGCGACGCCCGAGGGCATGACCGCGCTCGGCTTCCGGCCCGTCGGCAAGGACTTCCCCGTGTTCCTGCACCCGCAGACGGCGGAGGAATACGCCCTCGCGCGCACGAGCGCAAGAGCGGCCGCGGCTACAAAGGCTTCGTCGTGCAGGCGGATCCGGCCGTCACCCTGGACGAGGACCTCGCGCGGCGCGATCTCACCATCAACGCCATGGCACTCGGCGAGGACGGCACGCTCATCGACCCGTTCGGCGGCGAGCGCGATCTCCGCGCCGGCGTGCTGCGGCCACGTGAGTCCCGCCTTCGTGGAAGACCCCGTGCGCATCCTGCGCGTCGCTCGCTTCGCGGCGCGATTCGGATTCCGGTTGGCGGAGGACACCGCGGCACTGATGCGCCACATGGTCGACACGGGCGAAGTGGACCACCTCGTTCCCGAGCGCGTGTGGCAGGAGGTGTCGCGCGGACTGATGGAAGCGAAGCCGTCGGTGATGTTCGGCGTGCTCGCAGAGTGCGGCGCGCTGCCGCGCATCGCCCCCGAGTGGGCCGACGCTCTGGATGCAAGGCATCCGCTCGCCCGCGACACGCTCGCCACCCTCGACCGCGCAGCGGAACACGGTGCCTCGCTGCCGGTGCGGTTCGCGATCGTCGCGCATCGGCTCGGGCCGCAACTCGACGCCCTGTGCGAACGACTGCGCGTGCCCAACGACTGCCGCGATCTCGCGCGGGTCTGCCACGAAGCCGCCACCGCCGTGCGCCTGGCACCGACGCTCGGGCCCGATGGAATCGTCGGCCTCTTCCAGCAGGCCGATGCCTTCCGTCGCACCGCGCGCTTCGAGCTGGCGCTCGAAGTGCTCGCGCTCGAGGATGGCGAGTCGCCGGACGCCTATGCACCCGCGGTGCACCTGCGGCGCGCACTCACTGCGACCCAGACGGTGGACGCCGCCGCGATTGCCCGCATCGGCTCGCCCGCGGAGATTCCGGCGCGCATCCGTGAAGCGCGCATCGCGGCGGTCCGCGACGCCCTGGCGCGGTAACATCCCGGCGTCCGGGACCGACCGCGCGTCCCGCCTTCCGGAGACCGTCGCAGATGATCGACCTGTACACGTGGGGCACGCCGAACGGCCGCAAGGTATCCATCATGCTCGAGGAGTGCGGGCTGCCCTATCGCGCGCATGCGATCAACATCGGCAAGGACGAGCAGTTCACGCCGGACTTCCTGGCGATCAATCCGAACGGCAAGATCCCGCGATCACCGACGACGACGGCCCGGGCGGAAAGCCCTCGCCCTGTTCGAGTCCGGCGCGATCCTCGTGTATCTCGCGGGCAAGACCGGGCGCTTCCTCCCCGAAGACCTCGCGCGCCGCTACGAGGCACTGCAGTGGCTCATGTTCCAGATGGGCGGCGTGGGCCCGATGCTCGGGCAGGCGCATCACTTCCTGCGTGCCGCGAAGGAGCCGGTGCCCTACGCCGTCGAGCGCTACAAGAAGGAGACGCGGCGCCTGTACGGCGTGCTCGACCGGCACCTGAGCCGGCACGCGTATCTGGCCGACGAATACTCCATCGCCGACATGGCGACCTACCCGTGGATCGCGCGCCACGAGTGGCATCAGGTGGACCTCGCGGATTTTCCCGCGGTGGCCGCATGGTTCGCCGATCTGTCGAAACGCCCCGCCGTCGTCGCGGGGATGAAGGTGCCGTTCCTGAACTGACGCGGGCCGCGCGGTTCCCGTACGGCGCCCGGAACCTCACGAAACCTCAAGTTTGGAACGGCCGGGCCGTTACGGAAGTGTTCTCCCGTGGTGGCCCCATGTCCGACAAGCTTCCGGAAAAGATCGGCAAGTATCGCGTGCTGCGCGAACTGGGCCGCGGCGCGACGAGCCACGTGTACCTTGCCGAAGACGCCTTCCGCAATCGCGAGGTGGCCATCAAGGTCGTGCGCTCCGCACATGCCACCGACACGGATCTGAGTCGCCGCTACAGCGCGTCTTCATGAACGAGGCCGCGCTGGCCGGCCGGCTCAACCACCCACACATCGTTGCCATCTACGATGCGGCGTCCGACGACGAGATGAGCTATCTCGTCATGGAGCGTGTCGACGGCGCACGCTCGACCAGTACTGCACCCCCGATGCGCTGCTGCCGCTCGACGGCTGGTGGAGATCGTCTTCAAGGCGACGATCGCGCTCGACTACGCGCACCGCCAGGGCGTGATCCACTGCGACATCAAGCCCGCGAACATCCTCATCGCGGGCGAGACGGACATCAAGATCTCCGACTTCGGGGCGGCGTACTTCGGCAACGCGGAGCACACGTTCCTCACCGGCGTGGGCTCGCCTGCGTACATGTCCCCGGAGCAGATCCAGGAGCGGCAGGTCACCCACCCAGACGGACATCTACTCGCTCGGCGTGGTGATGTACCAGCTGCTGACCGGCCGCCTGCCCTTCCAGGGTTCGAGCCGCGGCAGCCTGCTCTACCAGATCGTGAACATCGAGGCCGTGCCGCCGTCGGTCATCCGGCCGATGCTGCCGCCCGAGCTCGACCGCATCGTGCTCAAGGCGATGGCGAAATCGCTGACCGAGCGCTACGGCCACGTGGATGGACTTCAGCCGCGACCTCGCACAGGCATTCAAGCACCTCACCGTGCCGCAGCACTCCGCCTCCGACACCGAGAAGTTCACGGCGCTGCGGGGCCTGCCCTTCTTCCAGGATTTCCGGGACGTGGACTTGTGGGAAGCACTGCGGATGGCGCGCTGGGAGCGCAAGTCGGCGGGGGATGTGATTCTCCAGGAAGGCACGGTGCACGAAGGCTTCTTCGTGGTGGCATGCGGTGCCATCGAGATCACGCGCGGGGGCCGGATGCTCGACCGCGGCGAACCCGGGCACTGCTTCGGGAACATCCTGTATTTCGAGGACGTCCCGCAGCCGCCGGACCACGACGGTGCGTGCGGCGGAGGAGTGCGATCTGCTGGCGGTGCGCGCCGTGGACCTGCGCGTGGCGTCGGAATCATTGCAGATGCAGTTCAACCGGGCCTTCATCCGTCTGCTGGTGCACCGGCTGGAACATCGGGAGGAACGGCTGCTGGCCGAATGGCCGGAGCGAAGGCGAGGCGGGCCTGAGCGCCGGACGCGACGTCCGGCGGGAAACGCCTCAGGGCACCAGCAGGACGGGCACTTCCGTCCGGTGCACGACCTTCGCGGCCACCGAGCCGAGGAACATGCCCGTGATCGCGCCCAGACCGCGCGTGCCCATGACGATCTGACGGCAGCCCGTATCGCGCGCGATGCGGTCAAGATTCTCGGCCGCACACCCACCAGGATGTGGTGCTCGGCGGAGACTCCGGCGGCCGCGACGAGGTCGCGCGCCTTGGCGAGGGCGGTCTCGCCCTCCTCGCGATAGAAGCTGTCGATCTGGGGCCGGGTCGAGGAACATCTTCACGGCGCCGGAAACCACGGACGCCTGCACGTTGACCAGCACGACGTGGATCGGATCCCGATAGACGTCCTTCTCGGCCAGCACGTGCCGAACGGCCCGGAGGGCGTTGTCCGAACCGTCCACCGCCACGAGGATGCGCCGCAGTCCGGCGCCGGCGCCTGTCATGATCAGAGCACGCCCTTGAGGAGCTTGCCCATCTCGGCGGGATTGCGCGTTACCTTGATGCCGCAGGCGTCCATCACCGTGATCTTCTCGTCCGCCGTGCCCTTGCCGCCGGAGATGATGGCGCCGGCGTGCCCCATGCGCTTTCCGGGCGGGGCGGTGACGCCCGCGATGAACCCCACGATGGGCTTCTTCATGTGCTCCTTGGCCCAGAGCGGCGGCTGTTTCCTCGTCGGAACCGCCGATCTCGCCGATCATGATGACGGCGTCGGTCTCGGGGTCGTCGTTGAACAGGCGCAGCACGTCGATGTGCTTGAGACCGTTGACGGGGTCACCGCCGATACCCACCGCGGACGACTGACCCAGACCCAGTTCGGAGAGCTGGCCCACAGCCTCGTAGGTCAGCGTACCGGAGCGCGACACCACGCCGATGCGGCCCTTCTTGTGGATGTGGCCCGGCATGATGCCGATCTTGATCTCGTCGGGCGTGATGACGCCGGGGCAGTTCGGGCCCACGAGCAGCGTCCTGCGGTTCTCCTTCCGCATGCGGTCACGCACGACGATCATGTCGCGCACCGGGATGCCCTCGGTGATGCAGATGACGAGGTCCAGGTCGGCCTCGACGGCTTCCCAGATGGCCGCGGCGGCGCCCGCAGGCGGCACGTAGATGACCGAGGCGTTGGCGCCCGTCTGCTTCTTCGCGTCGGCGACCGACGCGAAGATAGGGATGCCCTCGAAATCCGTGCCGGCCTTCGTGGGGTGCACCCCGCCCACGAAGCAGCCTTGCCGTTCGCGTAGTCGCGGCACATGCGGGTGTGGAACTGGCCGGTCTTGCCGGTGATGCCCTGCGTGAGCACGCGGGTGTTCTTGTCGATGAGGATGGCCATGCGATGTCCTGCGGTTCGTGCCGGAAGCCGGCTCGTCAGTGTTGGCGGGAGGCGGCGACGACCCGTTCGGCCGCCTCGGCCATGTTGTTCGCCGTGATGATGGGCAGTCCGATTCGGCAAGGATCTGCTTGCCGAGATCCTCGTTGGTGCCCTTCATGCGGACCACCAGCGGCACGGCGAGCTTCACCTCGCGGGCCGCGGCCACCACCCCCTGGGCGATGGTGTCGCACTTCATGATGCCGCCGAAGATGTTGACGAGGATGGCCTTCAGGTTCGGGTTGCGCAGCATGATCTTGAAGGCTTCGGTCACCTTCTCGGTGGTGGCGCCGCCGCCCACGTCGAGGAATTGGCCGGGCTGCCGCCGTAGAGCTTGATGGTGTCCATCGTCGCCATCGCGAGGCCGGCGCCATTCACCAGGCAGCCGATGTTGCCGTCCAGCGAGATGTAGGACAGGTCGAACTTGGAGGCTTCGATCTCGGCCGGGTCCTCCTCGTCGAGGTCGCGCAGGGCGACGATCTCGGGTGGCGGTAGAGCGCGTTGGAATCGAAGTTCATCTTGGCGTCGAGCGCGAGCACGTTGCCGTCGCCGGTGAGGATGAGCGGGTTGATCTCGGCCAGCGAGGCGTCGGTCTCCCAGAACCCCTTGTAGAGCGCCTGGAGCATCGCGCGGGCCTGGGGCAGCGAAGCCTCGGGGATACCGATCTTGCGGGAGACGTCATCCGCATCGGCGTCGGTGAGACCGGCCACCGGGTCGACGTAGACCTTGTGGATCTTCTCGGGCGTGTGCGCCGCGACTTCCTCGATGTCCATCCCGCCTTCGCTGGACGCCATCAGGCACACCTTCTGGGTGCCGCGATCGACCACGAGGCCGATGTACAGCTCCTTGCGGATGTCGGCGCCTTCCTCGATGAGCAGGCGGCGGACCTTCTGGCCCTCGGCGCCGGTCTGGTGGGTGACGAGCTGCATCCCGAGGATGCGGCTCGACCAGTCGCGGACCTCGTCCGGCGACTTGGCGGACCTTGACCCCGCCGCCCTTGCCGCGGCCGCCCGCGTGGATCTGGGCCTTCACGACCCAGACCTTGCCACCCAGGGTGGCGGCGGCCTGCACGGCCTCGTCGACGGTGAAGCAGGGAATGCCGCGCGGCGTCTTCACGCCGAACGACCGGAGGAGTTCCTTGGCCTGATATTCGTGGACTTTCATGCGGGTGCCGGGGTGCGTGCGCCGCCGTGGCGCCAACACCGTCGGATGGTGGGGAAAGCCGGGAGTATATAGCGCGCTTCATGCCTCCCGCATCGCATCAATGCACGCAATTCGCGAAGCCGGTCTTCGCCATCCGTCCTGGGCGGGCCCGGTACCGCCCGGGCTCGCGCGCCCCACTTTCCTATCATCCGACCCTCCGAACCTCTTGCGACGCGCGGGACTTCCCGACGATAATTAGCAGCCTCGACGGTCGAGTGCTAACAACCGACCGGACCGAATCCCCAACCGTCTGTTCTGCAAGGAGATATCTCATGAAGATCCGTCCGCTGCACGATCGCGTGATCGTCAAGCGGCCTGGAGGAAGAGCGCAAGACCGCCTCCGGCATCGTCATTCCCGACACTGCCGCCGAGAAGCCCGACCAGGGCGAGATCGTGGCCGTGGGTACCGGCAAGGTCCTGAAGACGGCAAGGTCCGCCCCCTGGAACTCAAGAAGGGCGACCGCGTCCTGTTCGGCAAGTACTCCGGCCAGACCGTGAAGGTCGACGGCGAGGAACTGCTCGTCATGCGCGAGGAAGACATCATGGGTGTGGATCGAGGCGTAAGCCCGGTCGCCCCTTCCTCCCCATCCCGCATTCAACACCGGAAGGCAGTCGCGCCGTCCGGTTCAGGAGATACAAACCATGGCAGCGAAAGAAGTCCGTTTTCACGATTCCGCCCGTCACCGCATCGTCGCCGGCGTCAACGTCCTGGCCGATGCCGTCAAGGTGACCCTCGGCCCCAAGGGCCGCAACGTGGTGCTCGAGCGCTCCTTCGGCGCCCCCACCATCACCAAGGACGGTGTGTCCGTCGCCAAGGAAATCGAACTGAAGGACAAGTTCGAGAACATGGGCGCCCAGATGGTGAAGGAAGTCGCCTCCAAGACCTCCGACGTGGCCGGTGACGGCACCACCACCGCCACCGTGCTGGCCCAGGCCATCGTCCAGGAAGGCATGAAGTTCGTGGCCGCCGGCATGAACCCGATGGACCTGAAGCGCGGCATCGACAAGGCCGTCACGGCGGTCGTCGAAGAGCTCAAGAAGATGAGCAAGCCCTGCTCGACCAGCAAGGAGATCGCCCAGGTGGGCTCCATCTCCGCCAACTCCGACTCCGACATCGGCCAGATCATCGCCGACGCGATGGAGAAGGTCGGCAAGGAAGGCGTCATCACCGTCGAGGACGGTTCCCGGCCTGCACAACGAGCTGGAAGTGGTCGAGGGCATGCAGTTCGACCGCGGCTACCTGTCTCCCTACTTCATCAACAACGCCGAGCGCCAGATCGCCGTGCTCGACAACCCCTTCGTCCTGCTGCACGACAAGAAGATCGCGAACATCCGCGATCTGCTGCCCGTGCTGGAACAGGTCGCCAAGTCCGGCCGTCCGCTGCTGATCATCGCCGAGGAAGTGGAAGGCGAAGCGCTGGCCACCCTCGTCGTGAACAACATCCGCGGCATCCTGAAGACCTGCGCCGTGAAGGCCCCGGGCTTCGGTGACCGCCGCAAGGCCATGCTGGAAGACATCGCCATCCTGACGGGCGGCACGGTGATCGCCGAGGAAGTGGGTCTGTCCTCGAGAAGGCTTCCCTGAACGATCTCGGCCAGGCCAAGCGCATCGAAGTGGGCAAGGAAGAGACGACCATCATCGACGGCGCCGGCGACGCGAAGGCGATCGAGGCCCGCGTGAAGACCATCCGCACCCAGATCGAGGAAGCCACCTCCGACTACGACCGCGAGAAGCTGCAGGAACGCGTGGCCCAAGCTGGCCGGCGGCGTGGCCGTGATCAAGGTCGGTGCCGCGACCGAAGTCGAGATGAAGGAGAAGAAGGCCCGCGTGGAAGACGCGCTGCACGCCACCCGTGCCGCCGTCGAGGAGGGCATCGTCGCCGGTGGCGGCGTGGCCCTGCTGCGCGCCCGCGCCAACGTCTCGGTCAAGGGCGACCACCACGACCAGGACGCCGGCATCAAGATCGTGATGCGTGCGATCGAGGAGCCGATGCGCGCCATCGCCTCCAACGCCGGTGCCGAACCCTCCGTCGTGATCAACAAGGTCCTCGAAGGCAAGGGCAACTTCGGCTACAACGCCGCCACCGACACCTACGGTGACATGGTGGAGCAGGGCGTGCTGGACCCCACCAAGGTGACGCGCTGCGCCCTGCAGAACGGCCGCCTCCGTGGCCGGCCTGATCCTGACGACCGACGCCATGGTCGCCGAACTGCCCAAGGACGACGCCCCGATGGCCGGTGGCGGCGGCATGGGTGGCATGGGCGGCATGGACATGTAACACCCGCCCGCTGCGGCTCCCTCGCGGAGCCGCGCGCGCAGCGCGCCCCGGACGGCAACGTCCGGGGCGTTTTCGTTTGTGGGTCGGCGGGCAGGGCTCTACACTCGGACGTCACGAGCCGATTCATCACCCCATGTCCCAGGATGCGCGCCCCGTCGGCGCGAACCTCGTTGCCGCCACGGTGGCGGAACTGCGCCGTCACGCGCCGTTCGATCGCATGGCGGGCGAACACCTGGCGTGGATGGTCGAACGGATGTCCCTCGTGTATCACGCGCCGGCCAGGTCGTGCTTCAGCCGACCGACGGCGAAGCGCGGCACCTGTACGTCATCCGCTCCGGGGACCTGGTGGGGTTCGACCCGGAACAGAGCGCCGACGATGCGCCCCTCTGGCATCTCGGGGCCGGCGACTGCTTCCCGCTCGGCGCGCTCGTGGGCCGCCCGCGCCGTCACGAGCCGTTACGTGGCCTCGGGCGATCTGTTCTGCTTCCGCCTCGCCGCCCAGGACTTCCATACCGCACTCGCCGCCTCACCGCCGCTGCGCGACTTCGCGACGCAGCGTCTGGCGACGCTGTTGCTCGATTCCCGGCGCAGCCTCAGGCGCGAATCCTTCGACGGCGAGGCAATCCCTCGAGCGCCGCCTGCGGGACGTCGTCCCGGGCGGCACCATCACTTGCCGTGCCGGCGACACCCTGCGGGACGTCCTGCGCGCGATGCAGGGCGGCGCGGCCGACTCGATCCTCGTCGTGCGCGAAGACGGCTCGGCCCACGGCATCTTCACGCTGCGCGACCTGCGCGACCGCGTGGTCCTCGGCGGACGCGATGCGGGCATCCCGGTCGCGGAAGTCATGACGCCGGACCCCATCACGCTCGACACCGACGCGCTCGCCTTCGAGGCCGCGGCGACGATGGCCGAGCACGGGTTCCGCCACGTGGTCGTGACGGAGGGCGGCCGCGCCATCGGCATCGTCGCGGATGCCGATCTCTTCGCGGCTCAGCAGTCGGCGTCGCGGCTGTGGCGGCGGCCATCCGGTCCGCGCGCGATCTGGTCCAGCTCGTCCACTGCGCGGAGCAGGTACGGGTGCTCGTGCGCCAGCTCGGCCGGCAGGGCCTGCCCGCGGAACAGCTCACCCGTCTCGTCGCGACGCTCAACGACCACATCACCGTCCGCGTGGTCGGGTTCGAGGCGGACGCGGCACGGTTTGGACGGCGTGCGCTACTGCTGGCTCGCCTTCGGGTCGAAGGCCGCCGCGAACAGACCTTCGCCACGGACCAGGACAACGGTCTCGTCTTCGAGTGCCGCCCGGCGCGGCCGTGGAGACTGTACGCCCCCGCATGCTCGCCTTCGCCCGGAGCGTGAACGAGTCGCTCGCGCGCTGCGGCTTCCCCTTGTGCGAAGGCGGCGTGATGGCCGGCAACGAACGGGGTGCCTCACCCCCGGCGAGTGGCGTGAAGCCTTCGGCAGCTGGCTCGCTGCGCCGGACGGCGAGGCGCTGCTGCACGCCGCCATCTTCTTCGATCTGCGGCCTCTGACCGGCGACCTCGCGCTGGGCGAAGCGCTGCAAGACTGGCTCGCGGACGAAGCCAGGGACGCTCCGTGTTCCTGCGCCTGCTCGCGACCAATGCGCTCGGGCGCACGCCGCCTCTCGGCATCCTCAAGGACTTCAGCGTGTCCGATCACGACGGCCACGCCGACACGCTGGACCTCAAGATCGACGGCGCCGCGATCTTCGTGGACGCCGCGCGCGTGATGGCGCTCGCCGAGGGTGTCGCGCGCGCAGGGACCGCGGAGCGCATCCGCGAAGGCGGCGCGGCGCCGGGGCCTCGCGGATGCGGACGCGGGACGGATGGCTGGATGCCTTCCACTTTCTGCAGCAGGTCCGTCTCGACCATCAGCTGCGGTGCATCGAGGGCGGCCGCGCCCCGGACAACTACGTGGCGCCGGACGCCCTGAACACACTCGACCGCCGGATCCTGCGGGAGGCGCTGCGTCAGGCGCGCCGCATCCAGGAACGCCTGCGGCTCGACTACCGCCTGTGAGCCTGTGGTCCGGCTGGTGGCGGCGCCCCCGGACCGCGCTGCCGGAGTCCGTGTCGGCGACGGTGCGCTCGTGGGAGGCCATGCGTGCGCCGGACGACCACGCACGGCCATCGGACACCCGGTTCGTCGTCGTCGACCACGGAAAACCACCGGCCTCGACCCGGGGCGCGCCGAACTCATCCTCACGATCGGCGCCTGCACGATCGTGGGGCGAGGCCATCGACCTGTCCTCCCACTACGAAGTGGGCGTGCGACCGAGCGTCCCGAGCGCCAGGGACAACGTCCTCGTGCACCAGATCGGCCACGCCCGTCAGGCCCGGGGACTGCCCCTGGACATCGCCCTCGCGGAATGGCTCGCCTACTGCGGCCGGCCCGTATTCGTCGGCTTCCACGCGCGCTTCGATGCGACCGTGCTCGCCCGGCACGCCCGTGCATCCCTGGGCGTGGCGCTGGCAGGGCCGTGGCTGACGTGGGACTCCTGCTGCGCGGGCTCTTTCCGGGCGAGGGCCCGGCCCATCCGGACCTGGACTACTGGGCCGGACGGTTCTCGCTGCCGGTCGCCGCGCGTCACGGCGCGCTCGCGGATGCCTATCTCACCGCCGCCCTGTTCCTGGTCGTGCTGCGCTCGGCCCCACCGCGGCATGTCGCGACCGTGTCCCACCTGTTCGCCTGGCAGGACGCGACGAGGGACCGGGTCGCCCGGCCCGAAGGTCACTTTCCGGGCGCCTGACGCCACGCCGCCCGCCCCCGGGCCGTTCTTTGACTTTTCCCGAGGTGCCGCATATCCTCGATCGGCCGATTTTCCGGTGGGTTGCGCAACGCCCCCGGGAAATCCGGCGCACCCAGCGGGCGTTGAGGGACCCCGCCGACTGGCATGACAAGCGGAGCACGGTGGTCACACCGTCAGCACCCACAGGAGGAGGTACGCAATGGCCAAGACGCCAATGAATTGGGTCGCCATCGACCAGGACCCTCGATTCCAGGAACTGCATCGCAAGAAGAGCGCGTTTCTCTGGGGCCTGATGGTCTTTTCCATCATCTACTACTTTCTTCTTCCCATCGGCGCGGCGTATTTCACCGATCTCTTCAAGATCAAGGTGTGGGGCCCCATCAACGTGGGCCTGCTGTTCGCCCTGTCGGAGTTCATCGTCGCCTGGGGCATCGCGTGGATCTACGCCCGCCGCGCCAACTCCGAGTTCGACGCCATGACGCTCGAGATCAACCGCGCGGCCGCCTCCATGGGAGGTGCCAAGTGATCCGGTGTCTCGCCCGCGGCCTCGCCGCCCCCGCACTCCTCGCCCTGCCGGCGATCGCATCCGCCGCGGACACCAGCGCCGTCAACGAGAAGTTCCGCTGGCTCACGTTCGTCGTCTTCGGCGCCATCATCGGTCTGACGATGTTCGTCACGTACCTCGCGGCTAAGCGGGTGAAGAGCGCGTCGGAGTTCTACGCAGCCGGCCGTTCCGTAAGCGGCATCCAGAACGGATGGGCCATCGCGGGAGACTACCTGTCCGCCGCGTCGTTCCTCGGTATCGCCGGTCTGATCTCGCTCTACGGCTACGACGGGTTCATGTACTCGGTGGGCTGGCTCGTGGCGTACATCACGGTGCTGCTGGTCATCGCCGAGCCCTGCCGCAACATCGGCAAGTACACCCTCGGCGACATCCTCGCCTTCCGCAACGATCCCAAGTCCGCCAAGACGGTCGCGGCCCTGTCCACCATCACCGTGTCCATCTTCTACCTGACGGCACAGATGGTCGGCGGGGGCGTCCTGGTCAAGACCCTCATCGGCATCGACTACGAGGTGTCGGTCATCGCCGTGGGCGTGCTGATGCTGGCGTACGTCCTGTTCGGCGGCATGGTGGCCACCACCTACGTGCAGATCATCAAGGCGGTACTGCTGGTCACGGCCTCCATCATGCTCGTGGTCTTCACCTGGGCGCCCTACGGCTTCTCCCTGCCCGGATTCCTGCAGGCGGCGGTCGATTCGGCCAATGTTCAGGGGCAGGTGACCAAGCTGATCGGCGACGCCGCGAAGAACATGACACCGCAGGAACTCGGGCAGCGCTTCCTCGAACCCGGCCTCTTTCCTCAAGAACCCCATCGACCAGATCTCCCTCGGGATGGCCCTGGTGCTCGGCACGGCCGGCATGCCGCACATCCTGATGCGCTTCTTCACCGTACCCACCGCGAAGGACGCCCGCGTCTCCGTCATCTGGGCCATGGGCATCATCGGCGGCTTCTACGTGCTCACGCTGTTCCTGGGCCTCGGCTCAGCCATCAACGTGGGACAGGCCGAGATCACGCGCATCGACAAGGGCGGCAACATGGCCGGCCCGCTGCTCGCGCAGTTCCTCGGCGGCGGCGCGGACAGCATGCTTGGCAACCTGTTCCTCGCGTTCGTCGCGGCGGTGGCCTTCGCGACCATCGTGGCGGTGGTCGCCGGTCTCGTGCTCGCGTCGGCTTCGGCCATGTCCCACGACATCTGGGTGGGTGTCGTGCGCGGCGAGCACGCCACCCAGGAGGAGGAAGTGCGCGCCGCCCGCATCTGCTCGATCATCGTCGGCATCGCGGCGATCATCATCGGCATCCTGGCGAAGGGGCAGAACGTCGCGCACCTCGTGGCCCTCGCCTTCGCCGTGGCAGCCTCGAGCAACCTGCCCTGCGTACTGCTCACCCTGTACTGGCGAAAATGCAACACGGGGGGCATCGTCGCCGGCATGATCATCGGGTCCTGTCGGCCATCGCCCTGGTGATGGTCTCGCCGAACATGACCTACCCGACCGTCGTCAAGGCCAACAGCGACAAGGCCATCAAGGCTGCCGACGAGAAGCTCGTCGCGCTCAATGCCGATCTCGCCGCCGCCACCGACCCCGCCGCGAAGACGAAAATCGAGACGGCCATCGCCGCGCAGGAGAAGGCCAAGAAGACCGCGCTGGACAACGTGGCCAAGCTGGGGGACGCGACCACCAGCCTCGTCGGGCTCGACAAGCCGCTCATCGAGTTGAAGAACCCGGGCCTGATCTCCATCCCGCTGGGCTTCCTCGCCGTGATCCTCGGATCCCTGCTGTACCGGGACAAGCGCGCGGACGATCTCTGGGACGAACTCTACGTCCGCCAGAACACCGGCATCCACGCGGAAGGTGCCGTGGCGCACTGACCCCGCCGCCTGCGGCAACGGAACCCCGGGAGCGTCCTCCCGGGGTTTTTTTTCGCGTGCCGCCGGGCCCTCCCCGGCTACAATTCCGGCTTTTCGCCGCGGGCCCGCGCCGCCGCGCCGGGCGAACCCTTGAAGAAGACCCCATGCTGACGTTCCAAGACCTCGTCCTGACCCTCCAGAGCTACTGGGGGCGCCAGGGATGCGCCCTGCTGCAGCCCTATGACATGGAAGTCGGGGCCGGCACGTCCCACACCGCCACCTTCCTCCGGGCGCTCGGCCCGGAACCCTGGCGAGCCGCGTACGTCCAGCCCTCCCGCCGCCCCAAGGACGGCCGGTACGGCGAGAACCCGAACCGGCTGCAGCACTACTACCAGTACCAGGTGGTCCTCAAGCCTTCGCCGGAGAACATCCTCGACCTCTACCTCGGTTCGCTGAAGGCCATCGGCCTCGACCTCGAGCGCAACGACGTGCGCTTCGTGGAGGACGACTGGGAGAACCCCACGCTCGGCGCGTGGGGCCTCGGGTGGGAGGTCTGGCTGAACGGAATGGAAGTGACGCAGTTCACTTACTTCCAGCAGGTGGGCGGTCTCGACTGCAAGCCTGTGCTGGGCGAGATCACCTATGGGCTGGAACGCCTGTGCATGTACCTGCAGGGCAAGGAGAACGTGTTCGACCTCGTGTGGACGCCGGGCATCACCTACCGGGACGTGTACCACCAGAACGAGGTGGAACAGTCCACGTACAACTTCGAGCACTCGAACGCCGCGTGGCTGCTGCAGCAGTTCAATGCGTTCGAGGGTGAGGCACGACGGCTCATCGAGGCCGGACTGCCCCTGCCCGGCTACGAAATGGTCCTGAAGAGCGCGCACACCTTCAACATGCTGGACGCGCGCGGCGCCATTTCCACGACCGAGCGCGCCGGCTACATCGGCCGCATACGCGCGCTGGCGCGCATGGTCGCGCAGGCCTACTACGACTCCCGCGAGCGGCTCGGCTTTCCGATGCTCGCGAAGGCCAGGGGTGAGCCGCATGAGCACCCAACCCCTGCTGGTGGAACTCGTCACCGAGGAACTGCCGCCCAAGGCGCTGTCCGCCATCGGCGAGGCCTTCGCCGCGAAGATCGCCGATGGCCTGCGCAAGCGAGGTGTCGTCGCAGACGATGCCGCGCCGGCCGTGTTCGCGTCCCCGCGCCGGCTGGCAGTGCGTCTTGACGCCGTGCTGGCCCGTTCGCCGGATACGCCGAAGCGCGAGAAGGTCCTGCCCGTGAGCGTCGCCTTCGACGCCCAGGGCCGGCCCACCCAGGCGCTCGCGAAGAAGCTCGCCGCGATGAACGCCGCACACGTGGACCCGGCGGCGCTCGAACGCGCGCCGGACGGCAAGGCCGAGAGCCTCTTCCACAGCTTCGTGGCTTCGGGCGTGCCGTTGGAACAGGCGCTGCAGCAGACGCTCGACGAGGCGCTCGGCCAGCTGCCGATTCCGAAGGTCATGCGCTATCAGCGGCCCGACGGCTCCGACGTGCATTTCGTCCGCCCGGCGCACCGGCTGGTGGCCCTCCATGGATCGACGGTGGTACCCGTCACTGCGCTCGGACTGTCCGCGGGCCGCGAGACGTTCGGCCACCGATTCCTGGGCAAGCCCGTGTTCACGATCGAGGCGGCCGGCACCTACGAATCGCAGATGGAATCCGAAGGCGCGGTGATCGCATCCTTCACCCGCCGGCGTGATGCGATCCGACAGGGGCTCGACGCCGCTGCCGCACGCCTGCAGGCAAGACTCGCGGAGCACGAGGCGCTGCTGGACGAAGTCACGGCGCTCGTGGAGTTTCCCGTGGTCTACGCGGGCGAGTTCGATTCCGCCTTCCTGGCCGTGCCGCAGGAATGCCTGATCCTCTCGATGAAGCAGCACCAGAAATACTTCCCGCTGGTGGACAGCGCCGGCAAGCTGCTCGCGAAGTTTCTCATCGTGTCCAACCTGAAGACCGACGATCCCTCGCAGATCGTCCACGGCAACGAGCGCGTGCTGCGCGCGCGCCTTGCAGACGCCAAGTTCTTCTTCGACCAGGACCGCAAGCAGACGCTCGCCAGCCGGGTGGAGAAACTCGGCGCGGTCGTCTACCACAACAAGCTGGGGAGCCAGCTGGACCGCGTGCGCCGCGTCTCGCGCGTCGCCGGCGAGATCGCGCGCTGGCTCGGCGCGGATGCCGACAAGGCCGAACGCGCCGCGCATCTCGCCAAGGCCGATCTCGTCACCGACATGGTGGGCGAGTTCCCCGAACTGCAGGGCCTGATGGGCCAGTACTATGCCCGTCACGACGGCGAGGACGATGGCGTCGCGCAGGCCGTCGAGGCGCACTACCACCCGCGCTTCGCCAACGACACGCTGCCCGCCGACAACCTCGGTTGCGCCGTCGCGCTGGCCGACAAGCTCGACACGCTCGTGGGCATCTACGGCATCGGGCTCGTGCCCACGGGCGACAAGGACCCGTTCGGTCTGCGCCGGGCCGCGCTGGGCATCCTGAGGATGCTCGTCGAGAAGCCGCTGCCCCTCGACCTCGCGAAGATGCTTGCTCTCGCACGCAGCACGTTCACGACCGACGCGGTGTCGCAGAGCGTCGCCGCCGATCTCCATCCGTTCGTGCTGGACCGGCTGCGGCACATGCTGCGCGAGCGCGGCTTCGAACCCGCGACCATCGATGCCGTGCTCGCCCAGAATCCCACCCGGATCGACCGTGTCATCCCTCGCATCGAGGCGGTGAGGACGTTTCAGGCGCTGCCGGAAGCCGAGAGCCTCGCCGCGGCCAACAAGCGCATCCGCAACATATTGCGCAAGAACGAGATCACGACGACGGCACCCCGTGGACCCGGCGCTGCTGCCCGAGGCTGCGGAAAAGGCTCTGCACGAAGCCGTGAGCGCGCTCGAACCCAAGGTGACCGCCCTGACGGACACCGAGGACTACACCGGCGCCCTCAAGCTGCTCGCGGGGGTGCGCGCGCCGGTGGACACCTTCTTCGACCAGGTGATGGTGATGACGGACGAGCCGCTCATCCGCGCGAACCGACTGGCGCTGCTCAGCCGGCTGGACCGGCTCATGAACGGCGTGGCCGATCTGTCGAGGCTTGCCGCGTGAAGATCGCCATCCTCGACCGCGACGGCGTGATCAACTACGACAGCGACCAGTTCATCAAGAGTCCTGACGAGTTCCGCATGCTGCCCGGCAGCGCGGAAGCCATCGCGCGGCTCAATCACGCCGGCTATCACGTGGTCGTGGCCACCAACCAGTCCGGCGTGGGCCGCGGCCTGTTCGACATGGCCACGCTGAACGCCATCAACGAGAAGATGATCCGTCAGGTCGGCCAGGCGGGCGGACGCATCGACGCCATCTTCTACTGCCCCTGCGCGGCAGACGCCAACTGCGAATGCCGCAAGCCGCAGGCGGGCATGTTCCGCGAGATCTCCGAACGCTACGGCCTGGACCTGACGGGGGCCCCGAGCGTCGGCGACTCCCTGCGGGACCTGCAGGCCGGTGTGCAGGTAGGCGCGCAGCCCATCCTCGTCCTCACCGGCAAGGGGCAGAAGACGTTCGCGACGGGCGGTCTGCCCGAGGGAACGCGCGTCCATGCGGATCTCGCGGAAGCCGTCTGCGCCCTGGTCGACGCCTGAGGATGCTGCCGGTCGTCTTCGTCCGTTCCCTCGTCTTCTTCCTGCTGCAGAGCGCGCTGACCGTCGTCTTCGCGATCCTCGCGCTGCTGACCTTCCCGTTCGGCCCGCACACGCGCTACCGGGTCATCACCACCTGGTCACGCCTGGTGGTGCAGCTCGCCACGGCGATCTGCGGGGTACGCTACCGCGTCGAGGGCCTCGAGCACCTGCCCGCGCGACCCGCCATCGTGCTCGCCAAGCACCAGTCCGCGTGGGAAACGCTGGCGATGCAGGTGTTCCTGCCGCCCCAGGTGTGGGTCCTGAAGCGCGAGCTGCTGCGCATTCCTTTCTTCGGCTGGGGCCTCGCCATGACGAGCCCCATCGCCATCGACCGGAAGGCCGGCACGAAGGCGCTCAAGCAGATGCTGGTTCAGGGCCGCGACCGCCTTGCGAAGGGCTTCTGGATCGTCATGTTCCCCGAGGGCACGCGCGTCGCGCCCGGTGAGCGCGGACAGTACTTCGTGGGCGGCGCGTGGCTCGCCACGCAGACCGGCGCACCGGTGGTGCCGGTCGCCCACAATGCCGGTACGCTCTGGCCCAAGGGCGCGTTCCTGAAACGGCCCGGCCTCATCACGGTGACCATCGGGCCGGTGATCGATCCGGCCGGGTGGAAGGCCGAAGCCCTGAACCGCGAGGTGGAGACGTGGATCGAAGCCGAGGTGACGAGACTGGGATCGGCGCGCCGCTGATCGCGGACCTGTTCCCCGTGCGCGAGGTGGCGCAGCCGCGCCGCATCGCCCTGCGCGATCGCGAGGTGCCCTATGCGCTGAAGCGATCCCAGCGGCGCACGCGCATCGCCTTCCTCGTGGACGAGCACGGTCTCGCGGTGCACGCCCCCTGGCGTGCGACGGACACGCAGATCGAGCAGGCGATCCGCCTGTCCGAGCGGTGGATCCTGCGCAAGCTCGCGCAGTGGGCCGACCGGCCGCCCGTGCGGGCGCTCCAGTGGCTCACCGGGGAGACCGTCGAGTATCTCGGCGCGCCGGTGACGCTCGACGTGGTCGCGGACCCCTTTCACAAGCGTGCGGAGCTCTGCGACGACCGGCGGCTGCTGATCCGCGTGCCGAAGACGGATTCCCCGGGACTCGTCCGCGAGATGGTCGTGACGTGGTACCGGCGTCACGCGCAGCGCCACTTCGCGGAGCGGGTCACCCACTTTTCCGCCGGGCTCGGCGTCCCGGCGCCACGCCTGTTTCTCTCGAGCGCGACGACACGCTGGGGCAGCTGCACCGCGAGCGCCGAGGTACGCCTCAACTGGCGACTGATGCAGGCACCGCCGGACCTCATCGACTACGTGGTCGCGCACGAGACGGCGCACCTGCTGCACCTGAACCACTCCGCGCGCTTCTGGAAGGCCGTCGCCCGCGTGTATCCGGCGTACGAGAGCGCGAGGGCCACGCTCGCCGCCATGAGCCGGCACTACATGGCGCTGTGAGTCCCGCCGCAGTCCGCCTGGCCCGGCAGCCATCGCCTTCGGTCCCGTCCGCGGGCACGGCAGCCGCCGGCTGCGACGTGTCGAATCGCCGATCAATTCCGCTACACTGCCCTCATGAATCGCGCCCTGCTCGCGCCGCTCCTCGCCGCGGGCGTGCCTCCTCAACGGATGCGGCCTCAAGGGACCGCTCTACCTGCCGGACGCCGCGCCGGCCGCGAAACCCGCGCCCGCGCCTCAGTCCGACGCCAGGACCGAAAAAAAGTGACTCCGTTCTCCCTGATCGACGGCGAACTGCACGCCGAAGGCGTGGCGCTGTCCGGCATCGCCCGGCAGTTCGGCACGCCCTGCTACGTCTACTCGCGCGCGGCGCTCCAAGGCGCGTACCGCGCGTTCGACGCCGCGCTTGCCGGCCGCCCGCATCTGGTGTGCTACGCGATGAAGGCGAACTCCAACCTCGCGATCCTCGACCTGTTCGCCCGTCTGGGCAGCGGCTTCGACATCGTGTCCGCCGGCGAACTGCGGCGCGTGCTCGCCGCCGGCGGCGATCCCGCCAAGGTGGTGTTCTCCGGCGTGGGCAAGTCCGAGGCGGACATCCGCGCCGGGCTGGAGGCCGGCATCCGCTGCTTCAACGTGGAATCGCGCAGCGAACTGCACCGCCTGTCCTCGCTCGCATCGGCCTTCGGCAAGCGCGCTGCCGTGAGCCTCCGGGTCAATCCGGACGTGGACGCCGGCACGCATCCCTACATCTCCACCGGGCTCAAGGAGAACAAGTTCGGCGTGGCATTCGAGGACGCCGTGGCGCTCTACGCCGAGGCGGCCGCATTGCCTGGCATCGAGGTGGCGGGCATCGACTGTCACATCGGCTCGCAGATCACCGAGGTGGCGCCCTTCGTGGATGCGCTCGACCGCATCCTGGGCCTCATCGATCGCCTCGCGGGCGACGGCATCCGCATCCATCACCTGGACGTGGGCGGCGGCCTGGGCATCCGGTACGCGGACGAGACGCCGCCGCAGGTATCGGAGTACGTGGCCGCGCTGGTCCAGCGCCTCGAAGGGCGGGATCTCGAACTCCTGTTCGAACCCGGGCGTGCGCTCGTCGGCAACGCCGGACTGCTGCTCACCCGCGTGGAGTACCTGAAGCCGGGGCCGGCGCGCAGCTTCTGCATCGTCGACGCCGCCATGAACGACCTGATGCGGCCGTCGCTGTACGACGCGTATCACGGCATCGTGCCGGTGCGGCCGCGCGACGAGCCGGCTTCCCGCTACGAGGTGGTGGGGCCGGTGTGCGAGAGCGGCGACTTCCTCGGACACGATCGCGACCTCGCGCTCGCGGAGGGCGATCTCCTCGCGGTCATGAGCGCCGGCGCTTACGGCATGAGCATGGCCTCGAACTACAACACCCGGCCCCGCGCAGCCGAGGTGCTGGTCGACGGACGGGACGTGCACCTCATCCGGGAACGGGAAGGCCTGGACGCCCTGTTCTCGCTGGAGCGGCGCCTGCCGTAGGGGCGGTCCCCGGCATGTCTGGCCGCGTCCGACCGGGCGCGGTATAGTCGGTCGGATTGCAAGTTCTCGTGACGGCACACGGGAAAACCGAAAGTGGAGGGGGAGATGAGCGACACCGTCAAGTACGTTCTCGGCGAGGAACGGATTCCGAAGACCTGGTACAACATCATGGCGGACCTGCCCGCGCCGCCACCGCCCGTGCTGCATCCGGGCACGCTGAAGCCCGTCGGCCCGGACGACCTCGCGCCGCTGTTCCCGATGGCACTGATACAGCAGGAGGTCACCACCGAGCGCGAGGTCGAGATTCCCGGCCCGGTGCGCGAGGTGTACCGCCAGTGGCGTCCGTCGCCGCTGTATCGCGCCCGGCGACTCGAGAAGGCCCTGCAGACGCCCGCGCGCATCTACTACAAGTACGAGGGCGTGAGCCCGGCGGGCAGCCACAAGCCCAACACGGCGGTGCCGCAGGCCTTCTACAACAAGGAAGCCGGCATCCGGAAGATCGCCACCGAGACCGGCGCGGGGCAGTGGGGCTCGTCGCTTTCCTTCGCGGGAGCACTGTTCGGCATCGAGGTCCTGGTCTTCATGGTGCGCGTGTCGTACAACCAGAAGCCGTACCGGCGCGCCCTCATGGAAAGCTATGGCGCGCGCTGCGTCGCGAGCCCCTCGATGGAAACCAACTTCGGCCGCGCGCTGCTCGCGAAGTCGCCCGACAACAACGGCAGCCTCGGCATCGCGATCTCCGAGGCGGTGGAAGTGGCCGCCACGAACCCCGACACCAACTACGCCCTGGGCTCCGTGCTCAACCACGTGCTGCTGCACCAGACGGTTGTGGGCACGGAGGCCATCGCCCAGCTCGAACTCGCAAACGACTACCCGGACATCGTGGTCGGCTGCACCGGCGGCGGATCCAACTTCGCCGGCATCGCATTCCCCTTCCTGGGAGAACAGCTCCGCGGCGGCCGGAAGGTGCGCGTCATCGCGGTCGAGCCGGCCGCGTGCCCCAGCCTCACGCGCGGCCGCTACGCCTACGACTTCGGCGACACCGGCCACATGACGCCGCTCGCCAAGATGCACACGCTGGGCTCGTCTTTCATGCCGCCTGGCTTCCACGCCGGCGGCCTGCGCTACCACGGCATGGCACCTCTCGTCTCGCACGTGAAGGAACTCGGGCTCATCGAGGCGCGTGCGTATCACCAGACGTCGTGCTTCGAGGCCGGGGTGCTGTTCGCGCGGAACGAGGGCATCGTGCCGGCGCCGGAAGCCAACCATGCGGTCAAGGGTGCGATCGACGAAGCCATCCGCTGCCGCGAGGAGGGCACCTCCAAGGCCATCCTCTTCAACCTCTGCGGTCACGGGCACTTCGACATGCAGGCCTACATGGACTACTTCTCGGGCAAGCTCGTGGACCAGAACTACGACGAGTCCGAACTGGCGATGGCGCTCGCGGGCCTGCCGTCGGTACCGGAACCCGCGTGACATGCTGCTCGACCTGCTGACCCAGCTCGACTACCTCGGCATCGTCTTTGCCGCCGTGGCCGGAATGGTGCTCGGGGGCATCTGGTATTTGCCCAACGTCCTCGGAAACGCGTGGCTTGCCGCGCTGGGACGGCGTCAATGGAATCTGGGGGATCCCCGAAAGGCGATCCTCGTGCGCGCCGTTGCCACGCTGGCGACGGCCTCAGCGCTGGCTGTTCTCATGGCTGGCGGAGGCGTGACGACAGTCGGAGGAAGCCTCCGACTCGGCCTCGTCGTCAGCCTCGGCGTAGTGGTCCCGACGATCGTCGCGGACTACCGCCTCGCGAACTGGTCGAATCAGTTGATCGTGATCACTGCTGCCCATCGCGTGCTGCACGTGCTTGTCATGTGCCTTGTCCTCGGAATCTTCCGGACGGTGACTTGATCGTTTCTCACGAGAAAAGCCTCCGGCTCTTCGCGGAGCACTTCACAGGGGGCCAGTCCCATTTAGCTGCTGGGACTCGAAACGGTAGGCAGGTCACCCGGGCCCAGCATCGATCCGGCGGACCGGACATCACAAACACCTTACCGGACCGACGGTCGTCTAGGTGTACCAGAGCGAACTGGGGAAGCGAATCAATTGCCGCGCAAGATCGCGTTGTACTAGCGCCCTGTCCCGCTGATGCGTGAGCAAAGTCGATGAAGCTTCTCAAGGATAGAGTCAGCAGTGGCTGTCCACTTGAAGGGCTGGCAGTTTTTGTTGTGAGCGGCGACGAAGTGGTCGATGCGTTGCACGAGCTGCTTGACGCTGGTGAACGAACCGCGGCGGATGGCCTTGTCGGTGATCAGCGAGAAGAAGCGTTCGACTTGATTGAGCCACGAACTGTAGGTCGTGATGAAGTGCGTGTGCCAGCGGGGGCGTGCGCTCAACCATGCCTTGATCTTCGGGTGAGTGTGGGTGGCGTAGTTGTCGGCGATGCAGTGGATGTCGAGCTCTGGCGGCACAGCGTTGTCGATCTCACGCAAGAACGACAGGAACGCCTGATGCCGATGGCGCGGCTTGCAGGTGGCGAGCACAGTGCCGTTGAGTACGTTGAGCGCCGCGAACAACGTGGTCGTGCCGTGACGCTTGTAGTCATGCGTGACGCCTTCGACATAGCCACACCCCATCGGAAGCATGGGCTGTGTCCGCTCCAGAGCTTGGCACTGGCTCTTCTCGTCCACGCAAATGACCAGGGCGTTATCTGGCGGGCTGAGATACAGGCCGACGACATCGCGCAGCTTCTCGACGAAGAACGGGTCGGTGGACAGCTTGAAGCCCTCGCTGCGGTGCGGCTGCAGACCGAAGAGCTGGAAGTACCGTGCAACGCTGGACTTGGAGATTCCGGTCTCGGCGGCTACGGAGCGTACGCTCCAGTGTGTCGCGCCATCGGCAGGCTTGGTGTGCAGCGTCGTCTTGATCAACTGCGCCACCCGCTCGTCGTCGATAGTGCGCGGCTTTCCGGGGCGCACGTCATCGTAAAGACCAGCAATTCGCCGCTCGATGAACCGTGCGCGCCATTTGCCCACGGTAGCGTTGGTCAGCTTGAGCCGTTCGGCGATAGCGTTGTTGGGTTCGCCATCGGCGCTGGACAGCACGATGCGCGCGCGCTGGCTCAGAGCGCTCGGGAGCGACCGGCTTCGCGCGAAGGATTGAAGCTGTGCACGCTCCTCGTCCGACAACATCAGTTGAGCTTTCGGTCTGCCCATCTTCATGGTGGTATCTCCGTCCCGAAGATATCCCAAAGGCATGCATCATTAATGCCGGTTGTTAACGGGACAGGACACTAGCCTGCCCTAACCGAAAGCACTGAGCCGTTTCGTCGACGGCAGGCTTGGTGGTCCCGCATCCGACTAATCGCAACCGGTCACGGAGACCATGCATTCCCTATGCGGGTTGAACTCAACAGAAACGAAGGCGCGCCGTATCGAATCCGCTTGCTTCGAACATCTCTCGTTGACGCCGAGAACTCAGACGGCGACGATGGTGCCTCATGCGTTCAAAAGGAACCAAATAGCGCTCACCTCAGCACCATGACGCCCCCCGAAGGGCACCCTTCGGCGTTTCGACTTAGCGGGATGACGTCAATGCCAGATTCGCTCGGACGCTTGCACGAGGCTCAGCATGGCTCGATGGAGACCGAAGGAAACTCACGACAAGAAAACTCCGAACGCCGCCTGGACACGAAACTGGATGACATGGAGTGGTCCTTGATCCAGATTTCTCCCTCTCCCCAAGGTGCAGCATGGAATCATCGCTGAAAAACACACTAATGATCGGGACGATCTGGATGGTCGCCTTGAAGTGGGCCATCAGGGGTATTGGCCTGATCAGTACCCTGATACTGGTCAGGTGGCTGGACCCAGCCGACTTTGGTCTTGTGGCGATGGCAACAATGACCATTGGATTTGTAGATGTTCTTCTTTCTTCAAGCGTTGATCTCGCGATCATCCAGAGTCAGTCGAAGGACCGCGCTGACTACGACTCCGCCTGGACCCTGCGCATCCTGCAGTCCGTTGCAGCAGGTGTAATGGTGCTCCTCGCGATCCCCCTCGCTGTCGAGTTCTTCAATGAACCGCGCCTTGAACCGATTCTTTGGGCGATGACCATAAGCATCGTCTTCGGGGGCTTCTCGAACATCGGAACCGTCATGTTCCGGATGAACCTCCGATTCGACCTGGAATTCCGATTCGAAATCGCGCGGAAGCTCGTGTCATTCTTTGCGACGATCGTTTCAGCATTTTTTCTGCGCAACTATTGGGCTCTCGTCATAGGATCTGTGACTGGCGTCCTGCTTGGAACGCTCATGAGCTATGGCGTTCATCCGTACCGTCCACGCTTGTGTTTCACGTCCGTGCGCCGCCTATGGGCCTTTTCGAAGTGGACCATGTTCTATAACGTTGGATACTACGTCGAGTCCAAGGTAGATGAGTTGGTCGTCGGGCGCAAAATCGGCGTGAGCAGTGTTGGTCTGTACAGCGTTGCGTCGGAGATCGCAACGTTGCCTACGACAGAGCTCGCCATGCCCATTTCACGCGCGCTTCTGCCAGGCTACGCCCTACTGCAGAACGAACGTGAACGACTAAATCAGGCCTTCCTGAATGCGTTCGCCATGATTCTCCTGGTCGCCATACCCGCAGCCTCAGGCCTGGCGGCGATCTCTTCAGAGGTCGTAGCAGTGCTGCTGGGAGATAAGTGGACCACCGCCATCCCGATCATGCAGATCCTCGCAGTCAATGGCGCTCTTCGGATCGTCTACAGTTCCGTCGTCAATCTTCTCATTGCCACGGGCCAAATGCGGTCCGTCGCCTTCTTCGCGTGGCTGGGACTCGGATGCTTTGTTGTCGCGGGTCTTGCGCTGGTCTCTGCGTTCGGTCTGGTTGGTGTCGCGTTCGCCAAGTTGGCAGTGAACGCAATTGTCGTGGTCGTTTCTCTCTGGACTCTCTTGCGCCTACGAGGCTTTGGGCTGCTCGTCTTGGCCTCCCGGGCATACCGCCCTCTGTGTGCGGCACTCGTGATGGTCGGGAGCTTGCTGTCGCTGCCGACGTCTTTCCCAGAGAACACCATCCTCGCACTACTTCTGAAGGTCGCGGTAGGAGCGGGACTTTACGTTGTTTCGGTGCTCGGTCTTTGGGTGATGGCCGGACGACCCAATGGCGCGGAACGGATTGTCTTCGAATGGATTCACTCGCTGATTGGGCGACTGACGAGAAACTGAACGATTCGAATGCGGTCCCGATCGCAGTTCTGGCCGACACGGACTCTAGAGCCACATCAATCCGAGCCCATTCCGAGATCGCCTCCTCGGGCCCGTTGGGTCGACCAATGACCCGCCTCCTTTTCGGGGCCCAGCTGAACCGCCCCGGGATTCGTGGAGGCCCGGTGGTGTGAGTCGGGCCAACATGGCTTGCTCGGAAAGTACCCGGTAGTAGTTTGCCTCAGCTTCGGCGGGAGGAACGTATCCGATGGGCGCCAGCAGACGATGATGGTTGAACCAGGACACCCACTCCAGGGTTGCCAGTTCCAGGGACTCCTTGGTCTTCCATGGGGCGCGCCGGTGAACGAGTTCGGCCTTGTAGAGTCCGTTGATCGTCTCCGCCATGGCGTTGTTATAGCTGTCGCTCTTGCTGCCCACCGAGGGCTCTATGCCTGCCTCGGCCAGCCGCTCGCTGTATCGAATGGACACGTATTGGGCGGATTCAACTGGTCAGCGCGACAACGCAACGGGAGCCCCCTTATCCCGTGGCGCGCTTGTTGCTATCGTGTGAAAAGTTGGTGCGCAAAGTCGACGTTCCGGCAAAGACAGACAACGGATTTGGGTAACTCCATGAGCGGCTGCTCGCTGGCCTGAGGTCGTAGCCGCTCGCGACATTTAGGAGGAAAGGTTCGTGCCAGACCGTGCGGAAAGCCGTGTGTGATCACTAGCGAACGCCAATTCTCAAAACAGGGTATTAGGTCCGCTATCGCAGGCCACGGCCAGCGTGCAACCGAGCGTGGTACGACATATTGAACCTCATTGGAGCCCGAGAAATCTTCCACGACAAGCAAGGCCTGCGGCCCGGATGGCCCGCGCGAAGGGCTTCGACGGTGTAGAGGAGTCCGTCAAGGCCCGTGGGGAGGGCCAGCTTTCCGACTGCGTGCATATGCTCCAACGCATCGTTCCGATGCAAATGCCAGAAAGTCGTATTTGCAGCCGACGTCCGGACAGCAGGGATTCGGCGGTCCCTCTTCACCGGCAAATGGTGTTGGCAAGTCACTGCCGCTTAGGTGGACGCTAGACGTTCATCCGCAGAAGGACTGGATCAAGCGCATAGGCGGCACAATCGCATGACCGCGGCTGGGGAGCTTGCGCTATGCCGCACACCGTCTCATGCAGAAGATCGAAGACTGAAAGTGAGAGTGAGACTGAACGAGAAGTGCTGCAGCCGAACGTGGTCCGCACGGGGAATGCGTCCAGAATTGAGCCTTGGGCGCGAACCCACTGCATTACGCCACAAGCATCAACCTCCAGCATGTCGTTCTTGCAGACTGCTTTACATCAAAGTTGCCTACGAAGACGAGATGACACCGTGCGTTTCAGACGGCTCCTACAGGAAGGACGCGCTGTTCATTCATCGCTCACGCTCGTTACGGAAAACGCGAGGAATGCTAAGTGTAACTCAGGCCGAATGTCTCAGATGATCATGGAGGGCCCCTTCGACCGCCAGGTCCCGCAAGTGAACACTGGTATAGGCAGCGTCCAGCCGTCGCAGGGCGAGCGGCTAGTGCCTGTCGTTTGTCCGCTCGCCAGACCTACGGCAGTCGATACGGAAAAAGGCTGCGAGCACATGACACCCGGCCTTGCCAACAATGCATCACATTAAGGGCGTCGGGACATGGCGATCTGCCGAGATCGCGAAACCGAGATAGCAGGTAGTGCGCCTCCACCCGCAGCGCTTCAGTCTACATTCTTCAACCCCGAAGAGTCGGGCTTCGGCCTGATCGGCCCCATTCCTTCGAACTGTCCCTAGAATCTGCGGAGTCTTAGATGAACGCACATATCCTTGAACCCTATGCTAAGGAGGGACTGGCCGCTCATCAAGCGGTTTCGAGAACTCTGGCCGGACGCTACTGTGCACGCCGGTGGCATCCCTGGTCTTCGCTACCGCACCAAACTCAGCTTCTTGATGCAGTTGCCAATACTGTTCGTGTTCGGTCTTAGAATTGGGCTGGAAGCGCTGAAAGGAACCAACCGACCTGCTGTTTTCATCACGCACACGATCTTGAAGTACTGGGGCTTGTGCTCGCGCAACTCATCCGTCGCAAACGTGTGCCAATTGTGTTGGTGGGCTTTATCTACACCCTTAGGAAGTCGCGGATTCTCACCGAGCTTCGTCGCCTATACTTTCGCTCTATACTTCATCTCACGAGTGGAGTGATATGCCACTCAACACTGGAGACAATTCGTTACGCAAAGCTTTTCGATATGCCGAAGGAGAGATTCGGCGTCGTGCTCTTTGCCCTCAATGTTGAGTATCCCCAAGACTTGATCATCCATGATGGTGGGTATGCAATGAGCGCAGGTCGGGCGGAGCGCGATTACGGACTGCTGTCTAGAGCGTGGGCGGGAATAGGATTGGACCTGCATATCGTTTGTGACACAGCTGAGCCATTGCAGGCTGTAACGCCCTCCCCTCAGATCAAGGTTCTAAGGAAGTGCTTTGGAGAAGACTTTATTCGTGAGATTGCAGGCGCAGACTTTGTAGTCGTTACACTCAAGGACATGGAGTTGTCGCTGGACAGATGACGCTTTTGCAGTCAATGGCTCTGGGAAAGCCCGTGATTATCAGCAGGACTCCGACAACAGAAGAGTATGGAGAGCACCTGAGTACCCTCTATTTCGTGGACTTCGGATCCGAAAGTGCATTGCGCGAAGCGGTTCAAAGAATGATGGACGATACCGAATTGCGCCGAGCGATCGGGAGAGCAGCAAGGCATCACTACGATACCAACTTCACTGTCTCTGCATATGTGGACGGCATTCTCAGCGCCGTCGAGTTGATCCTCGATTCGAAACACGATGGGCGGCTATCGTGTGACTGATGCGATGAGAAACGATGACTCGATAGCGGTCACCGACTCTCCGCGACACAGCATGCACGGATGTTTGGCTGCCCACCTTCTGTCGCGCAATAGGTTAGAGAAGGCGAAGTTGAAGAGAACCCGATAAGGGAAAGCCCGAGCAGATCCGCAGACTGGCCTGTCAGAGATTGAGCGACCGAGAGGGATAGTTGGATGGACCAGTTGAGCTCTGAAAGAGCAAAGTACGCCGCGAAGAGGAAGAAGACTCGGCGGGAGGGGTTCCTTGAAGAGATGGGGTTGGTTGTGATGTGGAACACGGTCATCACGGTGTTCCCGCCTTCCTGCCTCGACGGTGGATGCGGGTGACGTCTTTACCCGCTAGAAGCGACGTTTCGGTCCATCTTATGGAGAACTGTTTCGCACTGAGCTACCGCTCGATCGAAGAGGCGCCCCATGGGATTGCATTGTTGCGCAGCTTTCGCGGGGTCTAATCTCAGGGAGCCGATCTCTGACGAGACGACGATCCTGAAGTTCGGGCAACGGCTTGAGGAGTACGATCTGCCCGAGGGCATCATTTTTCAGATCAATGCGCACCTGTCGCACAAGGTCGTGCTGATCAAGCTAGTCAGCATCGTCGATGCCGAGATCATCTCGGCGCCCAGCTCGACCAAGAACGCAGACGGAGAGCGCAATCCGGAGATCATCAGAGGAAGAAGGAAACTAGTGGTTCTGCGGAGTCAGGGCTCACCTCGGCGCCGACGCGGACAGCGATTGGTCCATACGGTGACCGCCACACCCGCCAACGAGTCCGATGTGGCGAACGTGGGCGACCTGCAGCACGGCAAGGAAGGGGAGGTCTATGCCGAATCAGCCTACGTCGCCGCGCGCAAGCGGGTGAATCGCAAAGACCTGCAGTGGCACATCGCAGCCTGGCCGAGTGACAGCGCCCGGATGCCGGAGAGAAGAAACAAGGAGCAGGTTCGCAAGGAAGAGCATCGCAAGGCGAGCATGCGATCGAAGGTGGAGCACCCGTTCCGGGTGATCTATCGGCAGTTTGGCCTGACGAAGGTGAGGTTCCGCAGACAGGACAAGTACACGGAACGTCTTCTGACATTGCTAGCGCTATCGAACCTGTGGATGGCGCGCAGGCCGCCGATGACGATGACGTTAGTGGTGCGTCCGAATGCAGCGTAAAGAGGCAATGAGAGCACCAATCCGTGCCTTAGTAGCGAGTTGGGCCAAAGCTTTCCGACTCCTCGCGCGTCCCGAGCGCCTATCTCGCCTCGATTTCTGCGTTGACCATACCTTCCGTAACGTTGAGTCTAAGGAAAACGCCCTCTTTCATGGAGCGCCGGAAGTGAGACCGAATGTGACCTTGCAGAATGCACCAGATCGAACGCTACGACCCGCGGGTGGGGTGAACGTACCCCTGTATTCTTGGCTCCTTTGGAGTTTGTGAGTTTTGTCTGCGGCCTCGTTAGGTACTTGCTCGACTTCGGGCGCCCACATGGAGAGAGAGTACGACTTGGCTGAAGATATCTTGGCGCGGATCAATGCGAACCTTCCGCGTGAGGAACTGCTGAATCGCTGCAAACGGCGAAGGTCACTTGGTTAGGCGAGTTTATCCAACACTTACGCGTTCACATCGTACACTGTAGGCTTAGACTGACATGCTTCTAGTTCCTGCGTTGGGGCTGTTTTTCGCCCTGTTGAGTGCCTCCCGCTTCGGCTCAGATCCAGATCACTGAAGAGGACTGCGGGCCCCTTAAAAATGCTTTCGGTCCCTTCGACTACCGAACTACGGATACCAGCACCAGAGAGTTGGTCGAAAATCACCATTTCACTCCAGAGGTTGAGCGATTGGAGAGAGGAGTGACTGGTTCCATTGCAGGAGACATCGCCTACACCTTGCGGGCGTTTCCGAACCACCCCCGCGCGTTGGCAGCCATGGTTCGCCTTGGTGTGACTCAGAAAGTCCAAGAAGCCGGCTGGTAGCCCGTACACCATCGATTGCTGGCTGGAGAGGGCTTTCCGCTTTCGGCCAGATGACGCCAGTATCCTTGTGGTTACGGGCTACTATCAGTCCAAGCAAGGGGATCGGATTGGAGCGATTCGAACTTTCCGCAAGGCGATAGAGATGGGGCGAGATGACGGAAGCATTCACTACAATCTTGGCCTTCTTCTTCTCGAGGAGAAAGATTTTCAGGGAGCCGTGGATGCCGCGAAAAGAGCGCGGGCGAGAGGGTTCCCGATGGACGGTCTGGAAAGAAAGCTGAGGTCCCAAGGCAAGTGGGAATAGCGCAGCTCGTTTCTGTCCGAGAAGTGTTGTATCTCTCTCAGCGATGCTGCGCCGACTCGGCTGCCCGCAGTGGCACCCTGAGTACCGTATCCCGCCTTTCGGGGCTCAGGACTTGCACCACGTCAGGGGACGTGACCCATTACAGCATGGCTTTGACCCGTCGGCGGCTGCTAAATCTTCAACGTGTGATTGCCGTTTTCACACTGGGCGCGCCACAATTCGGAGCATCTGGCCACGCCCCATGCGGTCGGCCACTAACGCGATAGCGGCGAGAACCCAGCGCGGAATAGCCGCGACGGATTTCCCGACAAGATTTCCTTTTGCTTCGCCCCAGTCCCGGGCACTGCTGGCAGTAATTGAAGGGACTGAATCCGTCCGGCAGGTATCGACGCGAAAACCTGCCCCTTCGAGTAGCGCGAGCAGGGGGACCGGGTGAAGTGGTGCAAATGCGCAGGTATTCGCAATCCGGACCAGTGAGCACCAAACGCAGCAGCTTCCCCTGAACCATAGTTGGGCACTGTGAGGTAAAGGTACCCGTCGTCGCGAATGAGAGTGCGCACAAGGGACAGCGTAGCCTTCGGAGAAGGCACATGCTCAAGCACCTGGTTCATCACGATCAGTCGGAAATGATTCCTCGGTAACTCGGCGGTCTCCAAGATACCCGCGTGGATACGCGCGCGCGTATGCCTCCGTGCTTGCTCGGCTGCGCCAACTGTCGGCTCGACGCCATATAGATCTGTGCACCCTGCCGTTTGCAGATCGAGCAGAAGTTGGCCGTTTCCACATCCGATGTCGAGCACTGGCATGTTCCCCGGGAACGGAACAGGCAATCCCCGCCCCTTCAGTGGGGACAGAATGACAGACAGAAGGAGGCGCTGGACCGGGTTCCTCGAGTTCGGATAGCCCCAGAACACCTCATGAACAGCACACCGGACAAGATCGGATACGCCATTACCCGCGGTCGGCGGGGCCTGCGTGTAATACTCATCGGTATCGTAGACCGCGCTTAACTCCGCCTCAGTTGGCATCGGATCGAGGCGTACAAGACCACATTGATCGCACTGTACAAGCGAGCGATCGCCAACGTTGAGCCTGGCGGTTGACCGAGTTTCTTCGCAGAGGTCGCAGAAACTAGCGTTGTGAAGGATACTCGGGCGCCCGGACTTTTTGTCTTGTGCAGTCATTATCTAGAACTAGGAAAGTGAGTTGATCAGCGCATTTCTGTTCGCGCCCTGCAGGGAGAACTGATCATCTATTGCACAGCCTATCAGCCTCGCCCTGCGGTATCGGTTAGCGACATGGAAGCCCGACCGATATGCAGAGACCAGGAGGGAAAACGGGCGTGCTGAGCCTATGTCTATGGTCATCTGGCAATGGCCGGTACACTTGATGCTAAGGTAGTTCCTTTCCTGAGCAAACTACTTCGGTACGACATTATCTCAGCGCTGTCGACCGAATTTCTCTTGTGAGCGATGAACAGAGCCTTGACCCCTCAAGCGGATGGGGCCGGCCACCTGATGGCGATCGTAGCCCTCGACACCTGCCGTGTGCTGTCCTTTCGGATGCGCGACCGTATTGACATTGATTCCTTCACTGAGACGAGTCAGGCAGCGCTGAAGCACGATGTCGCTCCAGAGTTCATGACTCCTACCGACGCAACAGATTCGCTACTGAGCACTTCGCGAGCGTACTGCTCTTCGAAGGTGTAAGGGTGTACACGGACGACAAGGGACGCTGGATCAAGCACGTCCTTGTAAACGCACCCCAAAAGAAGCGTCAAGCATGAGCGCATGTGCCCCCGAGCATACGAGAGGGTGTGCGAGTTGGATGCGGTGCCGCGCGAATCCTTCTGGCTTTCGAGCGAAGCTTGGCCACGCGAGGGGCTCGATGCGCAGGTACAGCCTGTGTGAGGTTCTTTGCTAACAGTATGTCCTAGGCGGCCAAAATGCATCTTGATGTCACTCACGCGCTGTGGGTGGGCGGGGCAGTTTCGCTATCAGCGCTTCACCGCGTCAGGCTTCGCCGTCGCGGGTCGCCATGCAGCGGCGGATCCTGCTCCGCCCAAACAAAACGGCTACACGGAAAGACGTTTGTGGTTTACTAGACGAAGCGGATGAGGTAACGGAACCAAGATGATGACAGATGCAAGGATCAGACCGTGGCACGCCTCAACGTGCGCGCATGCAGGTCAGATCTCATGGCCGGTACGAGACTCATCGTTAGGATCAGTTCCTCAAATACTCATGTCAGTCGATTCGGATCGCGAAGGGCATCTCAATTCCTGCCGACGGGGTGACTTCGGCTGTAAACGCTAGCTCACTCGCAGATCATTCAGTTGGCTCGCGGCGTTGCGAACTTGTGTAATGACCCAGTGAAAACCTGCTCAGGTGTTATGTTGTTTGAAGGAGAACACCATGAGCACGTTGATGGACGAAAGAGATCAAGAGATGGACGGCCAAGCGTAAGACGGCGCTGGTACTGGAGATCATCCAGGGCAAGACGACCGTAGCCGAGGCAAGCCGGTCCTATGACCTGCCGCCCTCAGAGATCGAGACCTGGGTCGATGAGGGCAAGAAAGGGATGGAGAACGCCCTGAGGGCGAATCCCCAGGATGTCCGGGAGGGCTACGAGCGGCAGCTCAAGGAACTCCAGGAGGCCTACGGCGAAGCGATGCTGGAGCTGCGTGCCCGAAAAAAGTGGCAGTCCCTGGTGGGCGAGGACGAGAAATGATCGAGACGATCCGCCAGGGACTGAAGGAAGACGGCTTTGAGGTCTCGATCAGCAAGTTGTGCCGGTGGTTCGACGTGCCGCGGCGAACGGTTTACTACCGACCGGTGAAGTCCGAGCCCAAGATCCAGGAGCGGTTTCTTTATCCCACTAAGGAGATGATCGAGGCCAATCCGTCGTTCGGTCATCAGACGGCGGCGCATCTGTTGGGCTTCAACAAGAACACGGTGCATTGAATCTTCCAGCTGAAGGGCTGGCAGATGCGTCGGCGTCCCGTGGGCTTCCGCCCGAGGATCCAGGCACTGCCGTCCGTGGCATCCTGTCCCAACGAGCGATGGGCCACGGACATGTGCCGAATATGGGCGGGAGTCGACAACTGGATGACGATGGCTCTGGTGACCTGCCTCCTTTTCGAGGTCCAGCGATAACTTGAGCCAATGGCTCCCGCAGCCCCAGTGAGGAGCGTATGAAGAAGAGCCGTTTCACCGAAGAGAAGATGGTCGCGATCCTGCGGGAAGCCGACCGAAGCTCAGTCGCCGAGACCGCGAAAAAGCATGGCATCTCGGAGCAGACGATCTACAACTGGCGGAAGCACTTCGGCGAGTTTGAGCCCGCGGACATCAAGCGGCTGCGGGCGCTTGAGGCCGAGAACGCAACGCTCAAGCGCGTGGTCGCGGAACACGTCATGGCGATCGACACGCTCAAGGAGATCAATCGCCGAAAGTGGTGAGCTCGCAGGCTCGCCGTGAGCAGGTGGCCTTGTGCGTTGAGCGAGGCCACAGCCAGCGACGGGCGTGCGAGCTGATCGGAATTGCGCGTTCGGCGGCGCGTCGGGAACCGACACTGCCTGCGAAGGATGCTCCAGCCACGGACGCCATGAAACGGCTGGCCGCGCAGTATCCGCGCTACGGTTACCGGAGGACTCCGGATCTTCCTGAATCGGGAGGGGCACAAGATGAGCGTCAAGAGGGCGTGGCGGCTTTGGTGCAAGGCGAAGCTGCAGGTGCCGAAACGACGCCCCCGCCGGCGCGTGTCGAGCTCGCGCCCGAGACCGCTGCCAGCGCACGGCCCGAACCAGGTGTGGGCCTAA
>JAZKJV010010306.1:0-173628 GCA_037367405.1 Ottelia alismoides | reverse complement strand
TTTATTTGCATATATACCCCTGTGTATGTGATCTCACGTGCTTCGCCACGTGCTTGTTTGGGATATTTGCGTCTTTTATCCTGTAGTTCTGGCTGGTTAGTTAATGAATGATAACTTTTTGGTAATTGCATTTATGCCCCTGTGAGCATTTTATTCACGCATGTGCGGATTTTAGTGGGATTTTTGCATCCAAGCCCCTGGACTTTTGGTACGAGTTACCAAAAGGTCCAGGAACTTGGTTTTTATTACCAAAAGGCCCCTGAGTGCCCCAGGCACGCGCCACGCGCGTGATTTGCTGGGATTTTTGCACCTTGGCCCCCAGAGCTTTGGGTATTTGCACTTACGTCCCTATGCACTGTGCCCCCTTTTTGATTTTTGAATAAATATCAAACCACCTCCAAATTCGATGAAAATTTGACACATGGCTCCTGCCATGTTGTTGGATTTTTGAGAATTTTTGAGGACATTTTTGATTTCATTTAGTATTTTTAAAAATTCAAAAACATCCTTTTTAGCTACTGTCTAGGTTTAAAAATACCAAAAAAATATAAAAACACCTTCAAAAATTCCAAAAAAATTAGTTACTGTTTCTTGCTTGTTGTTTGATTTTCCAGCCAATTTTGGCTATTTTTCATTGCTTAAAAACCCTAAAAATCTAAAAACCCCTAAAAACTCATAAAAATTATAATAAATAATATAAAAATCCGAAAACAATAATTTAGGTGCCCAAATTTTCCTTATTCTTTTTAGATTACAGGAAAATTACCTCCAGGGCTTGTTGAGATCCATAAATATTTTATTTTTGGGTTTCAAGCCTTGCTGGACAGTACCTAGGTCTTTGAGCACTGTTTGATTTTTATAAAATAAAATATACATTAGAAAAATACCAAAAATTCACCAAAAACACTTAAAAACCTAAAAAACATAAAAACAATTTTTCTTTAATTTTTGCTTAATTTTTGGTGTGTTAAATAAATTGCTTAAGTTGGCTTGATTTTACTTTCTTTTATTTTCTTCATATATTAAAAATCCAAAAAAAATTATAAAAATTATTAAAAACCATTAAAAATCCTTGTTTTTCCTTTTATTTTCTTTTTACTACTTTGTAGGCCCTAGGCCAATCCGTGCTCCTTGTGTTCGACCCTGGGAGCTATACCAGGTTAATCCCATAGCTAGGACCGCACTTCGTGTTTTGATCTCTGATTTCTTTCGCGGTTCGATATTTTTCTTGATTGAGTGACTCTGAGTGATAGAGGTCGCAACGACCTATTTAGTACCTTTACCTCGTTCGCTCGGGTCGCTTATCAGGAGGTTTGTTCAGAACCAGCCTCTGCAGCTGTCTCCACCCTATCAGAATAACTGGAGATAGAATCAGAACCACCATCAGCCATCGTACCACTAGTACCAACTGCACCACAATTATGCGGTTGCTCAGTACCAACAGTATCTCCCTCCTCCTCAATTTCATAAATAGCAACTCCCTCCTCAGTACAAACACCAGTCTTCCAATTCTTAGCCTCACCATCAATATCACTCTTAGCGTGGTCAGCACGCTGAACCCGAGGAAGCTCCAGTGAACCCAACTCTTGACTGTCTGGCTCAGCTAGTGAAAATCCTAGTAGAGATGAGCCAGAAATTCGATAACCACACTACCACAAAGACTTCAATTCCAGCACAGGTTGAGGCAAACCCCAACAACTTCAAGCGAAAAAAGCAGGTAGTTTGTGATGCTCCGTCCAGTCCTGTAGAGTCAGGTATTTCAGATTTTGTGTTGTCTCATGCAGTGACTCTCAGGAGCGACAGGACATTGCAACCATCTGCTACATAAAAGGGAAAGAATAAAGCATCTTCTTACGAGTTGTCTTCTTCATCAGCCGAAGCCGTAACATAGCTGGTTGAGGAAGAAGATGATGGAGTAGCAGCACCGGACGTCCACCACCATCAAAAGTAAAATGAATAAAAAATCAGCAAAAAGAAAATCTCCAAAAAGAAAATAAGAGCCGAAGCCAAGCTGTACCAACCCAAGAGGAGCGAACACCAGCAGCAAGTCCAGAGCCTGCTGACGAAACCAAAGCTCATGTTGATTCATTTTTGCCAATTTTGAATTACTGCTCCCCTTCTATACTATCATTTGTAAATATTGATGTAAATAAGAACAATGCATTTTCTTTTGTTAATATTCCTTTTCTCGATGCAATGAAAGATACCAAAAAATCAGAAACTTGAAAAATACATTGTTTGACCATGATGTTGTGGAAATTATTGAAAATCTTGTTTTAAAAATGCCATTAATGGAGATTATGGAATACATGCTAGTTCGAAGTAAGTTTTGAAAGAGGCAAGTACCTCGAAGCGTCAGAGCTGCAAGAATTGACACAGTAGAGGGGAAACACATCCTAACCATGGCCATTGTGAATGCTATCATTGATCTCCCACAGAAAAAGAAAGACAAGGGATTACCCTTAATCAGGTGCTAGATATTTGATCAGACTTTTGAGCAAACTCTTCTTGACAGTGACTCTTCTATAAACCTCATGCCCTCCTCATCGCTTCAAGACTTTAGGATGGGACCACTTAAGCCTACTCGTATGATCCTTTAGTTTGCTGATAGATCCATCAAGCAACCCGTGGGTTTCTTAGAGGATGTTATCGTGACAGTATAGGATATGTGCTTCCCTGTGGGCTTTGTTGTCTTGGACATGGACTTGCCTGCATCGTTGCTTTAGACTCCCATCATTCTTGATCGAGTGTTCGTTCGAACTGCCGAAATTGTCGCTGACTACAGGTCTAGAAAGATTACATTCTACTCTTGCGAAGACAAAGTTACATTGGATATAATTATCAAGATGAAAGTCACATCTGATGAAGGGAAACCAGAACCAACAATTAAAGACTATGATATTATTTATATCAGTGATCAACAAGTTTCTCTGGATGATATTTTGACACAAGAAATCCTCTCTTCAGAGGAGGACCTGGAAAGCATAGTTGATCCATGCTCCATGGTTAATTAGGAGTCAGATACATAATCTGAATCACTGATTAGATTACTTGAAGATTCATGCCAAATCGAACATGAAGAGGTCATTGCATACATGTTCGGTACATTCTTATCAGAGCCACAAGTGATAGAGGTGGACAACACCTCATTGTACTCAACAAACCATTCACATACCAGCATAGTATTCAAAGTGTCCGTGGAGCAGACTCAACAATTACCTGAACCGAAATGACTCCCGACTGGTCTGAAGTATGCTTTCCTTGAGGGTGAAGAACACATGTATCCGATCATTATCAACAACATGCTGACCTCGGATCAAGAATCTTGACTTCTCGAGGCACTGGAGAAAAAGTGCAAGGCACTTGGTTGGAAAGTTTCAGATCTCCGGGGGATAAATCCATCCTTGTGTTCACACCACATCTATCTTGAAGATGACTGCAAACCATTCCAAAATTCTAAAGGAGATTAAATCCTAATATTTAGGATGTGGTTATGAAGAAAACAATGAAGTGGTGTGAAGCATTATTCATTTACCCCTATCTTTGACTCAAAATGGGCGAGTCTCCTGCATGTAGTGCCAAAGAAATCAGGGATAACCATGGTCATGGATGACAAAGGAGAGGAGATTTCTACCCGAGTACCAACATCTTGACGCGTGCGTATTAATTACCATTGCCTAAATTCAGCTACAAAGAAGGTCCACTTCTCCCTCCCATTTATCGATCAAGTTCTCGAAAGATTGTTTGGGAAGGAATTCTTCTGTTTGTTAGATGGGTACTTCGAGTACAACCAATTGGAAATCACCACTGAGGACCAAGAGAAAACAACTTTCACCTATCAATTCGGCACATATGATTTCCAAAGAATGGCCTTTAGATTATGCAATGCTTCTGCCACATTCTAAAAGGTGCATGATTACTGTCTTTATTGAAATGGTTGGGAGTTTTCTCAAAGTTTTCATGGATGATTTACTGGTCTATGGTGACAGTTTCGATTCATGCCTTATGCACCTAAACAGAGTACTATATAAGTGTCATGAAGTCAATCTAATTTTTTCATGAGAAAAGAGATACTTCATGGTCACTGAAGGGATGTGTTGGGCCATGCCATCTCCAAGCGTGGCATGGAGGTCGACCCAACAAAGGTGGACGTCATTGCTAAACTTGAGCCACCTCAGAATGTGAAGAATGTGAGGTCATTCCTGGGGCATGTTGGATTTTATCACAGATTTATCAAGGACTTTAGCAAGCTTACCTGGACTCTCACTAAGCTGCTATGCAAGGAGACCAAGTTTATTGTTGACCAACATGTTCTCCGTTCATTCCAGCAGCTGAAAGAACTAGTCACTCAGGCTCCAGTCCTACAACCACATGAATGGTATCTTCCTTTTGAGATCATGACAGATGAATCAGATTTTGCAGTTGGGCCTGTCGTAGGATAAAGAAGAGACAAACTACCCTATGCCATTTACTATGTCAGCAAGGCATTAGATGATGCACAGAATAACTATACAAGCATAGAGAAAGAATTGTTGGCACTAGTATCTGCCTTGGAGAAGCTCATATCGTATCTTCTCGGTTCAAAAGTCATTGTTTTCACTGACCACTCTGCTATCAGATACCTACAACAGAGAAGGATGCCAAATCATTCCTACTCAGATGGATCCTTCTCCTTCAAGAGTTCAATTTGGAAATCAGAGACAAGCTCGGAGTTTAGAATGTAGTAGTAGATCACTTGTTCAGAATCGAATGCCTAGTTACTTTTATGAGCAGTGTAATGATCACAGAGACCTTCCCTAATGAATCCATCCCCGGCAATAAATCTCTCCTTTGGTATGTCGATATTATGAATTACCTCGTCTCTGGGGTAGTTTCAAAAATTGGACGAAAATAAAAGAGGACATGTTCTTCTCCGATAACCATTTTATAAATGGGAAGATCCATACATATGCAGGGAAGAAGCGGATTGTATATGATGTTAGTGTATTCCTCAGGAGGAGTACACACGTGTCCTTGAGTACTGCCATAAGCTCGAATATGGTGGACACCATTCTAGAAGTTGAATGACATCAAAGATACTGCAATGTGGCCTTTGGTGATTGATACTATTCAAGGATGCAAATGAATACGTCAAAGCTTGCATTTATTGTTAGAAAATGGAAAAAAACCCTCAGTTCTAATGATAGCATGTCCCTTAAATTCATTCAGATCTCTGATGTGTTCGATGCACGAGCCATTTATTTCATGGGTCCGTTTCATAACAATCAGGGCTATGAATACATCCTGCTTGTTGTGAATTGTGTAAGTCGATGGGTAGAAGCTCTCTCTGCTCGAGCCATAGATAGCCGCATAATGTGTTGGCCATGAAAGAGAACATCATTTCGTGGTTCGAGATTCTAAAGATACTGATTTCAGATGGGGATAGCCACTTCATCAATAAATAGGTTAAGAAACTTGTCAAGGAGTGCATCATCGATCATCGTGCTGCTTCTCCTTATCATTCTCAATCCAATGACCATGCTGAATTATCAAATAGAGAAATCAAGATGATCATGAAGAAACTTGTGAGGCCAGACAGAAAGAATTGGTCACAACTTGTGGACTCAATTCTTTGGGCTTATAGAATCGTCTACTAGTCTCCTTTGGACATGTCACCCTATCATCTTGTGCATGGAAAGCCATACCACCTGCTCGTAGAATTAATCCACAAATCACTTTGGACAGTTAACATCTGTAACCTCGACCCACAGAAAGGTGGTCAGAAGAGAGTGATAGATCTGAAAAAGCTCTTGGAATTCCGAGACTATACATACGACAAAAACTTATTGTACAAAGAGAAGGTCAAATGCTAGCACGACTATCACATCAGACGAAAGACCTTCGAAACTGGACATAAAGTGGTTGTTTGATACAAAGTTGAAGATTTTCCTAGGCAAATTAAAAAGTAAATGGACATGGTCCTACATTGTTAAGACTGTGCACGATAATGGAAGCATCTTGATATCAGAATTGTCAGATAATGCACAAACATTCATCTTCAATGGGTAGCTGCTGAAGTCATATCTAAAGCACGACACATTCCTAACTGTTGTCGATTCAATTCAAGTTGTTTTTGATGAAGATGTATCTGCAACAACATTAGTGATTTTGTAAATTCTGATCCTCAACCATCCCTGTTTTGTATATAATCTGTTATACTTAGGATTATTTGATCCTAAGTATAGGGGGACAATCGACTTCTCATTATTTTAGTTATTGTAGTATAGAATTTCCTATAGTCAGCACGAGTTATGTCTTCCTTTTTCTCTTTGATCACTATGAGGATATAACTCATGTTAAGTATATAGGGGCATATATACATTGTATATACTTTAGCCATAACTCGTATTTTCGTATTTTCAATAATATGACTAAAATATTATATTGAGTAAGTGTATACGATTAATCAATTATAAAGAATAAACCCTATTAATATGTACATTTTTTAAAAAATTCTTTGTAAATATGAGTAATAATTTGGTTTAAAAATGTTTTGCAAAATAATTTGATAAATGATTGTAAAATATCTTGAATTTGAAAACCATTTGGAAAATCTTCGCGAAACGTTTTCAAACCTTTGTAAAGTTCTTTTGTAAATTTTTGCAAAAAATTGTTTCATTTGTTTGATTATTCTTTTTTGAAAATTACTTTGAAAATGATTTGGAAAATAGTTATAAAAAATATTTTGAAATATATACCTTTGGAAAAATCTTTGCAAAATGATTTTGAAATTTTGTAAATGGTTGTAAAGAGTTTGTCAAACTACTTGCAAAATAAAGTGTTCAAAATGTTTGTAAAAATGTTGTGAAACTATTTTGAGAACCTTGTAAATAATTAGGAAGAATAATAACTTTTATAAAATTCTTTATAACCCTTGTATGTAAAACCTGTAAATAACCACTAACATAAATACATGGTATAAATTGTATAACTAATTCTTGTAAATATGCGCACACTACCATGTGAATATCTATATATACTTCTTCCGCTAACCTCTATCAAAAAAATTTAAAAACTTCAAAATTTTCAAAACCCATAAATATTTCAAAATTGTTCAAAAATGTGCATAAAAGTTGTAAAACATTATAAAAAATCTCATAAAAAGTTCAAAATCAGAAAATAGATTCGCAAAAATATTTTCTTGCATTGTATAACATGTGCATTTTTCGGAATGATATAAACAATAGAACATGTCTAAATAAAGTACGAATATTGGAGCTTGGTCGAGACCTTAATACATATACTTTTAGAGGAATTCATTGAGGGATGGATGCTTCAGGTCACCTTGACTTAATTCTTTAGGTTCCACAAGACTATGTTCAAGAGTCGATTCAATGTGTCTAACTAGAACCCTTCTTGTCATCCGTATGACTCTTGAGACAATGTCTTGACTAGAAACCTCACACTTAACACTTAGCTCAACCCAGATGGATTATTGAAAGATCTTGGAGTCTAAGTCTGGATGATATTAGGCCACTTCGTCAAGGGTGACTCAGTAACCATTCTTGAGGATTGCCAAAATCGATACTTCAACCCACTTCTTCTGGTAGCATGGACATATAACGACTGGATACTGGATTGAAACAAAGCTTTAGATGAGGAATGGCTTGCTAGCACAACCTTTTCCAAGACCCCAAAACATGGGTGGAACGAAAGATTTTATATCCTTTGGGGCAAAATAAGAATGCAGAGCAATGCTAAGAAAGAAAATATCCAAAAAAAGCATAGACCAAAAATTCCAAAGACATCGAGCTTCCAAAAAAGCCTGCTTCTTGGTGAAGACTCGGTTACACTTGTCGAGCTTCACAAGGGAATGCAACTACACTGGTTCATTTCTACTTCCTTTCCCATTCTTCTAGCTTCTCCCTCTTTCGGTTGTGAATGAGCACTTACCTGATCTTAGAAGGAAATATCCATCTTCCTGAGGATGAGTTAGTAGAGGAGGAGACTCATGGATAGTTCAGTGATTTGTCTGGGAAAAGCTAGAAAATTCACACACATGGTACTTGTCATTTCAAGGTTGTGAGAGTATGCGACTGAGTGGATGCTTCTGAACAGACTGTGAATTGAACTGGATAAACGATTATGGAACCTAAGGGCTGTTGTGTCACACTTCCTATCCTTCATGTGGTTCTTAACACACTAAGAATCCAAAGGCCATAACGGATCTCCGAACTTTGATTTTATCAAGACAAGTTTAAGAGTCAGAGCTTATTCCAAGTTTTTGCTTTTTTCTTTTTCTTTATTTTCTTTTTCTACACTCATTGACATAAGTGTTTGCTAGGGACTAGCAAAGGCAAGTATATGGGGTGACGAATCTCCATTTCATCATCTTTATTCTTTCATTTTGGCCTTCAATCCCTCGTTAGCTGCATGTATATAACCTTAATTTTTATAAAATAACACTCAATGATAGACTATTAAACATCGTGTAAATATTGGCATTAAATTCCAAAATAAAAGAATGAAGGAAAGAAAAGAAAAGAAAAAGAATGAAGTGTCAAATACATTGAGTGACCCTAGACCCCAAAACTTGATCACCATGATGACTTGATCGACAAGGAATAAAGTAAGGTGAGATAGGGCATACCAATTATACAAAAAACACCGATAAAACTCCAATTTGTTTCATCAATAATTAGCTTTTGGATCTTATTTTATTATTTATTATTTGCACCTCAAACCAATAACTTTGAACATGAAACTTGTACATAAAATTACAAAAAAATACAAAATTTATTTTACTCAAAAATAATATACAATGGACCGAGACACACAAAATAAAAAGCTGTAAATTTTTTAGAAAACAAACTTTACACACATGTATCTTCTCCATGCATAATAAAAAAGACCAAACTCACCTTTATTGTTCATAAAATTAAATTATCTATTTGATGAAGATGGTCTCATTTAATTTGGATTAAGATGTAAAGGTTAGCTTTTGGGCCCCCTATTGTGCAATATACCTATATATAAATAACACGAAAAATCATTATTTATAATTTTATTCTTTTTATATTTTTAGATATTTGTAAATATTTTTTAGAATATATGTAAATAATAAAACTATAATAAAACCAGTAACAATTCACCAAAATAATTAGAGTAATAGAACGCATAGGTAAACTATACATATAATATATAATTCCCTAATTATTAAAATGAGAAATAAAATAAGAAAAATAAAATAAAAGTTTGTAAATATATATTTAAATAATTTATAAATATATAAAATATATAAGGAAAAATGGGACTGCCTCCGTGCCATTTTTCCGCAATTTTTTTATTTTTTTTGTAAAATATTACCATGCAAATTTATCTCTATATATCCCTCTAATATGCGATTCAAATTTCATCAGAAATGGAGACTCCTATGACCTACATCTAGAACATGTAATTTTAACAGTCTAAACATTGCTATAATCGATCTGTTCTAGTTGGAGGGCATAGGAGTCTCCATTTATAACGAAATTGAGTGACATATTGAAGGGATATATAGATGAATATGCATGACGCTATTCGTAAAAAAATAAAAAATTTACGAGAAAATGACGTGGGGGCGACCCCATCAATCCCAATATATAAATACAATAATAAAACACAAAATACAAAATAAAAAATAAAAGACCTAAAATATAGGTAAATATACCTATATGTATACATGTAAATATTAACATCTAATTAATTAATTTGTAAAATAACTAAAAATCATAATAAAATACTAAATAAAATAACAATCACTTTTCATGTTTTAACATAACATCAATAAAATTATTTGTTATTTTATATCTAATTTATAAGAGATTTAGTTCCATGATTTTTCTAATTGGTCCACGTGGACCAATCAGGGGCTTTCTTTTGTTGACCCCTCGTCAACTCCCCTTCCCATGCCACCTACCACTGGCAGAGATGGCAGCTCGCCATCTTCTCTTCGTTTTACCGGGTGATCCATCACTCACTTTTGCTTGATCTTTCACACAAACACTGCTCGGATCATCCTTAATACTCGCTTAATCCTTAAATCCATTGTAAGTAGCCCTAATCGATCACAAACACTAGGTCAATAAGGCTCCTCCATCGTATTTATAAATAAACCTTCCGAGTCCCCTTTCCATTTTTGATCCCCTTCTACCCATTCGTAACCCTATCCTTGATCGCTTGAGGTCCCTGGTGACAGCATGAACTTTGTGGAGGTGTTGTTGTGGAGAAGAGTGGTTGGAGGTGGTGATCTAGGTCTGTCGAAAGCTAGCTCCGACGAGCCTTCACCGCTCCCTTGGAATAGCCATGTACGAGCTGGTAATTTAGGTTCTTTTTATTGCATTTCTTTCCAGTAACGTAGTTTAATTACTTGTTAAGTCAATCAATCAGTAGGATAGCATAATTGAGTGATTTTTTATTGCTGGAGCATTGTGCTCCAGTATTAATTCACCTGTGTTCTCGACCTGTTCCACCTCCATTTCCACCTCCCTCTCATTCCCCTTCGTGTTATTTGCAAAAGCATTCACCTTCCACCCATGATTTTGCAAGAATTGAGGTCCGATGAGCTCCCATCTGCCACCTCCGCCATATCTCATCCTCCCCGTCGCTCCCAATATGCTCTCTACTTCGAAATAAGCCAAGGATCGTCCCCTTGAGCTTCCCCATCTTTCTGTGCAGGTGCTCAGCTTCCACAAATCTCCTAGAGACAGATCAGAGTCAAAGTCAGAACTCCAGGTGCATCTAACATCCAAGCCCATTTTGAAGGGTCCCGTACCTATTTGAGGAGGTCTGCAGATGCAGGCGACTTTCAAGAAACCAAAGAAACCGTCCACAAAGCATTTGGTAGTCGGAGATGCGCAAAATCGAAGATCGAAGCTCGCTCAGGAGCTATTCTTGAGGAGTTCTTCTAAGCACCCCAAAGACCATTGCATCAAGAAGAGAGACCCATATCTAAACTTGGCTGGGTGCCTTCGAGAGGCAAATCGAAGTCCCCATCCGCTGCTCGATCAAGACACGTGGACGTAACTGTGCCCTCGGATCATGCCTTTAAGAGGTAAATTAATAAGTAACATCCCATTTTTTGTATTTTAAATTGGATTCCATAAATATTAAGTACCGTTTAAATTATTCTGTAAATATTGCAAAGGACCCCTTGTATTTGTTTCATTTTACATTAGGGTTTGCGCTAGTTCACCTCATGTGGTCCTCCATGTGAGGTGGGTGAAAGTTGCAAGAATCCCTCGTAGCTTCTGGTATTTGTTTTTAATATATTAAATTGTAATATTAGTGTAATACCTTAGGGAAAATTGCATGCTGAACCCTTGTATATATTTTTGATAACAAAAATACCCCTCCCAAGCAGGTTATTTATTTCAAAAATACATAACTCTTTATATTATATCACTATATACTTATTATAATAATTATTATTTAGAAAGACCTATTATATATTTAAATCCTAAAAAAATAAAAGGACTGTTCTTGTTTGTATTTTCTTGATTTATATATATTTATTATGTATATCATATTATTATATCGATTATTATTATTACTATATAGATATATACTATATTTTTAAAAAAAATAAACTAAAAAGTTATGAATTATAAAGGAAAAAAAATTTAAAATTTTAAAATATAAATTATAAAAAAGGAATACATAAAAATTAAATATATAATTAAAACTCATAAAAACTTTCAAAAAGTAGAAAAAAGTGCAAAAATAATTGTTGTTTAATTTTCATTAAGTGACATTAATTAACCCTATATCGTACCTCTTAGTGATTCGTCCCCTACACTTGTTGTCTATACACATCTTTATGTAGGGTATAATAAATTTCACCCCATACAATTATTCCTTGTTTATTCATATTGTGGGTTTATTGTTGATCTATTTGGTTGATTGGGAGTCGAGAGCTGTGAGAGAAGTCGACACATCGATTATCGGATCTGACTTCTCGGACACCGTAGACACCTCAAGACTGAACGCTAGGTTACTCAAAATTCTGAGTTATCAGTCCTTACCTCTCAACATCCATAAACCATCTTGCGTACAATGTGTGTATTGATCTCCCATAAAACAAGTGCCATTTTTACTCCATTTTTACTTTAATAAACTTGCATTATCAGCCATAGTTTTAGCTTAAGTTGTCACTGAAATTAATGTGAGCAAGCAAACAATCAATCAACGTCTACTATCCAGTCTCGATTCCATTTAATACTAAGTCGTAAGTCAAGATTGAGAATCGAGAAAAAGCTGATGTAAACAAAAATCATGATGCATGCCCAAGAAAGAGATACTTGCGGTGCTTCCCAACTCTCTCCATGTGTTATGCAAGACTGATTTTAAATCTACATTATATGCATGCAAGTCGATTGAAACCACACTAAACATGCTACTATTAACGAGAATAATTGAGTTAAATTTTAGCTAAATAGAGTAACGTTTACGTACATCTCATGAATCTATGGAGATGAAGTGAATCTCCTAGATGCTTATTATTGTGTCTTATACTACGATCAAGCACCAAATGATATGACCTAATGACATCTCTAAGAGGCCTAATTCTAACGTTGCACTCAAGTGGAGCCCCACCCAGGTGAGGGGTGAAACACGCTTTTACACACAACAGTTAGAGTCCAAGTCCATATTTACACACACGAACCCTTGAACGAGGATCACAAGAAATGTAATTATTACATATAATAAATAAATGAATGAAATGATGCTAATTAAATCTCCCGACTTCTTCAGAGGTGCTTCTACGAATCCTCGCAGCGGGAGCTCCCAACTCCTCACCTCTGCATCTCCCGAGCGTCCTTGATCCTCCCGGGCCTTGCCACAAGAGCCATGCATTAGATATTGAATCAATAAATATAATTAACAACATAGAACAATGCAAACAACATCACAAGATAAAATTGATGACCTAAATGTGAAAATCATCAACTTAACTAGATATAACAATTCAACTAATCAAGAAGATAAGTCATCTCCCTAGCAACGACATCATCTGATAAATGCATATTTGGCTGAGTTAATATGTTCGAGTTGTATCATGCCCAATCACACATTGATCAGAACCGAGCCAGATGTCTCCGTGAGGAGTGGCTCGATGTTATATTTTAACCTGGATAAGTCCAAGGTCGAACTCAGGGGCACAAGCTACCTTAATGATTAATCATATATTAATATATAAGTTAAGTGACTATCAATCAACCTAGGTCAACAATGCAGAAAGACTACAACGCGAAACATGAACAATACAATGCATCACGTTATGCATGAACAAAATGCATTATTTTATGGTTTCATGCAAGTTAATTAAGTATAAAATGAGACATGATGGTATGATCTGTAATGCAAATGCTAACACATGAATATATAGTAATAAACCCCTAAAATAATCAATGAATTGGATTTAATTTCATGAATATTTGATCCATCAAGAGAACTCCAATTTCATTCAACGGCATTTAAAGAATCAAACAATTGACACCAGACATCTTTAAGTAAAACCTACTAATTAAAGTGTCAAATTAGAGAATGGATTATACCATTAGCCAGAGAATTAAACAAGCATCAAAATGAAACTGAAATAATCAAAATAGGTGCTCAGATGCTCCAGTTATAAAGGAAATAGTTCAGTGGTATAAGTGAAAGAAAATACAAAAAAATACAAAATCTACTCAAATAGGCGATATAAGGGGCATATATGAAATATAATAAAGCTGTAAGGCCTTATCTATATTTTGTCTTCACACTCTAAGTCATAAATACAATATCAGGAGCCCAACGAGGGCTCATTATAATTTGTCCTTCCCCGCACATGGCTCACATGCACCTTGACTAGGCCAAGTGCAATTTGAAGAAACAACACAGCTTTGGCTACAAACTACCTCGTACCTCATGCGCATAACATGCAATGTGAGGCTCAAGAGTCGGTATGGGCAGCAACATGTGCCTCGAGCCAAGTGGGTGGCTTGAGGGTCCTCGAAGGTGGCTCAATCCACCCTTCTTCCACTCTTGAGGTGTAGACAGACATGCTAGCACAACTATACATTCATTTGACAACACCAGAGCTAGGGTCTTTTGCTTTTGCAGAGACTGGAGAACTGGCCAGTGAAGACATGACAAATAAGCAGCCTCAGACGTCGTCATTCGTATTAGATCAGACAACCATCAACAACACACTATTAGCTTCCTTGGAGACCATGCAGAGACAGATCAGGGACCAAGGGATATTCATGGCAGAGGTGAGGAGAGAAATCATGCAGATGCGAGTCGAGAGAGTAGAACCAGACAGACCAGCCGGTGGTGGAGAGATACCACGCCAGGAGGGTCGAGTATATGACAGACGCCGGGACGAGCCGCACGATCCAACCAAAACAGCCCGCACCACGAGGTAGTTGTACAACCCTGGCACGACCCTCACCCACCGTTGGATCCAGCTTCCCGTTATCTTGGGCGACTTCAAGCTTCGCCCTCAGATGATCCGGCTACCGCCCAAGTTCCATGGGCACGCCACCGAGGAGACACACCTCCATATGCAAGAATTTGAGATGATCTGCAGCACCGTCCACGACAGATTAGTGGAAAAGGACACCATCAAATTGATTGCCTTCCCGTTCTCCTTGGTTGATTGAGCAGCCACTTGCTAAAGCACTTGGAGAGGGTGGTCACTACTTAGGAGCAGCTCTAGACTGAGTACCTGAACAAGCATTATCCACTTGGCCGGACCAATGCAACCAGAGCCATGATTAGCAACTTTACTATGATCCCCAATGAACAATTCCATGAAGCATGGGATCTCTTTATAGAGCTCATCGATATGTGTCCCCACCATGAGATCAGCAAGCCCAACCTGGTCTAGAGTTTCTCCTGTGGGCTGACACCTGAGCTGCAGGGACTAGTGAATGCCTCGTGTAGAGGTTCCTACTTCGCCAAGGATGAAGAACAAGTCTTGGCTATTTATGAGGAGATCGCTGAAAATACACTGTGATGTCCTTGACTCAGGTCTATAGTCAAGGGAAGCCTCTCCCCCAAGCGGTTTCATACCAGCGGATAGAACACATTGAGACCAGTCCTTCTACCTCCTCTATAGCAGCAACACTAGAAGAGTTGTCAACTGCCGATATGGGAATCATCAGCCAAAAGTTGGACCGGATAGATATCATTGAGAAAAAGGTGTACTAGGGCCTTGACAAGATTAATAAGATTGATGAGCTAGACCAAACATTGAGTGACCTGAAGACCCATATCATGTGTCTCCAAGAGGCACATAGGGTTTCTCAGCCTCATTCCAGGTCATGGACTGATCCAGGGAGCAGCTCTTCATAGCCTTCTGCCTCGTACCACCAGGTCCATCATATCCAAGAGGAACCCATTCAGCAGCTCCCGCAGTACCAGCTTCCACCACCACCACCACACCTTCAGACACTCAGTTGGTGGTGTATCATCCAGATCAACCCTTGGCGACCCTTCTCTGCTACTCCACGAGCAGCAGGAGCCATTGATGGAAGTCAATGGGATCTGGTACTCCCAATACCAACCGTAGTCCGGGATCCATCGTGACCACCTTGACTTTCGATGGTCTACTGGAGGTACTTCATCCCAGCAGCAGCCTTTGGCACAGGCAGGGTAGGGTGCCCAACCACAACAACCCTAGTACTCCCAGCAACAACTACAACACGATCCTCGACCCCGATATCAAGGCCAACAGTGTAGGCAATGGCAACCGCAACAGCAGTACCCCCAGCCTCCTCCTCACCAATACCAACAGCATACTTAGCCTCATTTCCAGCGAGGCAACCTATATGGTTCTCATTCACACTTGTATGAGAACCCATTCCTTGATGATCTCATCCATATGCTTTCTGAACAGCATGCTACCTTCTGGCGCGAGATGGACGAGTTCCGACATGCAATGAGGGAAATAATCAAGGGCAAGGCTGCTATACTTGCGCAGATTGAACCTAACCCGAACAATCTGAAAAGAAAGTCTGAGCAGGTACATTCTACAGAGACCTCCCCTCCTAGTGATATTTTGGATGACATTCATTATTTATTTGATGGAAATTTTATGACACTTAGGAGCGGTTGGAAGCCAGTCGGTGGTGACTCTTTTAGGCGACATTCCACTATAGATTCTAGGGCACCAGACAGAGTCAGGAGCGGTGCTGATGCCGCTAACTATGATGATGACGGTGTTACTGATGCCACTAAGGATGATGATCCAGACGATGGTGCTGAGTCCATTGTATGTCCAGTTGAAGACGGTGGTGCTGAAGCCACCAGATTGCCAGATGATAGGCCAGAGCGTGGTATTGATACCGTAGGATCAGATGTTGTCGGTGATATTGATGCCACCAAGAGTCCTACAATTGTGTTGACTTCTCCTGTACCTGAGGATGTCTTTAGAAAAAAACACGAAAAATATAAAAAAACTTCAAAAATAAAAACTATGAATAAATAAAAGGTTTCTGTATCTCTTTTGGATTAATCTGTGGTGATTGATGATGCTTGCATGGATTCCATCATTTTACAGGCCAATAAACCTACTCCAGGCCCTCATTCTTCTGAGGAGGGTCCCTCTATCCCCTTTCCTCAAGCACTCCTCTCAGGGAAGGACCAAAAATTAGAAAATCCCAAAAAGAGACAACAAACAGAGTTCATCGAGCAGATGATAGACATATTCTAGATCCAGCTGACTCTTCAGGAGGCACTTGGGCACATTCCTCTCTTTCAAAAGAACCTTAGAGAGAAGACACCCGTCCATAGGAAGAAGAGGAGAAATCACAATGCATAAATCCATGTGCTCACTCGTGCCACCTGCTTCACCATCCAGAACCGATTACTAGCCAAGAGACCCAATGCATGAGCTATGTATGTCAGATGCCATATTCATGAGCAGTGGTTCGATCGGACCTTATTAGAGAGAAGATCCTCGATTAAGATCCTCCCGACTGCCTTACTCGATCGATTCGAGTTCGACCCTCTTAGACATACATGGTAGTTCTTTATTTTGCAGATAGATCTGTCAAGAGGCCGAAGGGGTTATTAAAGGACATTGTCGTCACCATTCAGAGCCTGAAATTCCTCATGGACTTTATTGTGTTGGACATGGAGATCCCTGAATGTGTGACTGATACCCCCATCATTTTTGGACAACCTTTCTTGGCCACAGCCAAGGCAGTGCCCGATCATGATAACAGGAAGGTATACTTTCGCGTCGAGGACGAGAGTATACAAATAGAGATGACTGAGGAGATTAGGGCTAAAGATTCAGCTTGCTCCAAGCATAGTTCAGAGCAGATGACATATTCAGAGCTAGAGATCCAATAGGAGTGTGATTTTGTGATTACAGATAATGAAGCCGTTCGGACATATCCGATTTCACGAGCTCTTATCACACCTTCAGAAATTGCAAAGCCACATATGACAATTGAGGAGAGTTCAGAGAGCACACTCATGGCACATGACACCTTGGAGGCTGACGATCGTGATTTGGGTAGCAAAGTATATTATATTTCTTGTTGTTCAGATTCAGATCCCTCGGACACAAACACCGATTTCGATTGGTAGAATTTTGATGATTATTTACCGTTTATGCTATCTATAGAGCTAACAACTAGGTAGAGATTGAGCCAGTACAATTGATAGATAAACCAGTAGGGGCCATCTTTGTCGGATCCATTGATTCAACACGAGTTCTCACATGCAGATTTGGTCGCTTTCACTCAGACCTTTCAGAGACTAGATCTGTCAGCTTCCACATGTCCAGATCTGAAAATCTTGCCATAGAGCATGAAGTACAGATTCCTTATGGGTGATCTTGAGATGTTCCCAGTCATTATCTCAGCAAATTTTACTGAAGACCAAGAATCTCCTTTGATGGAGGTTCTTGATAGAAACTACAAGGCAATCAGATGGAGTGTAGCTGATCTCCAGGGGATAAGTCTGACCCTACGCTCTCACCACATATATCTCGAAGATAACATCAAGCCATTGCATGAGTTCTAGCATAGGATGAACCCGAATCTTTGAGATATAGTCATGAAGGAAATATCTAAGTGGTGGAGTGCCAATTTTATCTACCCCATCTCCGACGCCAAATGGGTTAGTAATTTGCATGTGGTACCCAAGAAGACGGGTATCACCATAGTTGTGAATGAGTTTAGAGAGGAGGGTCTGTGTGGACTACAGACGATTGAATCATGCCACCAAGAAGGATCATTTCCTGCTACCACATATTGATCAGATTATTGAGAGGTTAGCTGGGAAGAGTCATTACTGTTTTCTTGAGGGTACTCGGGATACAATCAGGTGGACATAGCGCCTGAAGACCAGGAGAAAACGACGTTCACATGTTCGTTTGGAACGCATGCTTTTAGACAGATGCCCTTTGGTTTATGTAATGCCCTAGCTACGTTCCAAAGGTGCATGCTTTCCATCTTCTCGGATATGGTGGGTGAATGTTTAGAGGTCTATATGGATGACTTTTCGGTCTACGGTGATGGGATTGATGCTTGTCTTGCTTGCCTAGGCCGAGTACTTCAGATCTGCATAGAGGTCTACTTAGTCATATCTTGGGAGAAGAGTCATTTCGTGATGACTTAAGGGACGATCCTTGGCCACATCATCTCCAAAAGGGATATGAAGGTTGATCCGACCAAGGTGGATATCATCAAGAAGCTCACCCCACCTTCCCATTTGAGGCAGTTGTGGCCTTTTCTGGGGCATGTCGGTTTCTACCGATGGTTGATACATGACTTTAGCCAAATTGCCCGACTGCTTACTGAGTAACTCACAAAAGATACCGAGTTCCTTATAGATGATAAGTGTCTTTCATCCTATGAAACTCTCAATAATCTGGTTATTCAGGCTCTTGTTATTCAGCCACCTGATTGGTCTCTCCTATTCGAGATCGTGACAGATGCTTCTGATTTTTCCGTAGGGGCTATGCTTGGATAGAGGAGGGATAATGTACTATTTGCCATTCACTACGCTAGCCGGACATTGGATGTCGCTCAACGGAATTACACTGTGACTGAGAAGGAGATGCTAGCCGTAGTTTTTGCTCTGGATAAGTTTCGATCTTATATTTTTGGATCTAGAGTGACTATCTACACCGATCACACCACCATCTGAGACCTCATGGCCAAGAAGGATGCCAAAGACAGATTGAACAGATGGATCCTTCTACTCCATGAGTTTGATATAGAGATTATGGATAAACCTGGAGTCAAGAATGTAGTGGCGGATTCACCTCTCCTGATTAGAGCATCTTGAGGATTCTGATCAAACCACACCTATCACCGTGACATTTCCAGACGAGTGATTCTTGATATCACCTCGTTCCCATGGTTGCTGACATTGTAAACTATCTTGTTGCCAAGAAAGTTCCACAAGGTTGTCCCAGACAGTGACTCGGGATCTTCCTCGTGAAGGCCAAGTTGTACCATTGGGAGGATCCCACCCTTCATCACGAAGGAGGGGATAGTGTCCAGCGTTGGTGTATTCCTCAGGAGGAGCACCATAGCGTCCTCACCTATTGCCAACAACTTGAGGCAGGAGGACATCACTCTGTGAGACAGACATCGCAAAAGGTTCTCCAATCCGGCTTTTGGTGGCCTACCCTCTTCAAGGATTCAGATGAATTTGTGAAGAGGTGTACTGACTGTTAGAGGATGGGCTCTTGTGGACATAGAGATATGATGCCGATATAGCCCATTCACTTCTGTGAGGTTTTTGAAACACGAGGCATCAATTTCATGGGTCAATTCCCTAAGAGCCAGGAAATTGAGCACATTTTGTTAGCTGTGGATTATGTGAGTCGTTGGGTTGAGTCCATCCCCGTCCGAGCCGTAGATGCAGAGATTGTTTGTAAATTTTTGAGGAAGAATATCATTTCACAATTCGGGGTACCTAGAGTCTTGATTTCTGACGAGGGGACTCATTTTATCAACAACAAGGTAGTGGCCTTGCTAACGAGTTCAACATTGATCATTGAGTTGCTACGCATTATCATATACATACGATGGTCTTGCAGAGGTTTCAAATAGGAAGATTAAGAATATTTTGCATAAGGTTGTCCGCCCAGACCGAAAGGATTGGTCACAACTTTTAGACTCAGTCTTGCGAGCCTATAGGACTTCCTTCAAGACACCTTTGGGTACATCTCCTTTACGACTCGTTTATAGCAATCCATGCCACCTACCTGTGGAAATCAAGCATAAGTCACTTTGGGCTGTCATTGAGTTATTATTGGATTCAGAGAGTATAGGAGATTAGAGGAGAGCAGAATTGGCAGCTCTGGAGGAAATATGAGACACAACCTTTTTAAGTAGCCTACAATATAAGGATAAAGTGAAAATATGGCATGACTTTCACATCATCCATAAACAGTTTGAGCAAAATCGGAGAGTATGGTTATTTGATTTAAGGTTGAGACTATTTCCGGGGAAATTACAAAGTAAATGGAATGGACCATACTTGGTTAGAAAGGTGCACAACAATGATAGCATTGCCATACTAGAATTGTCTTCTGAATCCACCTTTCGAGTCAACAGTCAGTGCCTGAAGCCATATCTTGATCATGATCCGCTCATCGTTGATGTTGCCCTTATTCATTTTGTATGAGATGTGTTCCTTGACTCACATCATCTGCATCTCATACCTGATTTTCACTTCTACCCAGCCTCTCTATAGATCCATATTGTCTATATCTACCATTCATTTGGTTTAATACCCCAGGTCCATCTTATGATTTTGTTATACCCAGGATGCGGTTTTTCCTAAGTATAGGAGGTATTAGACATGCGATTATTCCTTTTTCCATTACCTCTATTTTTGTGGCCTATACTTAGGGACATTTTATCCTAAGTATAGGTGAGTTAATGTCTGTACATTATACTCCTCGATTTTCCCTTTTGTGTACAATTTTCTATACTTAAGATTGCTTGATCTAAGCATAGGGGGATCACCGACTTCTATTGATTTTATTCTTCTGTTCTTTCGAGTCATTGTAGTATATGATTCTTTTCACTTCTTTGTACTCAGCATGAGTTATGTCTTCCTTCATCGCTCGCTGATTACTTTGAGGACATCGTTTGAGCTAAGTATAGGGGGTGTCATATATATTGTATATACATACTTTAGCCATAACTTGTACTTTGTGTGTTAATAACATGGCTATAATTTATAAACATGAATAAAAATATTTGGAAAATATTTTTGAAATTATTTACAAAAATTATTTTTGTACAAATTTTGTAAAAATGTTTGTAAAAATGTTTTGTTTGCAAAAAGATTTGTAAAATTATTTTCTGTATACAAATTATGTATACTATACATTTTTTTGGAAAATTATGTGAAAATAAAAGAATTTCAAAAATTATTTATAAAACTAGTTTTGAAAAAAAATCTTTTGAAAATATTTTGGAAATTATCTTGGGGTGTGAAAACCACTTGTATATATGCGTACATCAAAAAAACCATAACCCAACCCTAAAATCTTTGTATATAAGTATCCTTAATAATACCGATAAAAGATTTTGTAAATAAAATCCACTTGTACATAAACCCCTTTGTAAATATGCATATAGCTTTGTAAAAAATTTTCTTTCTTATTCCAAAACTCCTAAAAATTTGAAAATCCAGAACTCCATAAAAATTTGCAGAGTATGAAAAATTCTCACCAAAAAGAGTTTCCGTAAATATATGCATATGCATTCTTCTGCATCATGGTTGGCATTTAAACTTGTCTGGAATTAAATTGAAGAATGGAGCTTTGTTAAGACCTTAATCTGCTTCACTTCATAGGAACTTTATTGGATTTGGGGTTAAGACTTTTCAGGTCCATAGTGACTTAATTCTTCGAGTCCACTAGGCTATGTTCACATGTCATCTTAATGAGCCTAGTAGATCACTTAACAATGCACCCATGACTCTCAGAGACAATGTCTTGACTTGGACACACACCTTACACATAGCTCAACATGGATGAGGTGGTGAGGAGGCAGAATCCTTTGGCTTGGAGTAGTATACGGGGGTACTACTGCTAGCCGGAACCTCCTGTCCTCCTCTAGGGAGGGATGTGCACCTCAACCTGCTCTAGTAGCATTGAGGTCTAACGACATGTGATGTGGGTTGCACTAATGCTTCAAAAGAGAGATAGTCTACGGGCTCAAGAAGAAAAACTCCTTATATACATGATGCACCTTGTAGATATGTTGTATATATGTCAAAAAAATGTGCAAAAAAGCAAAACTCCAAAAAAGGGGACATGCTTGATTGAAAATAAAAGGCCTGCCGGAGTGTATATTGTGAATAAGCAAAGTTTATGTATTTCACCGTCTCATATCAAGGAAGCTTGCAGTTGGAGACTTTGCTACACTGGCTAAACTCCAAGGGATACTGACTACACTGGTTACAGTCCATTCTCTTCTTTCCGCCACTTCTTGAGCTAGTTGTACTTGAACTTATGACAAGAATTATGACAAGAATTATGACAAGAATTATTTTAACTAAAAATCATGTCATTTTGAGAATAGGTACAAAAGTTTTTGAACAAATCACATCATTTAGAAAAAAATGAACAAAAATTCTAAACAAAATTACAAATAAACTTTTACTAATTAGTTGCTAATTTTTTTTGATAGTGTCAAATACAATCATTTATTTTATATTATATCTAAAAATTATAATGAGATATATATATACACCATAGTTTTTTTAATAATAGGTCTGGTAATTTTGAAGGTCTGGAGTGTCCCATTGGGATTTGAACACATGTCCTTTAAGGTGTAGGCACACTGCACTACCACCAGACCACTCCTTGGATTCATATATATCATAGTTAATGGTATAATTATCTTGTTAATAGTTAAGGGTCAATATTTGATCAACACCTTTATAGAGGTTCATAAGATTTCATGTGAAATATAATTTTTATGACAACAACAATAAATATTTGTTTATACATTGGGCATAGTTGGTGATGTAGTAACATATATGCCTTTTGTCATTATTTTCAAAATCAAGTAGAAAAATTCTTAAGTAATTTAACGAATGTTTTGGCTCTAAAAATCATTAGGTGGCATCATCAAGATCAAATACTATCATGTGTTTTTTTAAAAGGGGTCTACAAAGTTAGGTCGACTTTCTGCTAAGCAATATAGGTCTTGAAAGTGGTCCGCTTCAACCAGATCAAATAAAAAGGAATCACAAATCTCGTAACGCAAGACATCCATTTTCATTCTCTTTTACAATTCGTCATTCTTGATCACATTGATTGCCTTTTTTATTTTCAATTTGGCATTTTTTAATTTTTAAAGTTTTAGATTACAAAGTGACATGTTATAATACCAATTCTGAAATCTAAATCATGAATGAACCCCGTAAACGTACAGATTCTTTATGGAAAATATCAAACAGAGCAAGGTATTACTACATTTTATACAACTTTACTAATATGAAATCCGAGTACTCATAGTTGGGTCCTATTTTAATGTGAAACATAAGAAAAAATAAATTAGAATAGTATGGGAACATTTCGAGAAATTATAATAGAAACTATCAACTTCAATTGTTCATATTTTTTAAGCAAGAGAACAAAATCCGATTCATTATGAACATGAGTAACTTAAATTACAAAGTTTATAAGTTTAACTTAAATATCAACTAACCTTTGGATGAAGAAACAAGAATTGATGTTAGTTATTGTTCCCTACATTAATGCTACTCCAAATATCACTAAGAGGCCTGGACGAGAGAAACGACGCAAGAGAGGAAAACTCGGATGCTATTTATAGTACTAATTTATAATTTTGATTTACTATTTTTTCTCTATATTAAAATTAATAGGAAATTACTGCTCATTTAGGGGAAGAAATTTCCTAAATAATAGGGATAGAAGAGAACAACTCCTAAATAATACGGACTTTCCAAAAATCTTGGGGAGGCCAGGCCCCCTCCCGCCCCCTCCCTCCGTCCCTGATTTCCGGCTCCCCCATTACTTGAGGACGGAGCCTTACACAATGTCTTCTAAACCACCAACTCTGCTAAGGAAGTACAGATCATTTACCTGCTGCCTGTTAATCCTCACTGAAGAATAGCTAATCATTTTGTTAGAATCGGTAGTCTGAAGAAAGTTCATGCATGGCTCTATTTTAGTGTGCGGTTGCTCAACTCACTCAACAGGTAAACTCAGACAAGGAGGGGGATACTCTCCCTAAAACAATTTTTTGTCGTTAATCCGATTTTAGGTCAAGTTTTCTTTAGCAATCCCGATTTTATTGGTTATCTCTTTTTATGTCTTTTTCTGGAGAAAACCTCTAATGAATTTTCCGATTTCCTTTGTATTTTAAGTCCAATAAAACAGGGGGAGGAAGATGGAAAAGCTGATGCACGATGAAACTCAATGATGCATGCAGAGTTAGAAATGCATACCTTAATCCAACATCTACATGCAAAGTGATCCGCGCATAATTTGAAGACAAAATTTAAACTAATCTAAATGATGCAGGAGGAAATCATCCGAAGATAGTAGCTTTTATTAACGGGAAGAACTGGTGCTAATTAATCAGAAAAAGACCCGAGTCCCATCTTAGATGCTGATCGGTGCCCACCACAATAGGTCCTGCAAGCATTGTATACAACCTCTCGTGACACGTGGTCTCTAATCCAATTAAATCATCTTTTTATTTTGACTAAGTCCAATCGTGATCTATAGGAAAATATATTCTTGATTAGGGTGTTTGGACCTTAGTTTCTACCGAGCTCAACCAAAATAAATCCTAAGTCTCGGGGCTAAAACCTCGAAAAACAAATAAAAATAAAATACGAGAAAACATGAAAAATCCAGTGAGATCCCCCGAGTGCACCGACACTCAGCGAAACATACCTTGAATAAATGTCCAAGTGTCCAAGAGAGAGTCCAAGAGTCTAAGTTATTACAAATGTTTTTGTGAAAATAAACTAAAGTAAATCTATCTAGTATAATTGTTTCCTACTCCTTCTTCTCCTCCTCAGGTGCTAGTCCTTCCAAAGCTTACCGAGTCGTGCCTTGAGTAGTCCCTCACACACAAAGCAAAATAGAGGAAGGCCAGAAACAATTGTAACATATAGAATAAAAAATAAGAAAATATAAATCCTTAACTACTTAGACGTGCTCCCCAACAACGACGCCATTCTGGTGAGCCGTAAATTCGATTCTAGTTAAGTGATTAATTACATGTTGTTGAGACTCAAATCAAATTCACGATCAACGAGAAAATTATTCAAACCACTAATAACTCAAGCAGTGAATATGAATGGTTTTGCAACTTTTATAACCTAGTATAGCGACCAGGGTCGAACTCAAGGAGCACAATTAAAAAATAAGTAGTCGATTCGAAAATCTAAGGATTTTTGTTTATCTTTTTAATGGTTTTTGGTTTTTTTAAATTTTAATTTTTCGAACAAGGCAAATAAGACAGAAATGCACAAGCCTTATTTTTGTATTTTTTGAATATATCGAAAACACTTAGAAAAATAAACTAAAAATAATTTTGGGTTTATATATTTTTTAGTGTATTTGAGAATTTTTGGGGAATTTTTAGATGTTTTTATGATTTTATAAAAATCAAACAGTAATGCAATAAACAAACAATGCATAGCTAGGTGTATTTTCTAAATTAAAGATAGATAAAATATTCAAAACACCTGGAAGTGATTTTTATCAAAAACTATGAAGAAATATCTACAAAATGAACTTAAAATACAATTTTTAGATTTTTTTGTTGATTTTATATGTTTTTATAAGTTTTCGAGTATTTTGCAAATTTTTAGGGTTTTATAAGTTATTTTTCTGCAAAATTTATATAAAAGCTAAAAGGTGAGAAAAGACAACTACACGGATTTTTAATGAATTTTTGAAGAATTTTTCAAAATGTTATGATTTTTATAAGGCAAAAAGGGAATTTATCTATTTTTTGAATTTTAAATATTATTAAAACTGATTAATTTGCAACCAAAAATTTATGCAAGTAAGCACAAGAAATCAAGAAGCTAATGTGATTTTTTTGGAAACTTTTGGCAACAAGTTAATATTTATTGCAATTAATAAAAAGCAAGAGTTAAAAACTGTCAAGTAGAGACCTATGTATAATTACTTTAAGTTTTAGGGCCAAATGATAACCAACAATAAAAGCTCAGGGGCGCATCATGAAAAAAGCCCAGCAAACACATGTGCTTACATGACCAGACGCACAAGGGTATAAGTGCGAATAATCAAAACATTTCATTCTTTAAATAACCAATTCAAAGCATGAGGTAGATACGATAAATAACCCAAACAACACGTGAAGCTACACGTGATTGCATCTCAACTAGTCTAAAATGCAAATAAAGAAAACATAGGGTCTTGGATGCAAAAAGTTTTTAACTATTTATTACAATTAATAGACTAAAGAGAAATATGGAAAAAGGCAAGGGTATGAGTAAAATATACCCTACACGGGGCACATGGCGTGTGCTCGTGGACGCTCTGACATACGGTCCTGATGACCATTGGCGAACAGATCTGACAGTTTGGAAAGGCTGAGCGGACGTGTGGCTTAGATATGCCAAGGATATGATCTGACGCTACAAAAAGGAGTGTGTACGGACATCTCAGATTAGAACTGGACGGGAATGGTTAATCAAACGACATTAGAGGGTGCTGGAAGAACTAGGATCGAGAGGTTCTGTCGATCCACGGGGCTGATCGGATCGCGACGAAGTCCAACACCTTCGTAAGGTCAGTTCGCATCGTATGGGTAGCTCCGTTGAGAGGGTGAATGGTCGGATTGGCAAGGCCATGCTAAGCAAGGTGCACTGCCATCTTTGATGGAGCTCAGTTTGAACCTATCAAGCATGCCTGCACCTGCAAAGGCAATCTCGGCTTGAAGATGTATCCTCAACCGTGGTTATTAGCATCTGTAAACAAGACAAGAGGTGGTGGGGCGCTCTGGTGTTCTACAACAGAAATGGGGGAGAAGAACTCTCGTAATCCTGCTCCGATGAGTAGGATGCAAGGGGGTCGGGGTGCGTACGTAGGATGGCGATGGATAAAGGAGTTCATCGATGCAGGTGAGACGAAGGATGGAGCTCCGGTGGTGATGATCGGAGCTAAGTAAGGAACGATAGAGGAAAACGAGAATGCGGGATAAAGCGTGAACTGTGGACGGGAGAGTGAGTACCTGAGGTTCCTGAGATGCTCAATGGATTCAGGCAAAGGTGGGGGCGAGGTAGTGGCCTCGACCGGGTTGCGGAGGACCTAGGAGGCTATTCGCATCGGGTTACTCCGGCCACGAGTGAGATTCAGCTGATCGACCACCAAATCTCACTCCAAAGGGATCCTCCTGAAGCCTGTCACTCTTCTGGAGGTAGCTAAGTGGTATGGTGGCGTGAGGGATGAACTAGGGCATGATGGAGGTGGATGAGAAGATTTATGGGGACCCTTGGATGTCTAAAAGGATAGGGAAGAATCACATAATCCGAGGGCAATCTGACTAAGCCTAGGGATCCGCGAAGGTCATGAATCTGAGGGGAGTAATCGGGCGCCAGTTTTAAGGGAAGAGGTGGTCGAACCTGGGCTGGGGAAATAGGAGAAAACAGGTTCGGTGAAGCCAGTCGGGTCTGGACCTGAAAAGGGGAAGGGTGGACCCGGGTCAATGGACCGGGGCTGACCAATCAGAAAATTCGGAATTAAAAATTAAAGAATAATGAAAATAAAATAGTAAATGAATTTCAAATAAAAATTTGTTAAAATGAAAAATGTTCCTTATTTTCAAGCTATTTTTTGTAATTTTTAATTATTTTTATGGAATTATATATATATACAGTATAGGGTATTATATATACTGATATAGTATTCCTATATATTCTATTCTTTTATTTTTATTTTATTTTATACAAATATCCTTTATTTTATATTTTGTTTATTTACAAAATAATTAAGCACCATGAAATGATTTTTATTTTATTTTTACAAATTAATCAAAAGTATTAAATAAATATGTATTGTATACAATATGCATAAGTGTGGTTTTTGTACAATGAACTTCTGATTTTATTTTGATTTTATTTTATGTTTTCTAATTTTTATTTTAATTTATTTCATTATTATGAATATGTACAAGTGTTTAAAGTAAAATATGCATAAAGTAAGAATTAAAATAATTAAATATAGATATTTACAAGTATAAGTACTATGTGACTATACAATGTACTTAAAAAGCCAATTTCTACCTCACAACTCTAAAATTTATGTAACCACCCTCATTTGAAAGATAATTTAATTGAGTCCAATAAAAGTGATTTTGAAAGAATTTGAGTTCATATGGAGTCAGAATCGATCTTTTAAGTTCCTATTGAGTAGCTTTTTTTGAGCGGTATTATTTGTGTTGTATACAACAAATCATGTTGCAAATATTTTTGTTATTTAGACAAAATTTTTATTTACAAGTTTTATTAAGAAAATAATTTATTTTGAAGTTTCTTTATTGATGAATAAAATAGAGGAAGTGATATATACATAGAATGCATGGTGATGAATATAGAATGACCCTATCTCCCCCTACTTTATTCCTTGTCGATCAGGTCAATAATTGACCTTCTCTCAGAGTTTGGGTCAGTATGTGCTTACTACATAATTACATCCTTCCTTATTCTTGTTATCTTTATTCTTTTATTTTTGGAAAAAGGTGTTAATTATTCATTATTAGCAATAGTATGTACAATGGTAATTTATTGGATTTACACATATTCACATGTCTTTTGCTAAAAGATATGGCTAAATTAGAAGAATAAAGAATGAGAATCATATATTCATCACTAGTGTGATCCTAGCCGCACCTTTCCGCCCTCATTTAGCCATAAGATGATCCCTCATATAGTGGCTTTGATCCCTCCATGTCACCCATTCCTTCTCATCCATAGGATAAAACCCACAACTTCATCTCAATCATCCATCCGCGCCATGCCATCAACCCTTGGATCAAATTCCTTGATTTGATCCGAGCCATCACTCCACGCCCACTTCCTGGTCTTTGGATTGCAAGATCCAACGGTCCATACCACATCTTCTTCCTCCAGCTACTCCCTCTCTCCCACATAATGCTCTCCAAGCTCGCTCCCCGTTCCTATTTTAGCACCCCCACCTCGACACCTCTCCACAATCTGTCTACGACCCTACGAAGCCCTAACTGCCCTGGACTTCGCGTGGCCATCACTTCCCTCAACCCACACCTGCATATCCTCCCACAACCATTACAAACCTCCCCCTTCACCATCATAATTATTGATCACCTCCACCTTTAAAACCCCTGCTCTGACTTTGTTCCTCCTCGTTCACCATTCATGGGCCTTAGGCGAGGCCCTCTCTTCCCTCCTCTGATAGAGGGGCGGTGGATTGAGGGCCAACGACCCTTCATGGTCTAGGTGTCAACCTGTGGCAGTTGCCATGTTGTGGAGCCTCGTCCACGGTTTCCCGAGCTCCCTACCCTGACCGAGCAGGTTGAGTAACGACCAGAAGTCCTCCTGACCTCAACACAGGCAACTACCTTCGCCTAGTTATCCTCTCTGATCGTGTATGGTTCTACCATTCTTTTTCATCGATTTTCTCAAAATTTTCTCCCCATGCATACTTAGCTTCACCATCGCCTCACTGCACGTCAAGCTTCTCCGTTCATCCATAATTCACGCCGACCACCTAATTCACCTTCTTCTTCCACCACGACCTCCATAGAATTCATGCATCTTCCTCAGTCGAAGGCGGAGGAAGATCCGCTCCAAGATCCCCCTTCTTCATCCTACAACCTACCATACCATCCAATCTACTTTGGATATTCCCCATTAATCTTCTCTGTAGGATCCCCCTTCATAACCTGGACTTCGAGCTGAGCTCAATTCTAAAGCTCTGCCTCCGGTGAGGTTTCATCAACGGACGATTCCAGTACCTCCCACACCTCCTTCGAGCTCTGGACTTCATCTCCGGCTGCTACTCATGCCGCTCGGATCTTCAATCTGCAAGAAGAGGCACGGTGGAGCTTAGCCTCACCGAAGCTCCAATCACGCTGCCCATAGCATGACGGAGCAGATCCCCCAGAACGAGCAGCTACCATTAGATGGTGCCTCCTCGGCAACCATCCAATGGTCTTGAAGGAGACATGTAGCCTCACTAAAGCTACGTGACTCGGTGGAACCGAGCCTCTACTTAAAGCACCTTAGGCTGCTATGTGGCCCGAAGCTCCTGCAGCGGCAATCGAGCCTCGCCTCGAACCTAGTTGTGAGCATGCCAAATGCATGTGGTTGGGTAATTTGCATCCAGACCCCACCCATTTTTGATAATTACGAAGAGGTCCCTCCTAGGTGCCCGTGCCTCACATGTCGTGCCTGGGAATTTTGCAAAGATACCCCATTAATTATTGCTAAATGCATTTATGTCTTTCTTAGAACCTTTTTGATACATTTATGTATTTATTTTTATAGTTTTCTTTACATTTATGCCCCTGGACTAAAATGGTCACATCTTAAGCATATGAATTCCATTTTCATTATTTTCAGTGTCATTTTGTTGCATAATTTATTCTCTATATAATGACATCATTTCTTTCATGTGTTGAATCTTAATTAAACTTGCTAAATTATAATTGTATATTGTGTCAATTGCTTTACATTCAATGGCAATCAATATGTGCTGGGATTCATTTTAATGCATCAAGTTGCTCATGAAATTGGATTTATTTTAACTGCTCATTAATTTGACTATTTTAGGGCATATTTATTCTTGCTTCATCATATATCAGAACATCTTATAACATTCTTGCATCATTTTATTAATTTTTTTTGTTAAAAACCAAATAAAAATGCATATTTCTCAACATTACATTGTATATTGACCATCCTTCCATGCATCATATTTCATGTACTTCATTTATTCTGCGTATAATAAAAATGCATTCTCATTCAATTTATCTTTCCTATCATTTGCATAATTTTATATTGTTTTATCTGCATTGGTTGTTTAGCCATATTGTGACTGTATCAAGAAGACTTAGTTCTATGATTTTAATCACTCAAATTTAATTTTTAATTTCTGATAAATCTATGAGGAGACTCGTGTCCCTATGTTCGACCTTGGTAGACTTGCCAAGTAAAATAAATATCCACATAATCCAAAGTATCATTCTTCATGAATTATTTTCACCTCCTATGCTACAACACATCTATATTAAAGATGTGAAAATGTGGTTCTCAAATGGTGCTGTTGCTAGGTACATGTCTCATCCTTGTTTATTTATTTGATTTTATTGTATTATTCTACGTTGATTGATTTCAAAAATTTAGGTCTTTATGTTGTGTTTGCTTTTGCATTATTCTTGATTAAATTTGTTGATGTTTTTATGACATTTTCTTTTGTGGCAAGGTCCATGGAGATGGAGGATGCTCAATCTACATGGAGGCACGGAGTTGGGAGCTCCTGCTGCGAGGAGCCATAGGAGAATCTCAGGAGAAATCAAGGAGCATAATTGACATTCTGTTCATGCATTTGTAAATCATTGTGTATATTGCATTTCTAGCGGTCCTCGTTCGAAGTCTCGCGTGTGTAGCATTGGACTTAAAGCTTGCATGTGTTTTGTGTGAAGCTTGTTTCACCCTAGTTCGGGTGAGGATTCAATTGAGTGTTTGAACCTAAGGTTAGGCATGCGTCTCTCCGAGCTTCCTTCATTTCAAATATTTCATGCTTGATTCGTAGGTTACAACACACAATAAGAGTCGATGAGATTCACTTCGTCTCCTTGATTCATCGTGGCACACTTAACATCGATCTATTTAGACAAATTTAAATCAAAATTTTCTTGCTAATAGTATCATGATTAGGATGCGCTTTCCTCGACTTGCATGTATATAGCGTAAATTTTTTTATATAGTCTTGCACGTGCATGGAGATTGCTGGAGGCACTGTAAGTTCTTCTCCGAAACATTCATCATTATTTTCTTATCTGCATTGGCTTTTCTCGATCTTCCTCTTGATTTATCACTTAGTATTTTTAAAGGAAATTGGTAATAGTTATTAGACGATGGATGATTGATCCGTGCTCACCTTTAATTTAGTGAAAACCTTAAGTATAAAATTGGGACTGTTAAGTCAAGTCGGTAAAAATAAATGGAATAAAATGAACCTTAGATTATGAGAGAGCAATACCTTCATTGTACACAGATTTTGATTAGATGTGAGAGGTGAGGACGTATCCCTAGGATAGTGCCCAAAAACTATCATTAAACCATGCGTTATAGACTCAATATTTGGATGATCACTAACTAAAATAGACAAGATAAATACAACTGAACTTTTACAGTCCTCGTGCATGTATTAGTGAATCAAGGGTTTATGCTTACTTGGTTGAGCTTGATTTGTGTATTCTACCCAACCTTCTCGTATCCACTCTCCATCTCTGCGGATTCACTCATTTTCGTAGATCAACTCCCCCTCTAACCCTAACAGTTCCCCGGTTCTCTATACTTAATTCTCCACATCCAAATACTTAGGCTACTCTTCAGTCTAAGTATGGGGGACCTTGTACAGTCTCTGAGTACTCACCGTGGGTCCCACTATCCTTATTGCATTCTTTCTACTTAGGCTGTTCTCATCTTAAGTATAGGGGGATCCAAGTCAAATATATTCTTATCTCTTCTTGTTCTTCTTATACTTTAGTTGTTTTAACCTATATAGGGCGAGCATCTAAGTCAGTTTTGCTATATCACCTTATATTTTAATTGGATCTATGGCTTCATATCTCTTTGTGCTATGAGGACATAACAAAAGTTAAGTATAGGGAGGGTATGCCATATATATTGTATATATACTTTATCTATAGCTTGTACTCTGAAAATTTCGAAACCTTTTTGGGTTAGGGTATAAGTATTTTTGAACAGATTTTCATAAAAATGTTTGTAAATGTTTGAAAAACTTTCTAACCATGTGACACGATTTTGAGAATATATTTGACATTGGTTTGAAAAATGGAGTTTGACTCATTTTGAAAATTCTTTGAAAAATATTTTAAATAAATAAATATATATATATTATGTGACATGGTTTAAAAAATGCTTTCAATTTTTTTTTTGAAAATGAGGGACTAACTGACTTGTTTTTGTAAATACAATTAACCTTATTCAAAATTTCTTTAAAAGTCTAAAAAATCACAAACTTTTCTTGAGTAGCGATTCTGACTACTAAGATTAAAAATAAGTAGCTAGTTCTCAGTGAGGGAACTATGATCTCCCTTATCAGAGTGGGTGGTTAAAAGACAATGCGAATGACACCATCTTGAAGTAATACGAGTAACCACCTAGCATTCCATATTTGCACCATACTGGCTGGAAGTGGACGCAACTATACATATACTTGGTCCAGTTATTATTTCTCTTAAGATTAAAAAAATCCATAAAAAATATAAAATACAAAATAACAAAAAATCACTAACTTTGGAGTTGTATTCGTAACACATTCACTATCACTCAAGGCTTAAGGATTCGAGTACTTGAGAATATGAGTTAACCAGCCTTAGTCATTAGAGTTTGAGACTTAATAATTCATACCTTGAAAAATATGAGTGCTATATTGCACTCTACATCTCCACCTTTTAAAGAATATGATCAACACATCACTTTCACCGCTACATGAATGATAAGATGAGTTGAGATTTCACTTGAGGGACTAGGACTGGAGATTGAGTCTAGACCCGATCTAGTGATGATCGAAGATGGGATAATGTCAATAAAGACTTCAAGAAACACGAGTGTCAACAAACCCTATCCAGTATGTGAACAAGTTCTCATGCCATCGTTTGATATTGAGCTATGTGCCAAGGTGTGATGAAACAAAATAATTGTTGATCACTGTCTGCCAACTTGGTAAAGTAGAGCTAGCTTGCCAAAAAGAAAGAAAGATATATGAGCGAAAAGAGCACTCAAATACAATGTCAAATTTTCAAAGAGCTTTAATCAAAGGCGAGCGCTCGCAACCATTTTAAATTGTCCACTTGGACCAAAGCTAAATAGGACCAATGAGTCAGGCTGGTATCTCAAAAGGACTTTGCATCGTAAGCGATACATGTCTGGGTATAAGTATGTTAGATACTTAAAGAAGACACACCCCGATGTACGCCTAGGAAAACAAGTACAGACGACTCAACAACTTTTGATGGACGCATTGGTTAACAACTAAAAATACATGTGTTGAGTAATAAGGCACTTGAGAGGAACCTTGTTCAAATGTGAGGGAGAGAAGGAAATACACAATCCTATGCCCTCCATTATCTGGCCTTCCATTTACACTTTCAAGTACGACAAACTAATGAGATGGTGGATTGAACGCAGGAAAAGACTTATTCCCTTATGTTGAGGATTAGGACTAGAGGAAAGTTTCCTGGAATGGGACCTTGGGTGACATCTCGACTGCATTCTCATGATCACAGTACACACTAAATATCATATCCTTATATTAGATGTACAAAACAGAGAGTCTGATAATTAGAGAAGTTGAATTCCTTTTGACTAGAGCAGGGTTGAGCCCATAATTTTAGGATCACTCAAATTAAAGGTCTTTTGCGAATCAAGCCTTGAAAATTTACATGCATTGTAAAAAATTAGTCCGACTCCTTCATTCTTTAGATGCTCGAGGGCAAACATAGTTTAAGTATAAAGGGTGATGAATCTCTGATTTATCATCACTATACTCTTTAATTATACTCGGAGTATAAACATTTTAATTAAAATATTCATTAAATCTGCTTAATTGACAACTCACCCTTTCTCCTGTAAATAAACCTATTTATTGTTTATAAAATTAACCCCTCTTATTTTCTTTAGTTTTCCTTATTTTATTTCCTATTAAAAACTCTCTAAAAATTAGATTAAATATTGTATATATTTGTTTTAGTTTGAAAAGAAATTAAAAAGATAAAAAAATCACAAAAGAATTAAAAGCTAGTGTTTTTATCTATTAAAAGTACTTCCAAAAATATTTGCATTGTGTATATGATTCCTTTTGCCTTTTTGTCCAACATGAAACTTGTAGATCTCATCAAGATCTACAACTTTAATGTTTTGACTTTTTTGCTATTTCAACCTCCTTTTGTTTCTTTTGCATTTTCCTTTTATTTTCTAATTTCTGAATAATCTCATTGGGCCACATGGCGTTCTCTGGAGCCACCATGCAGCCTGCCTCTTTACTCGCCATGCACCTTCCTTCCTCTGGTCTTGGGTAATCTCCACTCGTATCCATTTCCACTGTTCCTTCCTACTCGCTCCTCAGTCATCAGACCCCCTCTCCCTGGTGTAATCCCACCTGCAATTTTCCACCTTCATCTCAACCATCAGATGATACCTCATCCACTGGCTCTGATCCCTCCACGTCACCCATTCCTTCTTAGCCATAGGATCAAACCTGCAACTTCATCTCAATCATCCATCCATGCCATGCCTTCGTTCAGATCCCTTCATCTCATCCTAGCCATCGCTCCATGCCCGCTTCCTGGCCTTGGATCGCAAGATCCAAAAATCCATATTGCGTCTTCCTCCTCAAGTTACTCCCTCTCATGATAGAGATTTTGTCGAAGTTTTGTCAATCCACAAGGCGGACCGACAGTCGTCGAAGTGACCTCAGACGAAACCTTAGTCAATCAACAATTAACCCACAATATAAATAAATAAATGAATATAAAAATGTGGAGTTAAAATTTATTATAACTCTACAACAAATGTGTATAGGTGTAAGCATGTGTAGAGGTCGAACCCAGGGAGGTGAAATAAAGCGCAAAAAACTATTCTTTTTTCCTCTTGTCATTTTTATTATTTTTATGGGTTTTTGATTTTATATATTTTATATATTTTATATTTTTGTATTTTATTTTGTATTTTATATTTTCTTTTTTATTTTTATATTTTTATACCTCCTTTTTCTTTTAAATATATAATATAGCCATATATAGAGTATACATAAAATGTAAGTAAATATAATTATAAATATAAATAAAAAGGTCAAAATACAAAAAATAAAATGTTTTTGTGTTTTGTATACTTTTCTAACGTTTTTATGAATTTATGGAATTTTTGTTAATTTTTATGAAATTTTAAAGCAAAAATATCCCCAATCAGGGATTTAATAAATATCTGAATTGATTTGAATTTTTAAAATAGCAAATTATGTCCAAAATTATCCAAATTAATTTTAATAGATAGATAATTATATAGAGAAAATTACAAAATAGAAAACATATTTTTTTGGAATTTTTAATGAATTTTTAGATTTTTATAAATGTTTTTGATGTTTTTTGATTTTTAAGGGTTTTGTTTTTTTGTTTTTTATTATTTTTGGTCTAAAGGTTAAAAATAAGAAACATATATTTTTTTGCGATTTTTCAGAGATGTTTTTATATTTTTTGATATTTTACACTGTAGACAGAATAAAAATGGTCTCCTTTTGATTTTTAATTAATGTTTAAGGCGCTCAAAAATGCAAAATAAAAATGTAGCGTGAAAGTGCATGCTAGTAAGCATCTAACCCTATTTTTGCATAATTGTTGAAGCAAGGGAGCTATTTTAAATAAATGAAATCCAAGCACCAAATTCGTAAACTAGTAGGGGCATAATTGCAAATAAAATAAATAATGAGGGCCCATGTACAATTTTCTCAAAAATATATAATGTATTTTAATTTTATTAGACTAAATAGAAATATAAGAAGTCGTAGGGGTGTCCCTGCAATTTACCCATCTCACGTGGGATGACACGTGAGCTGAGCTGGACTGGACCTAGATGTAATTAAAATAAGTAAAGGGGTCTTTTTACAAAATGTCAATTTTATTTTAAACGCTACAACATATTTACAACATTAATAAATAAATATACCAAAAGTAGGATATGGTTTGCAAATTACCCCATATACACCGATTATGCACTTGTCCGGATCAGGTGTGGCGGTGATGTTTCGGCCTCCAACTGTCAAGATAAGATCAAACATGTGGCATCGACGGTAGAGGCGAGCACAGATCGAATGGTGGTTGTGCATTCTGGCGGGAGAAGGCGATTAGATGACGATGAAGGTTCTCAGAAGAATAGGGAAGGACTCCTTTTCCTCCAAGCTTCGATCGGCTGCGTCGAGCATCTACGACCTCCTCCTTCTCTGCAATCGGCCCCAAAACGACTCCTGGGGTCTTCGTTTATTAACTGAGGGGCTCGAAAGGACCTGAGGACCGTCAGTGCTCTCCCATGAGGTCGGATCAGCTAAGTGGCTCCACGTACCTCACATGCGATCCTAAATCGACTCATGCATGTCCTCTTTGCCATCAGAACCTGTAGAAAAGTCGAAGGCAAAAAAGCGACGGTTCCGGGGCTTTGTTTATCGTGGGTGGACTGAAGGTGGGGTGTGGGGGAGAGGTCCGATGGAGGCGACGGAGTTAGACCTTGTTCTCCAGATCCGTGAGGGATCTGATGGAGCGAAGGTGCATGAGGTGTACAAGAAGCAGTGGGGAAGGTTGTGGAGGTAATTGACAGGTCAATAGACAGGGTGAATCATAGTGGGGACATGGCTGGAGCTCAAGAGCTCCGACAAGGGGACCAAATTAATATAACCTATATTCCTAACTACAACACGGAATAAATTGCATGAATCAAAACCTAGGACTAATTATATCCTAGATAAAGTTAAATGTTGTAGCTCATACCTAGGATTTGACCAGGGAACAGAGGTGGCTGGTGATGGCCGCCTGGGTGCAACTCCTTCACCCTCCAATTGCCGTTGAGCTTCAGGGGACTCTCCCTGTCACAGGGATACACACTAGGCAGAAGTCACGAGGTTTTAGCGTTCGAAAGATGACCAAAATCGAGGAGGAGGTCGGGAGGTGTTTATTTATAAACATGTGTGCACCCTTATTCAATGACGATTTGGGGGAGAATCGATCGTATGTACAAGGAATCAAAAGCTTGGGCGTGGATAACGGGAGATCAAGGATCATAATTGCTGAAGGGTTCGAAGATGATGGAGTAGCGGAGCAGCGAGGGAAATGGCGAGAAGGCGGGCCGCTCGAGACTCTAACTGGAGTCAGAGTACCTGGAGGGGGAGTTGACCGTGGTCAACGAAAGCAGCGCTGTGATTGGGCCACGTCGGGTTGCTAGAAGACAAAACTGTCCATTATTTGAAAATAATTATTTTAAAATAGTAATTGATTTTATTAATTTTTGATTATAAAATAAAAAATATTTATTATTTTATTTAGTATTTTATTATGATTTTTATTCATATTTTGAGGTTATTTATTAGTAGTCAGTTATTAGGGGTGTATTTATAGTATATTCATATATGTTTTTGGCTATTTTATTTTTTTTAATATATTTTATTTTATTATTTTATTCTCTTATTTTATATATTTATAACTTATTTTTAGGTATATAAATATATTTTTATTATATTTTTATGATGTTATTTGTATCTTTAAATAAATAGATATATATTATATACGTATAAATCTAGGTATTTTATCTATGTATTATATACATTATTTTATTTTGATGTAATTTCTTGGGTTTTATTTTAGCTTTATATTTTGAATAGAATATAGATGATATTTACAAGAGTATAAAATATACTTGAATAAAAGAATAAAGAATAGATTTCGCTTTTATTTATGTACAAGTACTAACATAGGTATTTTACTTATGTAGTTTATATGCTTATTTTATTTTAACATTTTATTTGTGGTTTTATTTTCTTCTAAATATGTTCAAATGTTATAAATGATATGCAAAAAATTATAAAAATATAAACTTGGGAAAATAATAAAGAATGAATAAATTGAATATTTTATTCAGGTATCTTATACAATGAGGGCCCAAAACCTAACTTTCACATCTGACTCCAAAAAATATAAAACCACCTCCATTAAATAGCTTATTAAATGTTATATACAATTATAGGCGATTTTATACATTTTGAGTTTTTATTTGGAAGATATGGGATTGTGAAATTAGGATTTTGGCTTTTTATTTTATGTATAAAATGAACACTATATCTTATTTTTGTACAACCTCAATCTTATATTTTTATTCACATTACTATCTATGACTTTTATGTACAAAGTTTTCTCATTTGATGTATGGATAATAAAGAACAAAATGGGTGTAAAAAAGAATTATTGATGAATAAGATTTTTATTGTATTTTTGGCCCTTATCTCCCCCTACTTTATTCCTTGTCGACCAACTCAATTCTTGACTTGGTCTCAGGGTTTAGTGCCCCCACCTCAAAACCTCTCCACAGTCTACCTCCACCCCTACGAAGCCCTAACTGCCCTGATCTTCATGCGGCCATCACTGCCCTCAACCCAAGCCTACATCTCCTCCCACTGCCATTACAAACCTCCCCCTCCACCATCATAACGTCTGGTCACCTCCATCTGTAAAACCCCTGATCCGTCTTCATTCCTCCTCGTCCATAGTTCATGAGCCTTAGGCGAGGCCCTATCCTCCCTCCTTTGACAGAGGGGCAGAGGATTGAGGGCCGATGATTTTTCAAGGTCTAGGTATCGACCCATGGTAGTTTCCATGTCACAGAGCCTCGACAGTGGCTGCTCAAGTGAAAAACTCGAGAATCACCCTCTTAATTTAACTAAATTATGTTTAATAGATATTCGTTCGTTGCAGTCAGGAAATTATCAGACTTAATAAAAACCACTTAATTAATTTTTCAATTACAAGCAATTAATCATTTTTTTACTTGGGAAAGTCTAAGGTCGAACTCAGGGAGGACATATCTCCTTAGGTTTATTTAAAGTCACTCTAGATGCTAGGTTTTCAGGGAAACATTTTTTGGTATTTTTAAATGCAAGAAATGATGGACATGCAAATTTGGCGAAGTTTATGGACTAAAATGAAAATTACATTCAAAAAGTTCCAAAAATTCTCAAATAAGGCCAGAATGTGAAATATGATGAAATTAGACTACTGTAATATTTTTGGAAATTTATGACTCAATATGAATTAATTATGAATAAAATATACACACTAGGTAATTTTCACAAATTTAATTTTAATAAATAGAGATACAATTAATTTCAAGAACTAAAATTATCCTAGATGAGTCTATGTGAGAAGAATTCAGGAAAATTATTAGATCTCAAAAATCATAGATTTATGACCTATTCAAAATAAATTACTTGAATTACCAATGGATTTATTTTGACCTGGATATGCGTACAAATGTGATGAAATTTGGGAAAAAGTAGAACAAATGAAAATCTAGCTAATGTGATTTTTTTTTGAGATTTTTAGAGCAAAAAATAATTAAATAGCAATGGAAGAACAAGCAGTGGGCAAAATATTGAATTTTTCACCAAAATAATCAAAGTGAATAATTCACAGCTCCTAAAAATAAATTTAACATCCACAATGATAGAGCATGAATTATTCTATAATGAGCTATTTTCAAAAGATAAAATGATGCGAATGAGGGTACAAATAGATATGCAAACATAAGGGTCGTTATGCAATTATAGAAATAAAATGACTGAAAGGAAATATGCGGATGCAATTATTGAAACAGTGAAGGGTTTTCTTGCAAGTTTGCTAGTGGATCAGGTGCACCTAAGGTGCTATCTGAATGCGGGTCCTTCTTGTAATTCCATGAAGATTTGGGGTCTCTTCTGCAAATTGCCCTTTGAATCACATGCTTCTCATGTGCGTGGGCTTAGGCTGGTTGTAGATGCGAATGACCAGGACTGTGGTGGCTTCAAGTACAAATATTGCTCAGGTGCATGCAGATCACGTGATGGTGTTTGGACATTGGAGTGAGCTGCTAGGGGGGTGTTCTTCTTCCCGGGCTTGATGAAATCAATGGCAACGGGGGAGGATGCGAGGTGGACATTGATGAATCTGTGATTCACCACTCTAAAATTTAAAAATAGAGCCTTGTTCCCGAGTATATAGAGGCATATTTCCCTTTATAATGCATAAATAGCATTCATGCATGTATACATAATACATGCATTTTAGCACTCCATTAGCATTTAAATAAGAAGCCAAAATCCCTTGTAAAATGTTCCCTTATCAAAATGACCTCTTCCTTATAATATGTACTCCTTAGTTAATAATATAGGGAAGAAAACCAGAAATCCCCCTTGTAAATTAGCCAATAAAGCCCTAGAACCCCTAGACCTTAAAATACCCATAGCTCCCTCATACAAACTCCAAAATAGGTCTACTCACTTTCAGAATAATACACATTAAAAGACCTTTAAAATGAGACTAATTTCATCCAATTTGGAGCTTGTATGAAAAAGTTGGGTTTTTGGGCCTCTTTGTATACTACATGTATGTATATTTGTATCTTTGTATTTATGTACCATATGTGACCTCATTTCCGTCTTTAGTCAAAATGAAACTTGTAGATCTCATTGAGATCTACAACTTTCATGTTTTGAGTTTTTCCAAATTCGGCCCCCTCTTCTCTCTACCCTTATTTCTTTGTCCAGCCAACCACAGCAGGCCACGTGGCGCCCTCTGGTTGCGCCACGCGGCCCGCTCCCCTTGCCTAGGCCGCCGCACCTCTCAGCCGTTGGATGGTCTTCCAGATCCAATGGCCTGCACGCTTCCACGTACGCCCTTTTCCCTCAACCGTCTGATCAAATTCCCCGCCTCATCTCAACACCCGTGCGCGCCTCTCCCACAGCGCGACACGTGTCGCACGCTACGCCATCAGATCATGCCTCAGCTCTTCCATCTGAGCCGTTAGCTCCGCAGGCATTTGAACCGCCCGATCAAGCACCCTACAATCATCGCATCCGTATGCTCACGCCTCGCCCCCGTTGCGCCACGTGGCCGCTTCACGACGCTCAGATCACCACGTCCAGATCTTCATCCAGCCGCTGCATTCCGCCTCGATCACCACCGTCAGATCACAAGATCCAATGGTGGAGACTTCGTCTTCCACCTTGGGAGCCCCTCTCTCCCACGTTCTCCGCCTTGCGGGAGGGGCAGCCCCTTCCTATTCTCAGCCGTGCTCCTTCCACCGTCGACGAGCACCACAACCTCCACGATGACCCCCACTCATCCCTCATCCTCGCCAGCCACTCCACTACCCCCATCGACCTCGAGCGACGTCCCACGAACTCCTTAAACCTCGCTCCATCATCAGCCAGGTCGAGACCTTCGACCTATAAATACTCACCCTCTGGCCATCGTCGCACCTATCCGCCACCTGCGAGAGACACTCTGAGCTCGGAGCTTCCGATTGGTGACAGGAATTGCAAGTTTCCTTGAGCGAAGACAATCATCTTCTCCGGCGAGATCCTCGGCCACCACCGAGTCGTAGCCCTCCTCCGCCAAGCCGCTGCTTGAGCTCAGGGACCCACCGCCCCTTCGAGCGACGATCTGGAACTCAAACTGGAGCTCCAAACCCCAGGTGAACACCTCCATACCCGATTGATCTTCATCTTATTTTTGCTTCGTTTTCTCGCATTTTATTCGCCGTCCACGTCCACCTTCTCGCCTCTATTCCACTCCGCCGAGCTCCGCGTCAGAGCTCTCATCTTCGCGGTCACCTTTACGCCCGCCGACGACACACTTCACCGTCCATCGAATCCAGCTCCGCCACTTGGCCGGAGCACCATCGCCGACCCATCTCTATTACTCTACAGGCCTCGCCGACCACACTCACAACTCCACAAGTGCACGCCCGAGCTTCGGCTACTCCTCTAACCCTTGCAGGTACTTCTTTTGTCACTGATCGGAGTTTCGCCGGAGTCGTCCTCGAGCTTCAACGCCAGCAACCTCCGACGGCCCTCTCCAGCTCCTGAGACCATCAACACCTTCGCCGCATCGCCACACTTCTACTGGGATATCTCCGACACCTCGGAGAGCTTCATCGACACGAGGAGGGATTGGCGGAGCAAAGGCCTTGTCGCCGGAGCCCAGCTATCTCCTCCGCAGGCGGCGGAGGCCCGTTGAAGGAGAAGCACCAGCTGCCGTTCTATCACCTTGATCGAACGGTCGACTTCGTGCCACGTCGCCACTCAGCCACGCTTCACCGGTGCCGTTGGATCTTTCCCAATCTAACGGCGCTTAGCCCTCCACGTCATCGACATCTGGAGCAGCCAGGAGCCATCGGATCAACGTAGATCTGACGATCTCTGATCGAGCCACACGTCAGCACTGACACCCCTTGGATCGATCTTGATCCAAGGGTCTTCATTACGCCACGTCGACAAAGACCGAGCCTCGCCCCCAACCCTAGGCTCGGACGACTCGAGGCTGCATCGAGCCTCACTCCAGACCTCCAGAAGCACCCGAGCCGAGCCCCGAGCCTTCGCAGCCATCCGAGCCTAGGCCGCCCATGTGAGGAGCACGTGCGGCCTGGGAATTTTGCACCGAGGTCCTGGAAGTATTTCATATTTGCAAAAAGGTCCCTGTGAAGCAGACCCCACGTGAGGAGCATGTGCCTTTGGAGAAATTGCATACCAGTCCCCTGCATTATAGGTAATTGCATTTAAGTCCCTGTCAGCATATTTCTTTTATGTAATTTTATTTTCCTGTATTGAAAATACACCCTGTGTTTGCACGCATCCCTAGGTCACATTTTACATCATTTTTAAATTCAAAAAGTTGCATTTTGTTGAGAAACTTGTCCTCTATCTATTGTGCGATGTGTCATATTTTTGTAATTACAGTAGATTTTTAAATGAATTAATTGGTTGATTTGTGTAATATTTTGCCCAGTGATACCTTTTAATTTCTAATTAATTTTCTGTGATTCCAAAAATCCTCAAAAATTCAAAGTAGCTCTAAGATAGTGACCTTAACCTTGCATAAAAATTTCATGTCATTTGCAACCATATCGAGGCTGAATAAATTGTTTAGTGATTTTCATATTTTAATTTTAATAAATTCATTTCACATTGAAATTAAAGTTTGTCAACTTTCCTAGATTCCTTATCATTAAAACTATCTAGGATAATTTTATTTCATGAAAAAGATGTGATTTGTTATTTATTAAAAATAAATTAGTAAAAATAACCCTGGCTGCATATTTAATTCACTATAAGTTCATTTAGTGTCTAAAAATTTCCAAAAAAATTAGGGTAGCTTAGTTTCATCATAATCCATCATCTGGCCAATTTTCATCATTTTTGGACTTCATTTGCTACCTTAAATTGATTTAACTTTAAATTGGCTCGATATTGCATGTGTCCTGCATAGAAAATAGAAAAAGATAAAAAAAATAATTTCCCGAAAATCCACACTTGATCTTTGCTAAAATTCACCTAAGGAGACAGATGCCTCCCTGAGTTCGACCTTGGACTTCACCAAGTAAAAAAAATCACCGCTTGAAATTGACTCAAATCTGATTAAAGTGGTTTTTGATTAGCCCTCTCGTATCCGACTGCAACGAACGACATTAACTTAATTTGGACAATGAATTTGCTCGAATTAACTAAGGGTGCATAGCGTTTATCAAAATGGCGACATTTGATGACCTGCTAAATCGTCCCTTTAAGAGAGTGTTTTTAGCACTTGGAATTGTCGTAGCAGTCGGGCCGATTAGGGTCATCAAAAGACCACCTCATTTAAATATGTATCAATCAAACTGAGATGGTCGTAATATATTTTACTTGGCAAGAAACCAAGGTCGAACTCAGGGACATGAGCCTCTCTTGTGATTATTCGGATTTTTATTAATTTAACTAAGTGTTGAGTTGAAGCATGTAAAGGTCAAATTCATGCAAAGACACAACACTGCATTAAAAATAAACATGCATTTTTTAATCATTTTTTATCATGCAAATAGATGCCATGAAATGCAATCAAATATTCCATAAGTCAGAGCAAATATGATGAGCAAATTAAATAGGAGTCAATTTCAGATTTTCTTAAAATGCCAAGCTTGATTGATAATGTGAACAATGCATAAGTTAACAATAAGGGACACATGGCGAATATAATAATTCATAAAAATTTCAAGTGTCCAAAATGCGAAACTTAATATGCCATTATGAAGTACATTAAAGAAGCTTTCAAATGAAACTAAAATCAACTTAATTGGACATATGATGCTCAAGATATGCATAAACGAAGACAAGGGCATAAATGAAAGAAAACGTGAAAAGATACCTACAAACAGGTCCCTAGGAGGGACTAAAATGTAATAAAACTAACGAGCGAATCCTTCCCTGTAAATAAACCAAACGCGTGGGGACATTTTCGCAATTATTAAAACCCGTAAGGGTTCAAATGCAAATTGTCCCAGGCGCGAGAGGTACTGCACATGCGTCAGGACCTGTTTGCAATATTGAAGAATCTCGTGGACGTCTCTGCAATTTTTTCCAGATAAGCACGTGCAACGTACGTGCTATCCAGGCTCGGAGGCAGGCAGAGGCTCGGCAGAGGCTCGATGAAGATTTGGCTAGGCTCGTACATTAGGCTCGGGCTCGATGCAGGTTCGGAGTAGACTCGGAAGTTCCAAGCCTATGGCTCGGACACTCAGGCTCGGAGGGGGCTCTAGCGTCGCCACATGGTTCATTGTGAATCACCCGATCCTGATGATCGTATGGTTGCTGTGCGCTCCGGGTATGGTGACGTGGCTGAACTGAAGGTCGTTGGATCGAGAGGATCCAATGGCTGCTGATGTCGATGGTGTGGTCTCGTCTGGACCGTTGGATGGTCGCTGAGAGAAGACCATCCGACAGTCCCTGTGCTTCCTCCTTCACCAAAGACTGACGATGAGTTTGGAGCTCCGGCGAGGGAGCTCCAGCTCCGCCGCTCTCCCTCGGCTGCTGGCGACCTCCCCGAAGCTTCTTGGACGTGTGACAGTGAAGAGGGAAGGTCGGTGAAGAATTCGGGCGCCTTTGCTCAGCCCATCAGAGCTCTGATGATGGGATCGATGCTCGGTCAAAACGCTCCGGCGACGTCTCCGTCCCATGAAGGATTAGTTGACCTGCAGTGTTATTACAATAGCCGAGGCGCGAGTACAGAGTGTGGGTGTGAGGTGAGGTGAAGTGGAAGCTCATAGGGGGCGGAGAATGTGGGGAGCTCGGAGCTCCTCCACCGTGAGGGCGGAGGAGGTGGGCGGAGATGGTTGAAGGTCTGGAGGAAGAAGGATATGGCCGGATGTGAGCGCGTGACAGGGGAGTGTGAGTCGAAGCTTGGGGAGTCCTCGATGGAGGTCGAGAACAATCGTAGAGACCTAGATAATTACGTAAAATAAAAATAAAAATAAGAGAAAAGGTCGGAGAGCTTACCTGAGAGATGGCGGAGGAATTGGCCTTTGCTTGAGCTCCGAGAGGAGCTCGGGGTCTTCGCATGTGCTGGGTGGCCGTCCCAGCGAGCTCGGCGGGGCCTTAGCCACCGCAGCTCCACCTTGATCAACAGAGGGTCGACACCGGGGAGGACGGGTCGTCTTCGCTCAATCGTGCCGCCTCCCCCTGTCACTGGGAGGCGGAGGAGGGCTGGGCCCCCTCCCACGTAAAGGTGGACAAGAGTATCGGAGGAGGGGGGCGGCGTATTTAAAGATGGGCGTCGGAGATCTGGTGGTAGTGTCGTGGGTTTAGCAGGGAAGAAGGGGCGACTGGAGAGGGGTTCGTGGTTTGACGAAGGTGCCGCGAGGATGGTGGATGATGGGAGAACATCGTGGAGTGTTTGATTAGTGGAGATGGTGTTCGGAGTCGGTGGGATAATAGGAAGGGGGAGAGAGTTGCGCGAGGTGGTGATCGTGTGAGAGAGGAGCAATCGGAGGTAGACGACGGGTTCATGGCCGTTGGATCTTGCGATCCAATGACCCTGATCTAGGCGCCAACGGATGATGACGATGAGATCTTGGGCGATTTGATCAAAGGATGTGAGCGCGCCACGTGGTGAGCGCATGGGTTAGCAGAAGCGAACGATCCAGATCGGGCCAGAGGATTGATCGGAGGGTTGGAGGCTTAAGCTGCAATAGACGATGGTGATCGCATCTTCAAACAGTGATCTGATGGTAGGGAAGTTGACACATGGCGCAAGCAGAATAAGGCGGGAACGAGCGGTGAGGATCAGGGATAGGGAAGATCTGATGGCTAAGAAGAAGATGAGGATGTGGACAAAGCTGGGCCGTTGGATCCAATGTGAGATCCAACGGCTGAGGATGGCGGCGGATGAGACAAGGGAGAAGGGCCACGTGGCGCCCCCAGATTGGGCCACGTGGCCCAATCAGATTATTGGGAGAGTATTTTTGATTTTTGAGGGTTAATTTGGCCGAATTTGAGAAAACTCAAAACATAAAAGTTGTAGATCTTGATGAGATCTACAAGTTTCATGTTGACCAAAACTGGAGAAGAGGTCAAACAAAGACTCGAAATATTTTTGAGGGTATTTTTAAGGCTAAAAATACCACAGATTTTAGTTTTGTCATTTTTTTGTGATTTTGAATTTATTTAAGACTATGTTAATTACAGGACACTAACTGGGTTTTATTGACAAAACTTTAAGCAAGGGGGTTAATAATAGAACATTAAGATGATGAAATGGAGTTTCATCACCCCCTATATTTAAACTATGCTCGTCCTCGAGCATCAAAAAGAATGACTAAGTTGGATTAACCCCCTTGTGCATGTGAATACAGGATCCAATCCGATCAAGTTGACTCGACTTTAGCGACCCAAAATTCTAGAGTTCAACCCAGCCTTAATCAAGAGGCATCTAATTCCTCTACTTCTCCAGACTCTCTCTGATGTACATATAATCTAAAGGATATGACTTTTTAGTGTTGACTGCGATTCTGAGAGTAGAGTCAAATCGTCACCCAAAGTCTTGGTCCGAGAAAATCTCCTAAGGACCCAATCCTCAACACTAGGGAATAAATCAAATCTTGCATTCAGTCCACCGTCTCTTTAGTTGTTGGACTTAGAAAATGTAGATGACATGCCAGTAATGGAGGGCATGGGATTGTGTCATTTCTTCTCTCCCTCTCATTGGAACAAGGATTCTCTCTAGTGCCTTTTATACAACACATTTTTTTGGTGTTGATCAGTGCATCCGTCAAGAGAAGTTGGAGCCGTCTGCACTTGTTTTCCTGGGAGTACACCGGGGTGTGTCTCTTTTGAGTACCTATCGTACCTTCTACACCAAGACTTGTAGCATTTACAATGCAGAGCCCTTTTTTGGTGCAAGCCCGACTCCTGGTCCTAATAGCGGTGGTCCAAGTGGACACTTTAAAAAGTTTGGGAGCGCTCGCCTTTGGTGGAAGCTCTTTGATATTTGACTTTGTGGAATGAGAGCTTTTCTTTGAATTTCATTGACTTGTATAATTTGTGGCTAGCTCCACTGCTTTTACCAAGAGTTGGCGCACAATGATCAACATTTTTTTATTTTATTCACACCCTGGCACTCAGGTTAATATCAAGAGATTAATATAAGAACCAAGTTCTCATATTGGCTAATATTGCTGACACTCAGGTTTCATGAAGCCTCCAACGATTTTATCCCATCCTCGAGCATCATTAGATCAAATCCAAACTTGATTTCCTCATCTCAATTCCTCAAGTGAAAAATCAACTCATCTCATCAAAACTGCAGTCGTGCATGTGATGTGCTGATCATATTCTTTCTGTCTGAGACTAAGCATGGAATATAGCATGCAAATCTAGAAACCTAGGGAAATGTGGATGATTAAGTCTATGACCCTGATGGCTAAGGCTGGTTAACCTAAAATCTCAAAGAACTCAAAAAGCTAAGTCTCCTTGATCATTTCAGATCCTGGGTGGAAGTGTAAGTGTCGAGGATTAATCCAACTTCTTCATTCAAAAACAAGATTTTGTTTTTTTTGAACTTTAAGAGATATTAGAACTGCCTAAACTCAATTGAGCATCTGCAATTCAGCCAGTATGGATGTAAGTACAGGTCGAAGACCGTTGCTTGAGGACGGGGCCTTACACGATGTCCTTTAAACCATCCAATCTGCTAAGGGTGAACCCTCACTGAATGCAGCTTACTTAATTGGGCTTAGTAGTCACTAACGGCTCCTAAAGGATTTTTGGGTTTTCTCATTTTTATGGATTTTAATAAAGGTTAAAACACGAGTTAAACTCAACTTTCCTTGAAAATAGATGGCGATTTTTCAAAACCATGTCACACAAAAAAATAGTTTTTTCAAAATATTTTCAAAAGTGTTTTTTCAAAACAAGGAAAAATCATTTTCGAAAATATTTTTGTAAAAATAGCGTAACATAATATCGAAAAGCCGCGAAATCATTTGAATTCTCTTAGTCTAAAGAATTTTATCTTAGCCAAAAAGTTTTAAATTTTTCAAATTTTTCAGATTATCGCTAAAGTAAGTATACGGTATATACGGTATACCCCCCTATACTTAAACTTTGCTATGTCCTCATAGCACTAGATGTTACAAGTACATAGGTCCATTTAAATATATAGGAATATACGGGAGCTAAGAGGGATTCCCCCTATACTTAGGTTAGAAATAACCTAAGTATAATGGCAAGGAAAGAAGAGTAGAGAAATCACAGGGACTCGGGTCCCCCTATACTTAGGCTGAGATTAGCCTAAGTATAAAGATGGGAATTGATGTTGGGAGGGACCCAAGGTGAACGAAGAAGAGGAATGGATCTACAAGTGAGCGGTTTGAATCTGCGGAGATGAATGGAGTGACTAAGGTTTTGGGGTGTGTATCGTAGCAAACACGGCTCAATCAAGCAAGCAAGACCCTCAATTTCACTAACTCACCTATGAAACCAACCGAAGTTGGTTTATTATCTTGTCAGTTTTATTGGTGATAAAACATTAGATTGTTACACAAAGAAAAGATGTGAAGTGAAAATCTTTGCGTAAGAGAGTGTATTGCTCTCCCAAAACAGAAGTTTTACTCCATTTTAGGTTGACTTGCAATTAACAGTCCCAATTTTATTTTAGGTTATCACTGAATTATGGTTAGCACAAAATCAATCAATCATCGTCTACCGTTCATTCCCATTTTCCATTAATCCTAGGTGATCAAGCTAGGAAAAGAAAGTCGAGAAAAACATGTATTCGATAAAAACCGCGATCTAGGCTAAGCGATAAAACATGCAGTGATTTGACGAGAAATACATGAAAACTTGGACTGTTTTAAAAACCAAAATCAATGTATGCAAGTCGATAAAAGCCGCACCTAATCATGCATCTATTAGTGGGGAATGATATCCATTAAATTTGGCTAAGTGAGGCGAGATTATGTGCGTCTATAATTTAGTGTGTCCTACCTACGATCAAGCACATAAAAATATGGAAAATAAAAACCGCTCAAAGAGCTGCGTGCCTGGTCCTAGGTCGACACTCAAGTGGGGACGATCCCCACACAACTATGATCGTTTGATTACATTCGCGAGTCTTCAATCGAGACCGCTGTAAAGGACGAATTATAACAAGTTCATGCATGGAAATAAAAATGCAAGACATTTTTTTCTTTCTTCTCGACGTACTCCAAGCATGCTTCTGCGGCTCCTCACAGCGGGTCGCTTCTTGCTCCTCACCTCCTTGAACCATCAAGGGCCCTGCCACAAAAGCAATAGTTAGAGATCGATAGAGAAGAAAATTTTACAATGCAAAATGAATTGACAAATTGACCTATAAAATGAACACTAAATTAAATAAACAAAAATCCAAAAAAATACAAGAAATGAGTCGTGTCCCCGGCAACGATGCCATTTGATGACCCTCTAAATCGTCCCTTTAAGAGAGTGTTTTTAGCACTTGGAATTGTCGTAGCAGTCGGGCCGATTAGGGTCATCAAAAGACCACCTCAATTAAATATGTATCAATCAAAATGAGATGGTCGTAATATATTTTACTTGGCAAGAAACCAAGGTCAAACTCAGAGACACGAGCCTCTCTTGTGATTATTCGGATTTTTATTAATTTAACTAAGTGTTGAGTTGAAGCATGTAAAGGTCAAATTCATGCAAAGACACAACACTGCATTAAAAATAAACATGCCTTTTTTAATCATTTTTTATCATGCAAATAGATGCCATGAAATGCAATCAAATATACCCTAAGTCAGAGCAAATATGATGAGCAAATTAAATAGGAGTCAATTTCAGATTTGCTTAAAATGTCAAGCTTGATTGATAATGTGAACAAGGCATAAGTTAATAATAAGGGACACATGGCGAATACAATAATTCATAAAAATTTCAAGTGTCCAAAATGCGAAATTTAATATGCCATTATGAAGTACATTAAACAAGCTTTCAAATGAAACTGAAATCAACTTAATTGGACATATGGTGCTCAAGATATGCATAAATGAAGACAAGGGCATAAATGAAAGAAAACATGAAAAGATACCTACAAACAGGTCCCTGGGAGGGACTAAAATGTAATAAAACTAACGAGTGAATCCTTCCCTGTAAATAAACCAAACACACGGGGACATTTTCTCAATTATTAAAACCCGCAAGGGTTCAAATGCAAATTGTCCCAGACGCGAGAGGTACTGCACGTGCGTCAGGACCTGTTTGCAATATTGAAGAATCTCGTGGACGTCTCTACAATTTTTTCCAGATAAGCACGCGCAACGCACGTGCTATCCAGGCTCGGAGGCAGGCAGAGGCTCGACAGAGGCTCGATGAAGCTTCGGCTAGGCTCGTACATTAGGCTCGGGCTCGATGCAGGTTCGGAGTAGATTCGGAAGTTCCAAGCCTATGGCTCGGACACTCAGGCTCGGAGGGGGCTCTAGCGTCGCCACGCGGTTCATTGTGAACCACCCGATCCTGATGATCGGATGGTTGCTGAGCGCTCCTGGAATGGTGACGTGGCTGAACTGAAGGTCGTTGGATCGAGAGGATCCAACGGCTGCTGATGTCGATGGTGTGGTCCTGTCTGATTCACCGAAGACTGGCGGCGAGTTTGGAGCTCCGGCGAGGGAGCTCCAGCTCCGCCACTCTCCCTCGGTTGCTGGCGAGCTCCCCGAAGCTTCTTGGATGTGTGCCAGTGAAGAGGGAAGCTCGGTGAAGAATTCGGGCGCCTTTGCTCAGCCTATCAGAGCTCTGATGATGGGATCGATGCTCGGTCAAAACGCTCCGGCGACATCTCCGTTCAATGAAGGATTAGTTGACCTGCAGTGTTATTACAATTGCCGAGGCACGAGTACAGAGTGTGGGTGTGAGGTGAGGTGAAGTGGAAGCTCATAGGGGGCGGAGAATGTGGGGAGCTCGGAGCTCCTCCGCCGTGAGGGCGGAGGAGGTGGGCGGAGATGGTTGAAGGTCTGGAGGAAGAAGGATATGGTCGGATGCGAGCGCGTGACAGGGGAGTGTGAGTCGAAGCTTGGGGAGTCCTCGATGGAGGTCGAGAACAATCGTAGAGACCTAGATAATTACGTAAAATAAAAATAAAAATTAGAGAAAAGGTCGGAGAGCTTACCTGAGAGATGGCGGAGAAATTGGCCTTTGCTTGAGCTCCGAGAGGAGCTCGGGGTCTTCGCACGTGCTGGGCGACCGTCCCAGAGAGCTCGGCGGGGCCTTAGCCACTGCAGCTCCGCCTTGATCAGCAGAGGGTCGACACCGGGGAGGACGAGTCGTCTTTGCTCAATCGCGCCGCCTCCCCCTGTCACAGGGAGGCGGAGGAGGGCTGGGCCCCCTCCCACGTAAAGGTGGACAAGAGTATCGGAGGAGGGGGCGACGTATTTAAAGATGGGCGTCGGAGATCTGGTGGTAGTGTCGTGGGTTTAGCGGGGAAGAAGGGGCGACTGGAGAGGGGTTCGTGGTTTGACGAAGGTGCCGCGAGGATGGTGGATGATGGGAGAACATCGTGGATTGTTTGGTTAGTGGAGATGGTGTTCGGAGTCGGTGGGATAATAGGAAGGGGGAGAGAGTTGCGCGAGGTGGTGATTGTGTGAGAGAGGAGCAATCAGAGGTAGACGATGGGTTCGTGGCCGTTGGATCTTGCGATCCAACGGCCCTGATCAAGGCGCCAACGGATGATGACGATGAGATCTTGGGCGATTTGATCAAAGGATGTGAGCGCGCCACGTGGTGAGCGCATGGGTCAGCGGAAGAGAACGATCCAGATCGGGCCAGAGGATTGATTGGAGGGTTGGAGGCTTAAGCAACAATAGACGATGGTGATCGCATCTTCAAACGGTGATCTGATGGTAGGGAAGTTGACACATGGCGCAAGCAGAATAAGGTGGGAACGAGCGGTGAGGATCAGGGACATGGAAGATCTGATGGCTAAGAAGAAGACGAGGATGTGGACAAAGCTGGGCCGTTGGATCCAATGAGATATCCAACGGCTGAGGATGGCGGCGGATGAGACAAGGGAGAAGGGCCATGTGGCGCCCCCAGATTGGGCCACGAGGCCCAATCAGATTATTGGGAGAGTATTTTTTATTTTTGAGGGTTAATTTGGCTGAATTTGAGAAACCTCAAAACATGAAAGTTGTAGATCTTGATGAGATCTACAAGTCTCATGTTGACCAAAACTGGAGAAGAGGTCAAACAAAGACTCGAAATATTTTTGAGGGTATTTTTAAGGCTAAAAATACCACAGATTTTAGTTTTGTCATTTTTTTGTGATTTTTAATTTATTTAAGACTATGTTAATTACAAGACACTAACTGGGTTTTATTGATAAAACTTTAAGCAAGGGGGTTAATAATAGAACATTAAGATGATGAAATGGAGTTTCATTAGACATGCACGACGACTGTCCACGAGGGAGCAAGTGTCTTGAACCCCCCTTCCCCCCAGGGAAAGCTGGGCAGCTCTGGCGGTGATGCGTGCTGCTATGCGGAAGCAGGAGGCACGGTCGGCTGACGTCCAGGTCGAGGGCGAAGCCACAGGTGCTCTGCAGGTGAGGAGGAAAGCTGTGGCGGCAACCGACTGAAGTTGAGGACCGGTCGACACACGACCAGTTGTGGCGCAGTGAGCGATGTGAAAGCGTCAGTTGGCGCAAACGGAACGACGGAGGGAAGGAGTTGGATCTAAGCAGAGTACGGAGTGATTCACTGCTGTTAATGGCAAAGATGGAGCCGAGGCGGCTGCACGGGGAGCGCAAGGGAAGACTTAAGGGTGAAAGGCTCACCAGAGAATGACAATGAGATGAGGAGCACATGCGGAAGATAGAGAAAGAGAGGGAGAGATAGGGGAAATTCCCATGTGAACAGGGGAATTCTCCCTATTTGTTTTGATGCAATAAATTTTTACCTAATTCAGTCAAGAAATAACTTCGAAAAATTAAATAAAAATCACAATTAGATCCGAAATATATGATTTATCTGTTGAGATGCAGTTTGTTTGGTGATTTAATGGGTGGAGGATGTGAATCGAAGAGAGAGAAGAATGGAGAAAGGGAAAAAGAGAAGGACAAAGGATAGATGCTTTACGTGGAGGTGTGGACGGACGGGTGCGCACGTGGGGTGCCATCACAGAAGGCGGGGAGCGGGTGCGCATCAGAGTGGGAAAAAGTGATCACGTGCTAGGCACGTGACCAAGCGGAGAGAGAGAGAGGGAGAAAGTGAGCGCCACATGGCGTACGTAGGGACGGCTATGTATCGGGGAAAAATAAAAATTAAAGTTAAAGTAAATTAAAAATAAAATAATAAAAATAAAAAAAGATAAATAAATAATTAAAATAACTAAAATAATTAAAATAAATAATAATTAAAGTAATAAATAAAAATATGGGTGTGTGGCAACTCCAGGAGCGACCACGTGTCGCTACCAGAAAAATCACAAATTAAATGTAAATAAAATAAAAAAGGAATAAGAAAAAGGATCAAATCAGAAATTGGTCAACACAAATTGCTCGTCTCGATGAGATCAACAACTTTCGTGAAGGATCGAAATTCAAAATAAGTCATATTTACACAGCGTATTTTTGTGTGGTATCTTAATTGTATAAAATATCATATTTTTATGTTTTGCAATATTTTTGTTATTTTTAAATAAGAGAAAAATAAAAGTAGAGAAAATATAACAAGAATATTTATAATTTAATATATTTTTTGGATTTTTAGTAAATAATAAAAATAAAAGAATAAAAATAAAGGGTATTTTGGTCAATATGTACAATATACAATAGGGGCCCAAAACTCAAGTTTCAGATACAAACTCCGATTTAATGAAATTCATCTTCTTTTGAAGATTTTTAAATGTACATTACTTTAAAAGTGAGTAGACCTAACTCAGACATTGTATGAGAGAGATTTTGCATTTTAAGGTTCATAGTCTCAAACTTGGATTTGGGTTTTATTGGACAATTTTACAAGTTAGTATTTTTGATATTTTTCCTTCATTAATGCTAGTAACATATACACTATAAAGTTGATTTTATTGGATTTGATTAGTATAAAATTGATACAAATAAGGGAAATATGGTGAATATACACGTAATATTTACAAGTGAACTTGGCTTCTTATTTAATGCAAAGACGAATGCTAAAATGCAAACATAATTCTACATGCATGATTGGGAATAATGCATAATAAATGGAAATATGCATCTAATTGCTCGAGAATGAAGCTCTATTTTCAACTTTTAGAGTGATGAATCACAGATTCATCAACCCCCTATACTTAAACTTTGCTTGTCCCTGAGCAATTAAAATGGAATGCAAAAGTGAAATGATTTTGGGTTCCATACCAAGGTCATGAACAAAAGGTGAAAATGGAGCTCGACTCGACCTTTGGATTAATAGTGTGGCAAAACCTTATTGGGAATTGAATTTAAGACCTAACAGGCTTTAAGTTCCACAAGTCCCTTATTCAAGTCACCTCAACATTGAGGTCAGAACAAATCCTCATATGCAAATTCTGATGACTATGAAACTTACTTGCACTATGTAAATGAAATATAAATCTCCGTATTAGAAATGGCAAAGAAACAACCTTCTCTGACAAGGTAACTCTAATTCCCCGATCTAGCAAATCTTTCCTCGAGAAGCAGGGTATTCCCTTCTAAGTTCAAGTACAACCGGCTCAAGAAGAGGGGGTGGAGAGAAGGATGGATGGTAGACAGTGTAGCTACCTATCCTAGGATGCTTGACCAATATAGCCAAGTCATCCAATTGCAAGCTTTGAAGCTCTTCTTATTTTTTCTATGCTTGTATATACATTCCGACAGGCATTTTACTTTTCAATCAGGCCTGACCAGTTTTAGAGATTCTGCATTTTTTCTTTTTCTTTTTTTCTTCTCTTTTTTTGACATATATACAAGGTGCAACATGTACATAAGGAGTTTTTTTATCTTGAGCCAATAGATTCTTTTGAAAATTTATTGCAACCCACAACATCCCATCGTTAGATATCAACGCCACTAGACTAGGTTGAGATGCACTACCCTCCCTTGAGGAGGACGGATGTTTCCACTCGTGTGCTCCTCCAAGCCAAAGGATTCTACCTCCTCACCACCTCATCAATGAAGAACTACGTGTATGGTGCTTGTCCAAGTTAGGTCACTGTCTAAAAGAATTGTGCGTGTGTACGAAATATTGTACTTAGACCAATCAAGATGACATGTGAACATAGACTTGCGGACTAAAAGAATTAAGTCACTCGATCTGAAAAATCTTAACTCCAGTTCCTATAAGGTTCTTCTAAAATTACGTAGATTAAGGTAAACTCAAATCCATCCTCGGCTTCAATCCATAACTTGGTTCAGAACCCACTAACTTTTCACTTTGCATATGCTTGATATGCAGATGAGATGCAGATGACATGCTATGAAGTGCAAGACACATTTTTTAGAATGCAAGGATGATAAGCAAGAGTAAATAAGAAGCCTATATATATTTGTATACCTTCTATTTTACAACCAATTTTACAAGAGTTTTTTTAAAGAATTTTAAAAATTATACAAGTATTATACAACATACAAGTATACACGTATACATGTATTTTACAATTTATTTTCAATTTTTACCCACCCCATAATTATTGCGTCATATATACAAAAATACGTGAAAGTATGGGCTATGGGTAAAGTATATATGTAATATATACACGCCCCCTATACTTAGCGTGTGCAATGTCCTTAGAGGACATGAAGCGAGGAAAAGACATAGCTCATGCTAAGCGTAGGAGAGCAAAACATAATAAAAGGTATAGAAGTCGATCCACCCCCTATACTTAAGCTATGGCAGCTTAAGTATAGAAGAGGAAGATAAAAAATGGGGCGGTCGAGGACAAGAGGGGAAATGGATGAGTATATATACATGATGGGCATCGCCCCCCCTATAATTAGGCTCTAGTCAGCCTAAGTCTAAGATAGAAGTGAGTGTGAGAACCGATAAGATCTAGAGAATATACAAAGAGTGAGGGATGTATATGAGTGACTGAATCTTGATGCTGCATCTTTATGGAGAGTAATATGATGTATCTACTCTGTGCTTGCTCTGCATGAAGTTGATGACCTCGACTTGGACTAATTGCTCTTGGAATCTACAAAATTCTTCAACATTTATCCATTTACCATGCGAGATTGTGCATCATCTGTGAGATTGGCTATTTCTACACTTCCATTCCCGTGGCTATTTCTACACTTCCATTCCCGTGCACTTTCTTGACAATAAAGGGACCCATCCACTTAGATTTGAGCTTCTCGTGGAACATCTTTAACTGGACATTAAACAACTATACTTTTTGCCCAGGGACAAAGTATTTACACCTAATGTGCTGATCATTCCATCTTTTTAATTTATCCTTATAAATCAAACCGTTGTCATATGCCCTGTTTCGGATTTCCACGAGCTCGTTAAATTTCAAGTCTCGACAAAGATTCCCTAGGTGACAACTCCAATTAATTTTCTTAATTGCTCATTCGGATTTGTGAATCAGCTCTGCGGGCAAATGGCATGGCTTGTCGTAGATCATTCTGAATGGTGAAGTGCCTAATGGTTTCTTGTAGGCTGTCCTATAAGCCCACAGAACTTGGCCCAAGAGCTGGGACTAGTTCTTCCTATCGGGACGAACTAACTTCTGCAAAATACTCTTTACCTCTCTATTTGAAACCTCTGCATGCCATTGGTCTGTGAGTGGTAAGGACTAGTTACTCTGTGCTCAAATCCATAGCCCTTAGATAAAGATCTCACATCTCGATTCACAAAGTGGCTACCCCCATCTGATATCAAAACCTTTGGCATCCCAAACCTAGCAATAATATTGTCTTTCACAAACTTGCAGACAGTCTTGCTGTCTGTGGTTCGGGTTGGGATAACCTGCACCCACCTAGATAGATAATCAACCGCCAACAAGATGTACTCGTGTACTTGACTATTGGGAAAGGGACCCATAAAATCTACCCCCCTTCATCAAATACATCACAAATGATAAAGGGTTGCATGGGCATCTCATCTCTCTGAGTGACAGTCCCTCCCATCCTCTAACAAATCGGGCACCACGGAGCAAAATCAATAGCATCTCTGAATAAGGTCGGCCGATATAATCCACATTGGAGTACCTTGTGAGCGGTTTTCTTCCCCAAATGGTGTCCTCCAGCCTCAAGAGAATGTCAATATGTAAGGACACTCTAATATTCCTCTTGAGGAATAGACCCTCTCCAAACAAAATCCAGTCCTTAAAGAAAAGGAACAGATCGTCCCAGTGGTATCTCCTTGAATCCGACTTCAGTCAGTCAATGCTGCTCCTATTCCAAACCTGGGGAACTTGCTTGGAGACAAGGAAGTTCAACATGTTGGCATACCACAGGAGTGAGTAAATAACACAAATTGACTCGTCTAGAAAGGTCTCTCTAATATGCTCAAAATTAGGAGAATTCTTAAGTTCAATCCGAGAAAGACGATCATCCACAACATTCTTCACTCAAGGTTTATCTTTTATCTTTAAATCAAACTTATGGAGGAGCAAAATCCACCTAAGAAGACATGCCTTTGCATCCTTCTTTTCCATTAAATATCAAATGGTTGTGAGATCAGTGTAGAATGTCACCTTAGAGCCCAGAACATGCGACCTGAATTTCTCAAGGGCCCATACCATAACGAGCATTTCCTTTTCAGTCACAGTATAATTCTTCTGTGTATGGTCTAATACTTTGCTCGCGTAGTGGATCGCAAACGGGATCCCATCTCTCCGTTATCCCAACAAAACTCCTATAGTGAAATCTGAAGTGTCAGTCATGATCTCAAAGGGGAGAGACTAGTCAGGAGCTTGTAGGATAGGTGAGGCACAAATCTTCATCTTTAAGAGCTCAAAGTCCTTCAGACACTTGTGATCTACAACGAACTCTGTGTCTTTCCCTAGGAGCTCAGTCAGTGGGCGGGAAATCTTTGAAAATTGAATAAATCTCCTATAAAATCCAACATGCCCTAGGAATAACCGCAATGACTTCACATTGGTCTGTGGATTGAGTTTCTTGATCACTTCCACCTTGGTAGGGTCAACCTCCATTCCCCTTTTGAAGATGTCATGCCCCAACACAATACCCTCTGTCACCATAAAGTGAGTCTTTTCCCAGGAGAGTACCCGATTTACTTCCGTACATCACTTGAGGACAAGGTCTAAGTACGCTAAACATGTATCAAAGGAATCACCACAAGCTGAGAAGTCATCCATGAATACTTCCAGGAAATCCCCTACCATCTCGGCAAATACGACGATCATGCATCGCTGAAAAATGCATGGGGCATTACAGAGCTTGAATGGCATGCGCCTGAACGTGCTGAATTGAAATGTGAATGTTGTCTTTTCTTGGTCCTCAGGGCTATGACCACTTGGCTGTAGCCTGAGTACCCGTCAAGAAAACAGAAGAACGCTTTCCTTGCGAGTCTCTCCAAGATCTGATCGATGAATGGCAAGGAAAATTGGTCTTTCTTGGTCGCAACATTCAAGCGCCTATAGTCGACACAGATGTGCCACGACGTGTGTACTCGTGTTGCGATCTCTACCCCCTCCTCGTTGGTGACCATCTGGATCCCCGACTTCTTCGGGACAACATGAAGTAGGACCACCCACTTGGAATCAGAAATAGGGTATATAAACCCTACCTTGCACCAATTTACTATCTCATTCTTCACCAATTCCCATAGAATGGGTTAAGTATCCTCTAGAATTCACGGAATGTCTCACATTATCCTCAGTATAAATATGGTGCGAGCAGAGAGCGGGGTTGATCCCCACGAGATCCGATATGATCCAGCCTATTGCTGTACAGTTCCTCTCTAAGACTTCTAGAAACTAGACTCTTGTTCTAAAGTCAAGTATGAACTAATGATAATCAGATATCTCTCTTTGGGTCCCGAAAGAAAGGCATATTTCAGTGTAGGAGGAAGGAACTTCAGCTCTAGCAGTGTGGTGTCATCAAGCATATCGGGCTGAACTGAGTCTGAATCTGGTTGTGTACTATGTGGAAGTAGGCTAAGCTGCGTGGTACTCTCCACCAACTCAGAAGTATCAGGAGTAGGATCACCAAAAACACGGTAATTCAGCCAAAGCCACGTCCGACTCATCATCTATGTCCCATGATTGTTCCGAGGAAGATGGAACAAACAAATCCTGATGGACCTATATGTCATCACAGGAATATGAAGATGCATTTCTCGTAAAATCATGCAACACCTGGCAAACTACATCATGAACTATATCCTTTCCATATGAAAGGGTCTCGCTCTGTCCTGAAGGAACCCATCTCCAAATCCCAATGGTGCTGATCATTGTGCAATCTTCCTCTGAAGATGAGTACTCGACACTACTTTCTGAATCGGGTCCCTGCCATTTCGTCTGCTTCATCTCAAGGTTCACCTCTCCGTTCAGAGAATGGAACTTCATCATTCTTGTACCATAATCAAAAGCTTCTCCTGCAATCCTAAGGAAGGGCCACTCGATAATGATCTGAGATTCTCTTCAATGATTGGGGGTCTCCATGTCTAAGACTGCGAAGTCAACCTTATAGTCCTGCCCCTCAATTGAGATAACGACGTTATTCACCTCTCCCTTAGGCCTTTTCATTAAACTATCAACGAATTGGAGTAGAGCTCTGGATTTGCAAAGTGGTCCTAGCAATTTTTGATATAATGCTAAGGGAAGTATGTTTATTGAAGACCCATTATCTAAGAGAGTGCGTGCAAATGCAATGTCGTCGATACGATTCTCCACATAATGAGCACCCATGTCTCTTTTCTTCCCGGGTAATTGCTGATTCTTGAGACAATAGGTTGTGGCAAATGATAAGACATGAGTCTTTACACATTGATTTGGTTTCTTCCTGCTAACCCTAGTAGGTGTGCATCTCACCTTAAGGTATTTATGGAATACAAGATGATTAGCCACATACTTAAAGAATGGCACTTTGACTGTGATATTCTCCTTGCAAAATTGTGCCATGTCAAGGTCATCCTTCTGAATCTTTCTGCTGCGCTTTCCTCCCGTAAGAGTAGGGGGGAAAGGGATGGAAGGAAAGGAAATAGAGGATGAAGAATCTGAATCGGAAACTGAAAGATCATTCTTGGAATTAATTGAAACAACGTTTTTCATACATGAATATTTTTGATGCAACATGGATAGAAACCAAAATTATCTACTAAAGGTTGTGGGAAAGAAGCTGCAGTGGTATATGCCACAACCAGAGGTGCAAGGTCATCCATAGCATCTAAGATATCTCCATGTTGTTGATGCTGCATTTGTTCTCACCTTTTCTTCTCGTCTCCTTGAGAAAGGATCCTCATATTTTGCTGACGGGGCCTCTGTATGTGTTGCCTCTCCTCCTCGTCCTTTGAAGACTCCTTAGACAGAGCTCCAAAGAGGACCCTCCTCACGCCCCTTACCCAGTCAGGTACGGTCACGGTCCTTCCGCTCCTAAGTGACATATGGTTAACCTCGTGACACGAAAGAATCTCATGTTCAGATATAAGAGAAGATGAATAATATACCTGACCAAGATGCTACTGATGAATCTGTGATTCATCACTCTAAAAGTTGAAAATAGAGTTGTTCCCGAGTAAATAGATGCATATTTCCCTTTATATTGTAAAATTAGCATTCATGCATGCAAGCATAATATTTGCATTTTAGCATTCACACTTGCATTAAATAAGAAGCCAAATTCACTTGTAAATATTCACCCGTATATTAGATAAAATACCTTATTTGTATATATTTTATACTAACTCCAAATCCAATAAAACCAACTTCATAGTGTATATATTACTAACACTAATTAAAGAAAAATATCAAAAAAATACTAACTTGCAAAATCACCCAATAAAACCCCAACCCAAGTTTGAAGACCTTAGACCTTAAAACGCACATATCTCTCTCATACGACCTCTGAATTAGGTCTACTCACTTTTAAAGTAATATACCTTCAGAGACCTTGGAAACAAGACCAATTTCATTCAAATCGGAGCTCGTATGCAAAACTTGAGTTTTGAGCCCCTTTTGTACATTGCACATAATGACCATTTTACCCCTGTATTTTATCTTTTTATTTTCTTAATTATGAAAAATCCAAAAAAACTAGATTAAGGTGTAAATATTCTTCTCATATTTTCTTTATTTTTTTGATTTTTCTCTTAATTAAAAATGATAAAAAAATTGCAAAAGATAAAATGCGGTATTTTATACTTATAAGGTACCACCAAAAATATGCTTTTGTACAGATGATCTCGTTTGATTTTCGGACCTTCACAACAGTTGTAGATCTCGTCGAGATGAGTAATTTTCATGTTGACCACTTTTTGATTTAAATACTTTTATTATGTCTTTTTTATTTTTCTTTCCATTTAGCTTGGGATTTTTCTAAGAGCGACACGTGGTGGCTCCGGAAGCCGCCACGTGTCAATCCCTTGGTTTTTGGCTACTAATTAAATAAAAGCCACATGGCCGCATCCTAGCGCGCCAAGTGGCATCCTCTCTCTCTCCTCTCTACCCATTCCTCCCCACTCTCCCTTAACTTAAGGGAGAGGGCACCCTTCGACACCTCTCATTCCATTCCATCTCCTCCACCTTCCCCATCTCTCCCACTCTCTCCATGGCCTCTCCAACCTCCACCTCCTCCTCTTTATAATCTCCTCTACCCCTCCATTCATACATATCTGCCATTCTAGAGAAGTATAGGCCCAGCTCGCTCCTCCCCTTTGGTGACAGCTCCGGGTGTAGAGCTTGAGTCGACGACGACCTTTGCACTTTAGGCGAGATCCAAGGGATCTTCCCTTGTCGCAGCTCCTTTTCGAGTTGCTCGAGCTCTGCATCGCCGCAGCATCGAGCGAAGACAGGAGCTCATCATCGAGCTCTTCCCAGGCACCCATTCCATCTACAGGTAACTACATCACTTTCTTCTTCCTCATTACTCTCCATTCTCTCTCTCCTCGATTCATCACCTTCCTCCTACTGAATCGCAAAACCGATCGCACTTCTACGGATAAATCATACGTTGCGAACGTAACAGTGATTTTTATTTATTTTTTGGACGAAATTTTATCAATCGATTAATCATTTATTTAAGTCTGCTAAACAAATGCATGGGATTTTATGAAATCCCTTGTTCTCTCCTTCCTCACGTTTCTTCTTCATCTGCTCATCTCCTCCATCCTCGACGTCTCGCCTTCACCACGCCACCGCCGCACCTGCGCGCCGCCCTCCTCCTCGGCACCAACTCCAGCAGCTGCCCAGCGCCGTCGTCCTCCATTCATCCGCCGCCGACTTCGAGTAGTGCACCGCCCTACAGTCCCCGCCATTGGACTTCGCGCCACGCGTGGCACGCCCTCCAACTCCGGCCGTGCCCTCCAACTCCGGCCGCGCCCGTGCGGCCTGACAGCCCCACACAGCCGCCCAACGCGTGCGCCCAACGTCTGCTCCAACCACCGCGCCATCGAGCTCCGCCCGCACCTCAACGTGCGCAGCCACGCGCGTGTGCTCCACGTCCAACCACCACGCCGCTGCCTGCCTAGCCGGCCACCGCGTCGCCCTCCTCGCGTACCTCTTCCCCGCGCCGCCGCTCGCCCACCATCGACGTCCCTCTCCTCCAAGGCCGGCGCCACCTTCTTGCGGTGAAAGCTCCACAGTGAAGACCTCCCCTTTTTGAAGCCAAAAACAGAGAAGGTCCATCGGACAATAAAGAATTGGGCATTTGCAAAGGGGACACTTGCACCCCTTTGCAAGTTCTTAAAAAAATTTCAAGTTTCCGATTATTACATGTAAGTCCCTGTGCTTCATTTCAGCTCATATTTCTTTTCTCTGTATTGCATTCACACCCTTGCATTTGCACATTTATTTTGTTGTCATTCTGTCATCCATTTTTAATTCTGAAAGTTGCATTGTGTAGCATAACTCTTGTTCTACCATTTTAGCACTTATTTGTATTTTTCTGATTTGTAGAGTATTTATTGGAACTAATTTAGTGGAAAATTACAATATTTTGCCTATTTTGATTGTTTTATTTATTGCGCATTGTCTGCTTATCGAAAAAACTCCAAAAAAATTGTAGTTGGTAGGTCTAAGTTTATGCTACAACATATCCAAAATTCACATCATTTGCACGTGTAGTTTGTCATAGAAAAATCATTTGATGAAAACATTAATCGTTTTTTAGTTAATCAACGTGAAGTATTTTAACGAAATTCAAGTTGATTTAGATAGATCTTACTTAGATCTATTTAGATTAATTTTATTTCTGAGAAATATCATCGTTTGGTAATTATTATAATTGGTTTAGTCATTTTCACTAAAGTCTGCATATTTTATTATCCGTGCATCAGAAAATTCTAAAAAAATTAGGCTAGCTTAATTTCATCCCATTTCATAATCTGGTCAAGTTTCATAATTTTTGGACTTAATTTGATATCTTAAATTGATTTAACCTCAACTTGGCTGGATTTTTGCATGAGTCTGCATAAAAATTAGAAAAAGAACAAAAAAAGAGACTTCTCGAAAATCACACACTTGGAAATGTGCTAAAAATCTACCTAAGGAGACAGATGCCTCCCTGAGTTCGACCTTGGACTTCACCAAGTAAAAAAAATGTCGCTTGAAATTAACTCGAATCTAATTAAAGTGGTTTTTGATTAGCCCTCTCGTATCCGACTGCAATGAACGATTTAAATTAATTTGGACATTAATTTGACTGGATTAACAAAGGGTGCGGGGGCGGTTATCAAAATGGCGCCGTTGCCGGGGAGGTACAGCTTAGGTTACTTTTTAGTGATATTTTGAGTGTTTGAATTTTTCATCCCCAGGTAGTCTGACCCCCGGTTTTCTTGTAATTATTTTCTCTCTTTTTATTTCTTTGCATCATTTTATTTTTTTGAGTCACTCTCTGACCTCACTCTTTTTCTGTGCGAGGAACGCGAGAATCGAAGACGCTTCGACGATCGAGCATTTTAATTGAGTGAATAGAGAGGCATTGTAATTTTTATTTATTTTATTTCTTTTTCGCATCATTTCCAGCGGTTCCCGTTTGGGATCTCGCGCGTGTAAGTATAGTGGAACTGTGTCCCGTGTGCTGTGTGGATGAATGTAAATTAGCTTGCACTAGCGGCTCCCCAAGCCAATCTAGGAATTGCTTGTGCTCGTAATCATTAGGACCACACAACTCACTTAAAAGACGCACTTAGACCGCAGTACTTAGCTAAATTAACCTGTTCTTCACGCTAATAGAACTGCCTGTCTAGGAGCGGCTTTCATCGCCTGCATTTGTATTTAGATAAAGTTTTCAATTCTGTTCTGCATCCTGCATAAAAAAGCAAAGGGATCACTGTAAGTATTCTCTACTCAGCATACGCATCATTGATTTTAACTTGCATCGGCTTTTCTCGATTTCCCCCCTCTGATTTTCACATTTAAATTAAAAAGGAAATTGGGACTGTCTGATAGGCGTGCTGTGTGGTTGACTTAATCAGTGATAACCTAACTTAAAATCGGGACTGCTAAACAGTATTGACAAAAAAAAAAGGAATAAAATTTGAAACTTGTTTGCGGGAGATTAATCCCCGACCTTGTTTTCAGGCTGAGTGAGGGTACTTGAGTGTGTGTAAACACCTTAAAGTAGAGCCCAAATCCCCGCCTTCCATATTACGTTCTGACTGATCCTAGCAAATATCACAAGTCGAATAATTTCAGATTCATTGACTAGTACCAAGTAGCCTCCGCCTGTCTCAGGTAGATAGGGGCGAAATTGCGGTACTTTGCGACAAGCTGCCAGTAACCCCCCGGGGTGAAGTTCCGGTCTTGTCAGCCTCCGCCTGCTTGCAGGTAGATAGGGGTGTGGTCATTGAATCCATCGACTTGGGATAGGAGCAAAGAAAGGAAGGACCGGCGGTATCTTAGGCGACAGGTTACACAGGGAAGACGCATCCGGCTCTGAGCCAACTTCCCTATAGGCCGTGTAAATCCTTGCTTTCTTGCTTGAAAAATCACACTTAAAATTAACCCGATTAATCGGACTCGGTTTCGGGTCCTTCACCGTGTGGAGTGTGAACTCGGGGTTTGCTCTTGCATTTGTCTTTGTGTCTATCCGTGTGTGTTATCCTGTGTAATTACACATTTTCTACCTCAATCTTCTTGCATTCATCATTTCCTCCTCAAGATGTCGGGATATTGGTCCCCATACCCTGTGACCTCTGGTCACTCCTCCTAGATCATATACCGTTCATCTTCGTTTTCTCCTCCGCCATCCACGGGAGACCCTTACCCGTGGTCGGCTCCTCCTCAACCCGATCATGAAGTCAGAACCCCGACTGACTTCTCCACTTCTTCGCATTTCTCACCTACTCCATATTCTGACATTCCGGACCCACTTCCATCTTGGACTGACTGTCCTTATTCTCGAGAGCTTGCAGGAATCAAAGAATTAAATGAGGACAAGCCACTGCTGAGATAGATGATTGGCAAGATTATATGCCCCTGCATACTTCATTCTCACCTCAAGTAGGGACCAGACAAGAATTCACATATATACATCCTGACTTGACCTTAGGGCATAACATGGTCGATCGAACAACCCGAATGGAGAGGCCTGTACATCATGATTTTCCAGACTTGATTGACTTTAGTGATCAAGCCTCCATTAACCAGCCTTCATTCGAAGAGCCTATATATTTACAAGATTAGACTCATGAGCTAGACTTATCAGCACCCGTTTCATCATATGAGGCTCCGACTAATATTTGCCATCTAGATGGTCCATACTCGACCTGGAATTACATACCAGAGTCTAGGTATGTTGAGTATGAGACCCCAATATCTCAGCAGTGTCCTCCACTTGAGCAGAACTCTCCCATGATTTGTCATGAGAATTTTGTTGAGGATGGCATTTCTCGACTTATCGTGAAAAATGAAATATTAGGTAACAACTTGAGAAATGTTATGGAAATATTGAACTCAATTTCTACCAGCTTGGGAATGAAAGTGGAAAAGGATATGAGTAATTTTGAGGTTGAAAACCAAGCAAACATTAGGGAACCCACACCGTCTGTACAACTGGAGTCCATTCTATCTCCCTCTTCTACTAATCACTTACCCTCCAATCTAGAGTCTGATCATTCATTTATCCAAAACACCAAAAAAATTGAAAAACCAAAAAATCACATAAAAATTGAAAATGAAAAAGACCTAAAAAAATTGGATCATGTCCTAAGGGAAGCACTCAATGAAGAACTGATTTTTAATCTTCCCTTAATAAAGGCCATAGATCACTTTCCCGACCTCAAACGATTTGTGAGAAGTAAATTGATGCCCAAGAGGTCGGGTAATAAGAGAACAAGGACTAAAAGACACGTAGTGTCTATGGCCACCTCCTTGGTGATGGGGAGAAAGACCAAAAGCCGCAGAGTGAAGCAGTTACCCCGAGTTGAATGCGAAATCAAAGACACTATCTTCACCCATGCAAGAATCGATGATGACTCCCTGATAAATATCCTCCCGACCTCTGTGTTTGACAAGCTCAAACTCAGACCACTTAGGAAGTCGAGAGAGATCGTTCAGCTGGCTGACCGATCCATCAAACGATCGAGAGGAAATATTTCAGTCATCGTTACTTTCCAAGGTGCTCTACTCCAGGTGGACTTCACGATCATTGACATCGAGCACCGAGGAGAGTTTTCCCAGTCTCCGATTATTCTCGGGAAGCCGTTCTTAGCCTTGGCCAAGGCGACTATAGATTGCGAGACTCGAGAAATCGATTTTACAGCACTGGGAGCGCTTCAACCTCATCCATTCTTTGATAAACTTTACTCTAAGGTGACCCGCACATCCGCTGACAGTCATGACCATCGAGAGGTAGATGAGTCCCACCTCTCTGCTAAACCTGAGAAACCGACTGTCCGGACGACCGTTGGATCAGAGGCTCCCCACACCTCCACTTCATCAACTGCTTGCACCACCACCGTGACAGCTTCTAAGGAGGACTCACGACCAGAAGCTATCATTGAGTCGAACACGACCTTTGTGGATTGCCTTGATCATTTCGATGATCCGACACAAGAGCCCAATAATGCCAAGCCAACTGAGATCACTAGCACTTTCTCGAGACACGTGCTGACTCTTCAGGAATATGCCAATCTTTATTGTGACTCGTCTGATGAGGAACCCATAGTCAGCACCACACCACGACCCGGACCTTCTAAGGAAACAACCCAGACAAAATTGACTCCACTTAAAAACACGGTTGCTCCCTCTTCTAGTCGGCTATCTAGTGAGAGGAAGTCGAGAATTGATTCCTCGAGGTGTTCCCCCGAACCTCTCAAGGCACGTCGCTCTCCACTCCCTCTCAATGATTCAGGTTCTAGAAAATCGACTAAGAAAATTTCCTTCAACATTTCAGAGAAGGAAGTTTCAGATGAATCCTCATCGGGTCCGGACAAAGTGATTTATATGAGTGAGCTCAGTTCGGCTGTTCTTAAGCCGTATCTAAGCAAGCAGCCGTGTGTCGACCCGCGTTGGACGATCCCTACACCTCACTATTATTCATCTGAGGATGATTCCGACAGCGACACATATGTATATTATTCACCTCCTCGCGTCCGCAAGAAGGTTCGTCACAAACCTTCTTAATCCTTGTATATTCTCACTCTTTCTTGTACATACGTTCTCTCCCTCCCTCTCCAGTGATTCGAATCACTCGCCCCGGTTCCATATCATCTCATGACTATACTTAGGATAACAAGATCCTAAGTATAGGGGGAGAGTGACCCGAGTCTCTTCACTGTTCATTGTACATCCTCCAGATCACATCGATCCTCATACTCACTCCAGTCCTATACTTAGGCTGACCAGAGCCTAAGTATGGGGGGACCGATGCTCGCCGTGTATATACTCATCCATTTCCCCTCTTAACCTCGTCCGCCCCATTTTTGATCTTCTTCTACACTTAGGCTGCCAGAGCCTAAGTATAGGGGGGCGAGACGACTTCTATACTTTTATAATTTTAGCTCTCCTACGCTTAGCCCGAGCTATGTCTTTTTAGTCGCTTTCGTGCTCTGAGGACATAGCACACGCTAAGTATAGGGGGACGTGTATATATTACATATATACTTTACCCATAGCTCGTACTTTCACGTATTTTCGCGTATTTTTGTATATATTTTGCAATAATTACGGGTGGGTAAAAAATGAAAAATTTTTTTTGTACTTGTTGTATAATACTTGTAAAAAAAATTGAAAAAAATTGTATACTTGTATATTGTATAACACTTGTATAATTTGTATAATACTTATAAACTCTTGTAAATTGTTGTAAAATAGGAGGTATACCAATAAAAAATAAAAATAAAAATAAAAATAGGCTTCTTATTTACTCTTGCATATCATCTCTGCATCTAAAAAGAAAAGAAAAAGAGTCTTGCATTTTCATTCATTTTCATAGCATGACATCTCATCTGCATACTTTGCATATGCAAAGTGAAAAGCTAGTGGGTTCTGAACCAAGTTATGAGTAGATATTGAGGATGGACTTGATTTGGCCTTAATCCACCTAATTTCAGAGGAACCTTATAGGAAATGGAGTTAAGATTTCTCAGGTCAAGTGACTTAATTCTTTGAGTCCGCAAGTCTATGTTCACATGTCATCTTGATTAGTCTAAGTAGAATATCTCATGCACACGCATGATTCTTTTAGACAGTGACCTAACTTGGACAAGCACAATGCACGTAGCTCTTCATTGATGAGGTGGTGAGGAGGTAGAATCCTTTATCTTGGAGTAGCACACGGGTGGAAACATCCGTCCTCCTCTAGGGAGGGTAGTGCATCTCAACCTAGTCTGGTGGTGTTGACATCTGAGGAGAGGACGCTGTGGGTTGCAATAATGCTTCAAAAGAGGGATAGTCTACTGGCTCAAGAGGAAAAACTCTTGATGTACATGCTGCACCTTGTATATAGTTCCAAAAAAAAAATGCAAGAACTCCAAAAAAATCAGACAGGTCCAAGTGAAAAAAAATAATACCTGTCGGAGTATGTATATTAGCAAAGAAAATGCAGCTGGATGACTTGGCTACACTGGTCAGGCATCCTAGGATAGGTAGCTACACTGGCCACCGTCCATTCTTTTCTCTACCCCCTCCTCTTGAGTTGGTCGCACTTGAACTTAGAAGGGAATACCCCGCTCCTTGAGGAAAGAGTTACTGGACCGGGTTATTTGAGTTACCTTGTTAGAGGAGGCTATTTCTGAGCCATTTCTAATGTGGAGAGTTATATTTCACTTACACAGTACAAGTAAGAATCATAGTCATCAGAAATTTGTGTTTGAGGATTTGTTCTGACCTGACTATTGAGGAGTCTTGAATAGAAGACTTGTGGAACTTGAAGTCTGTTAGGTCTTAAGTTCAGATCCCAATAAGGTTCTTCCACACAATTAATCCAAAGGTCGAGTCAAGCTCCATTTTCAACTTTTGTTCATGACCTTGGTATGGAACCCAATCTCATTTCACTCTTGCATTTCATTTTAGTTGCTCGGGGACGAGCAAGGTTTAAGTATAGGGGGTTGATGAATCTGTGATTCATCACTCTAAAAGTTGAAAATAGAGTCTTGTTCCTGAGTAAATAGATGCATATTTCCCTTTATATTGTAAAATTAGCATTCATGCATGCAAGCATAATATCTGCATTTTAGCATTCATACTTGTATTAAATAAGAAGCCAAATTCACTTGTAAATATTCACCTGTATATTAGATAAAATACCTTATTTGTATATATTTTATACTAACTCCAAATCCAATAAAACCAACTTCATAGTGTATATATTACTAACACTAATTAAAGAAAAATATCAAAAAAATACTAACTTGCAAAATCACCCAATAAAACCCCAACCCAAGTTTGAAGACGTTAGACCTTAAAACGCACATATCTCTCTCATACGACCTCCGAATTAGGTCTACTCACTTTTAAAGTAATATACCTTCAGAGACCTTGGAAACAAGACCAATTTCATTCAAATCGGAGCTCGTATGCAAAACTTGGGTTTTGAGCCCCTTTTGTACATTGCACATAATGACCGTTTTACCCCTGTATTTTATCTTTTTATTTTCTTAATTATGAAAAATCCAAAAAAATTAGATTAAGGTGTAAATATTCTTCTCATATTTTCTTTATTTTTTTGATTTTTCTCTTAATTAAAAATGACAAAAAAATCGCAAAAGATAAAATGCGGTATTTTATACCTATAAGGTACCGCCAAAAATATGCTTTTGTACAGATGATCTCGTTTGATTTTCGGACCTTCACGAAAGTTGTAGATCTCGTCGAGATGAGTAATTTTCGTGTTGACCACTTTTTGATTTAAACCTTTTATTATGTCTTTTTTATTTTTCTTTCCATTTAGCTTTGGATTTTTCTCAGAGCGACACGTGGTGGCTCCGGAAGCCGCCACGTGTCAATCCCTTAGTTTTTGGCTACTAATTAAATAAAAACCACATGGCCGCATCCTAGCGCGCCAAGTGGCATCCTCTCTCTCCTCTCTACCCATTCCTCCCCACTCTCCCTTAACTTAAGGGAGAGGCCACCCTTCGACACCTCTCATTCCATTCCATCTCCTCCACCTTCCCCATCTCTCCCACTCTCTCCATGGCCTCTCCAACCTCCACCCCCTCCTCTTTATAATCTCCTCTACCACTCCATTCATACCTATCCGTCATTCTAGAGAAGTATAGGCCCAGCTCGCTCCTCCCCTTTGGTGACAGCTCCGGGTGTGGAGCTTGAGTCGACGTCGACCTTTGCACTTTAGGCGAGATCCAAGGGATCTTCCCTTGTCGCAGCTCCTTTTCGAGTTGCTCGAGCTCTGCATCGCCGCTGCATCGAGCGAAGACAGGAGCACATCATCGAGCTCTTCCCAGGCACCCATTCCATCTACAGGTAACTACATCACTTTCTTCTTCCTCATTACTCTCCATTCTCTCTCTCCTTGATTCATCACCTTCCTCCTACTGAATCGTAAAATCGATCGCACTTCTACGGATAAATCATATGTTGCGAACGCAAGGTGATTTTTATTTATTTTTTGGACGAAATTTTATCAATCGATTAATCATTTATTTAAGTCCGCTAAACAAATGCATGGGATTTTATGAAATCGCCTGTTCTCTCCCTCCTCACGTTTCTTCTTTATCCGCTCATCTCCTCCATCCTCCACGTCTCGCCTTCGCCCACGCCACCGCCGCACCTGCGCGCCGCCCTCCTCCTCGGCACCAACTCCAGCAGCTGCCCAGCACGGCCGTCCTCCATTCATCCGCCGCCGACTTCGAGTAGTGCACCGCCCTACAGTCCCTGCCATTGGACTTCGCGCCACGCGTGGCGCGCCCTCCAACTCCGGCCGCACCCTCCAACTCCGGCCGCGCCCGTACGGCCTGACATCCCCACACAGCCGCCCACCGCGTGCGCCCAACGTCTGCTCCAACCACCACGCCATCGAGCTCCGTCCGCGCCTCAACATGCGCAGCCACGCGCGCGTGCTCCACGTCCAACCACCACACCGCTGCCTGCCCAGCCGGCCACCGCGTCGCCCTCCTCGCGCACCTCTTCCGCGTACCGCCGCTCGCCCACCATCGACGTCCCTCTCCTCCAAGGCCGGCACCACCTTCTTGCCGTGAAAGCTCCACAGTGAAGACCTCCCCTGTTTCAAGCCAAAAACAGAGAAGGTCCATCGGACAATAAAGAATCGGGCATTTGCAAAGGGGACACTTGCACCCCTTTGCAAGTTTTTAAAAAAATTTCAAGTTTCCGATTATTGCATGTAAGTCCCTGTGCTTCATTTCAGCTCATATTTCTTTTCTCTGTATTGCATTCACACCCTTGCATTTGCACATTTATTTTGTTGTCATTTTGTCATCCATTTTTAATTCTGAAAGTTGCATTGTGTAGCATAACTCTTGTTCTACCATTTTAGCACTTATTTGTATTTTTCTGATTTGCAGAGTATTTATTGGAATTAATTTAGTGGAAAATTGCAATATTTTGCCCATTTTGATTGTTTTATTTATTGCGCATTGTCTGCTTATCGAAAAAACTCCAAAAAATCGTAGTTTGTATATCTACGTTTATGCTACAACATATTCAAAATTCACATCATTTGTATAGTTTGTCATAGAAAAATCATTTAGTGAAAACATTAATCAATTTTTAGTTAATCAACCGTGAAGTATTTTAATGAAATTCAAGTTGATTTAGATAGCTCTTACTTAGATCTATTTAGATTAATTTTATTTCTGAGAAATATCATCGTTTGGTAATTACTAAAATTGGTTTAGTCATTTTCACTAAAGTCTGCATATTTTATTATCCGTGCATCAGAAAATTCTAAAAAATTAGGTTAGCTTAATTTCATCCCATTTCATAATCTGGCCAAGTTTCATAATTTTTGGACTTAATTTGATATCTTAAATTGATTTAACCTCAACTTGGCTGGATTTTTGCATGAGTCTGCATAGAAATTAGAAAAAGAACAAAAAAGAGACTTCTCGAAAATCACACACTTGGAAATGTGCTAAAAATCTACCTAAGGAGACAGATGCCTCCCTGAGTTCGACCTTGGACTTCACCAAGAAAAAAAAGGTGCCGCTTGAAATTAACTCGAATCTAATTAAAGTGGTTTTTGATTAGCCCTCTCGTATCCGACTGCAACGAACGATTTAAATTAATTTGGACATTAATTTGACCGGATTAACAAAGGGTGCGGGAGCGGTTATCAGCTGCTGAGAACTAGAACGGTTCAGGATATTAGGGTTAGCCTGAACTTGGGCTGGGATCGAGGCAGAGGGTGCAAATTGCTCGTCTCTCCATCTAGATAGGCGGTTGACATCCACCCGCAAATCATTCATTCTGCATTTCATTCTGATCAGAACGAAGGGTATCGAGTATCTATTGAAATTGTGAGTCTATGGGACCAGACGAAAAAGGAAGTGGGAAAGGCTGAGAAGAACATGATGACTGGACCTGCTGGCTGGGATACTACCTCTGCTGATGCTGGTTCTATTGGAACTACTGGCCTTGCTGATACTGGCCCTGTGGCCAGATTGCTAGTAATGCTGCCTTTGCTGCTGGGGTGGCTGAAATCCAGGGCTCTGCTATGAAGGAGGGGGGTGCAGATGTGAATACAGTGTTGTGAAAGGTCGGGGGCATTAGTAAGTTTGTCGGTCCCCCATACTTCCATGCCTGGAAAGGTCTAGAGTGTACCATACTCCATTCACCTCCCAAACTGGCGGAGGATCCTCCTGAACTGTCTTTATGGATGGGGGCTGCTTCTAGGACGAGTGGGTGTCAGACGGGTCATGCTCCCACAGTTGGGGTTGGCCTGACACCGGCTGCTCCTGAACATGGTGAACTCGATATACATGAGTAGAGGGTACATTCACGGTAGGTATCTTTATCTTAGATAGCTTTTCAATCAACTCCTCCATCTATTTACGCAATTTGAAGACGCTTCGGTCTAATTCATCAATCATATGTCGATCCTCTCGACTACAGTAAGCTTGTCTGCAAGGAGTCTCATGCTAGGGATCACGTCCTTAGAGAGATCAACTACAACTGACTTCCCCCCTCCAGATGAGACTGAACTGGGGGACTGTGTGTATGCCCTGCTGGTGGTCTATGAGTGGCAAGTCTCAGCCATCTGCTCAAATACCTTCGAGATGGTATCTGCTCCGCGTGAAATGTAGCTACCTCCACAGGCAGCGCTCACTAAACCCTGCATCTTAGGGTTGAGACTGATGAAGAATGACTGGATCAAGATGTTGTCATTTAGACCATGACAAGGAAATTTCTACAGGATGTCCTTATACCTCTCCCAGGTATCACAAAAGGCTACATGGAGCAAATGGGAAAAGCTAGTGATGCGTGTCCTAATCATTTTAGTCCTACTTAGGGGGTAGAACTTCTTTAGAAATATGTCCTTGAGCTGGGCATAGGTGTTGACCATAACTCCTAAATTCTTTACCCAGTAGTCATCCTTGCCACCCAAGGCAAATGGAAGGGCTGTGAGCCTGATATAATCATGTCTAACATTAGGATGTCTAAGGTTAGCACAAACGCGCTCAAAGTCCCTTAGGAATGCACAAGGTTCCTCAGAAGTATTCCCATCAAAGTGTGGCAATAGGTTTAGGAATTATGGTTTCAACTCAAAATCGACTTCTGGTTTAGCCAGACTCAGATAATTCCGAATTCTATACTATCCGGGGTTGTATGTCGCATCCATCGGTGTTTCCACCCCAACATTCAGTTGTCCTAGATGAGATCAAAGTAAAGCGCGTTGCTGCTCAGATGTAGTGAGTCTGGATAGTATCATCCTCATAGGGTCCTCGGGGTGTTCTTCTTCCTCTTCTTTCTTTTTCGAAGGCATTGTGTTTGAATCTTCTTGAGGTACTGAGCCAACAATGTGGTCTTGATTAGAAGAGGATTCAGGAATGAAAATATTCTCACCAAGGAGAAGGTCTTCCTCGGTGAGGTGGGATGAGGGAAAGGGAATGGTTTGAGAGTGACCATCCCGTGAGTAAGAGATCCCGGACTCAAGAGGGTCATGAGTCAAGGTTGGCCCAAGTTGCACTTGGACCTTTATAGATGTACTTCTTGAAGGATTCAATGAGAGATTCGCGAAGTCCGAATAAATATCCCCCCGGTCTATCATCTTTGATGGCAAAAAGAACCGATGGGAGCAAGGTATTCAATGAGGTACTGGTTCTATGGTGCACGCAAATGTGCAGAGTAAACTCACACAATACAAACACAATACAAAACCCCCAAATTCACCAACTCAACAAGTGATGGCCATAAAGGTTCGGCCGAATTATCTTGCCAATTTTATTTGGTGGTAAGACAATCTTTGAAAGAGTTAACAAGCTGTTAGGTTCCTGTACTTCCCTACAGTCTGGCCCGATTCTTATGACTAGTTGGACCTACTTTCGTCCATTATAGGAGTAAGTGCGGACCATATAAATATAGCTACCTTTTCCTTGAGTACAAAGCCTTATAAGGCATCCTCTAAACCTCCCACTTTGCTAAGGAAATCCAAACCGTTTACCGGCTACCCGTAGATCCTCACCGAAAAGTAGCTAATCGCCTAAAAAGAAAGAACCAGTAGTCTTGTAAGAAAATTCTGGCTTGGTTCTATCCTAGTGTCATCTCTCTCTCACTTGCAAGTAAATCATACAATGAGGGCTTTATGCACCCATAAAACAAGGTTCTTTTTATTCCAATTTAGTTTAATCGACCTGCTCAATTCAGCCCCAATTTTAAATTAGGTTGTCACTTGAACTTTAATCTTAACACACAAACACATCTACCGTTCAGTCCCAATTTCCTTTTAAAATCCTACGTTATAAAACAAGGGAGGAGTCAGAAATCAGAATGCAAACATGAAACTATGATGTTGCTCAGAAGAAGGTATACTTACAGTGACTCCCAACACTCTCCATGCGTTTATGCAGAACTGAATTTTTAAAATTTACACTAAATGCATGCATATCGAGAAAACCGCACCGAAGCAATATACTATTAGCAGGGAAGAAATGATTTTGATTTGGCTAAGTTGTACGTTGCTATGTGCGTTTCATTAGAATCTCAGAAGATGTGATTCTTCCAAGATGTGTGGCCTAAACTACGATTGGCACATATAAATTGCAATTAAATAATCGAGTGCCTATCCTAATTTTGCCACTCAAGTCGGGCCCCACCCTCATTGGAGAGTGAAACAGGCCCGACACACTACAAAATATTGTCCAAGTGTCCAATTACACACGTAAGATTCCGAACGAAATCCACTAGAATTTTTTGCAATAAAATAAAATGTAGAAAATAAAATCCTAAGGACTCTTCACCTTCTTACGACTCGACTCGATCTTAAATTTATGCGGTTCCTTTAGTCGGCTATTTTCCCTTAAAATGACGGCCTCCAAAGCTCTTGAGTTATGCAGCTAAGAAGTGGCTCCGTCGTGTCGGGTCCCTCACACAAAAATAAGATGGTAGTTAGAGAGATAGACACAAAATAATGCAAATAAATAAATAAGGAAATGCAGAAAAATAAATGGTTAAATATTGACAAGAAAATCGGGGGTTAGACTACCCTGTGGTGGAAAACCTAAAATCTGGATTTGCTAAAAATTAACCTAAGTTGTGCCTCCCTGGCAACGACGCCATTTAAAAACCCGAGAATCTCCCTCTTAATTTAATCGAATTATGATTAAAAGATTTTTATTCGTTGTAGTCGGGAAATTATCAGAATTAATTAAAAACCACTTAATTAATTTTTCAATTACAAGCAAGCAGTCAAATTTTTTTACTTGGGCAAACCCAAGGTTGAACTCAGAGAGGCCATTGTCTCCTTAGATTTATTTAAAGTCGATCTAGATGCTAGGTTTTCATGGAAACATTTTTTTGGTATTTTTAAATGCAAGAAATAATGGACATGCAAATTTGGCGAAGTTCAGGGACTAAAATGAAAATTGCATTCAAACAGTGTTAAAAAATTGTCAAACCTAGTCAGAATGTGAAATATGATGAAATTAGACTACTATAATGTTTTTGGAATTATATGACTCAATGTGAATTAATTATAAACAAAATATACATACTAGGGGATTTTCATAAATTTAATTTTAATAAATAGCAAACCAATTAATTTTAAGGAACTAAAATTATCCTAGATGAGTCTATGTGAGAAGAATCCAGGAAAATATTAGATCTTGAAAATCATAGATTTATGACATATTAAAAATAAATTACTTGAATCACAAATGAATTTATTCTGACCTGGATATACGTGCAAATGCGATAAAATTTGGGCACAAAGTAGAATAATTAAAATCTACCTAATGTGTTTTTTGAGATTTTTAGAGAAAAAAATAAGTAAATAGCAATGGAAGAACAAGCAGTGGGCAAAATATTGAAATTTTCACCAAAATAATTAAAGTAAATAATCCACAACTCCTAAAAATAAATTTAACATCCACAATGATAGAGCATGAATTGTTCTACAATGAGAAATTTTTAAAAAGATAAAATGATGAGAAATGAGGGTACAAATAAATATGCAAACACAGGGGCCTATATGCAATTACAAAAATAAAATGACTGAAAGGAAATTTGCAGATGCAATTATCAAAAATAGTGAAGGGTTTTCTTACAAGTTTGCCAGTGGATCAGGTGCACCTCACGTGCTATCTGGAATGCGGGGACCTTCTTGTAATTTCCTAAAGATTTAGGGGCTCTTTTGCAATTTGCCCTCGAATCACGTGCTTCTCACGTGCGTGGGCTCAGGCTAGTTGTAGATGCCAATTACCAAGACTATGGGGGCTTCAAGTACAAATATTGATCAGGTGCATGCAGATCACCTGATGGTGTTTGGACATTGGAGTGAGCAGCTAGGGGATGTTCTTCTTCCCAGGCTTGATGAAATCAATGACGGCGGGGGCGGACGCGAGGTGGACCTGCACAACAGCTGTCCACTAGGGAGCAAGTGTCTTGAGGCCCCACCCAAGGTGGGCTGGGCAGCTCTGGCGATGATGCGCATAGCTATGCGGAAGTAGGAGGCACGACCGGATGACGTCCAGGTCGAGGGCGGAGCCACAAGTGCTCTGCGGGTGAGGTGGCAAGTTGTGGCGGCGACCGACTGAAGTTGAGGACCGATCGGCACACGACCGGTGGTGGCATGACGAGCGGCCCGAAGGCGTCAGTTGGCGCAGGTGGAAAAATAGAGTGAAGGAGTTGGCTCTAAGAAGGGTACGAGGTGATTCACTGCTGTTGATGGCGAAGGTGAAGTTGAGGCAGCTGCACGGGGAGCGCAAGGGAAGACGGAAGGGTGCAGGGCTCACCGGAGAATGATAACGAGAGGAGGAACATAGGAGAAAGATAGAGAAAGAGAGGGCGAAATAGGGGAAATTCCCCTGTGAATAGGGGAATTCTCCCTATTTGTTTTGATGCAATAAATTTTTATCTAATTCATTCAAGAAATAACTTCGAAAAATTAAATAGAAATCATGGTTAGATCTGAAATATATGATTTATCCGTTGAGATGCAATTTGCTTAGCGATTTAATGGATGGATGATGTGAATTGAAGAGAGAGAATTATGGAGAAAGGGGAGAAAGAGAAGGAAAAAGTAAAGATGCTTTACCTGGAGGTGTGGACGGATGGGTGCCTGTGAAGGAGGAACTCGAGATTCCCTGGTTGTTGCTCGAAGTCGCTGGCGTGCGACGAGCTAGGCAACTGCGTGGAGCAGCTACAACAAGGGGAGATGCCCCTTGGATCTCGCATGAGGGTGGAGGTCGTTGCTCGAAGTTCAGTCCCTGCTGCTGTCACCTTGGGGAGGTAGTGAGCTCTCTCCTTCCTCTCTGGAAGTGGCGAATGGTTTGAATGGCGACAACAGAGGATAATTTATGGGTGGTTAGCCAGGGGGGAGGTGGAGATCGTGGAGAGAGAGGGGTTGGATGGTCGTGCAATGCGTGAAGATGAGGTGGTTGCGAGATGACAGTGTCCTGCGAGAGAGGATGGTCGGCGGTTGCGTGGGGTAGAGAGAAGGGCGGAGGAAAGAGATGACGAGAGGGATGTGCATGTGCTACCGCGAAGCGGACGAAGGCGGCTAGGTCAGTCGCGACGGTTGTGCACACAGGGCGCCACCACAGAAGGTGGGAGTGGGTGCACAGGAGAGTGGGAAAAGTGGTCACGTCCTAGGCACGTTACTAGGCGGAGAGAGAGGGAGAAAGTGAGCGCCACATGGCACATGTAGGGGCGGCCACGTGGCGATGAAAAAAAAATAAAAATTAAAGTTAAATTTAATATTAAAAATAAAATAAATAATAATAATTACAATAATAAAGATAAATAAATAATATAAATAATTAAAATAAATAATAATTAAAGTAATAAATAAAAATATGGGTGACACATGCTAGCTCCCGGAGCAGCCATGTGTCGCTACCAGAAAAATCACAAATTAAATGTAAATAAAAATAAAAAAGAAATAACATAACGGGTCAAATCAGAAAGTAGTCAACACAAAATTTGCTCGTCTTGACAAGATCCACAACTTTTGTGAAGGATTGGAAATAAAAAATAAGTCATATGTACAAAGTTTTATTTTGGGTGGTATTTTACATGTATAAAATACCGTATTTTTATGTTTTGCAATATTTTTGTTATTTTAAAATTTGAAAAAAAATAAAAGTAGAGAAAATGTAAAAAGAATATTTATAATCTAATCTATTTTCTGGATTTTAAATAAATATGAAAAATAAAAGAATAAAAACAAAGGGTATTTGGATCAATATGTATAATACATAATAGGGGCCCAAAACCCAAGTTTCACATACGAACTCCGATTTTAATGAAATTGGTCTTGTTATGATGGTCTTTGAATGTATATTACTTTAAAAGTGAGTAGACTTAAATCATACATTGTATGAGAGAGATATTCATATTTTAAGGTTCATAGTCTCAGACTTAGATATGGGTTTTATTGGACAATTTTACAGGTTAATATTTTTTTTGATATTTTTACTTTATTAGTGTTAGTTAAATATGCACTATAAAGCTGATTTTATTGGATTTGGATTTAGTATAAAATAGATACAAATAAGGAAAATATGGTGAATATACATGTGATATTCACAAGTGAACTTGGCTTCTTATTTAATGCAAAGATAAATGCTAAAATGCGAACATTAATTCTAGATGCATGAATGCAAATAATGCATAATAAATGGAAATATGCAGCTAATTGCTCGGGAATGAAGCTCTATTTTCAACTTTTAGAGTTTTGAATCACAGATTCATCACCGAGCTCCCTGCCCCAACCGAGTAGGTTGAGTAACGATCAGAGATCCTTCTGACCTCAGCACATGCCACTACCTTTGCCCAATTACCCTCTCCGATCAGGTATGATTCTATCCCTCTTTTCCATTGTTTTCTCTAATTTTTCTCCCCACACACACTTAGCTTCACCATGCATCACTGCACCTTGAGCTTCGTTGTTCATCCATCATTCATGCCGACCACCTCGTTCACCTTCTTCTTCTACCATGACCTCCATCGACTTCAGGCATCTTCCACCGCTAGAGACGAAGGAAGACATGCTCTAGGCTCCCCCTTCTTCGTCCTACAACTTGCCATACCATCCAACTTACTTCGGATATTCCCCATTAATCTTTTCTTCATGTTCCCCTTCAAGACGGACTTCGGGCAGAGCTTAGTTCTAGAGCTCCACCTCTGGCGATGTTTCACCGATGGATGATTCCAGTACCTCTCGTGCCTCCTCTGAGCCCAATACTTCATCACCAACCACTCCTCATGTCGCCTAAATCTTCAAGATACAAGAAGAGGCACGGTGGAGCTATGGAAGCCTCTCTAGAGCACCAATTACGTTGTCTAAAGCATGACAGAGTATATCCCCCAGAACGAGCAGCTACCATTGGATGGTGCCTCCTCGACAACCATCCAATGTGCCTTAAGGAGACACGTTGCCTCACTGAAGCTACGCGGCTTGGTGGAACCGAGCCTTCACCCGAAGCACCTTGGGCTACCACGCGACCCGAGGCTCCTATAATGGCAATTGAGCTTCGCCACGAACCTAGCCGTGCGCATGCCAAGCATGTGTGGCTGGGTAATTTGCATCCAACCTCCTCTCATTTTCGATAATTACGAAGAGGTCCCTCCCAAGCGTGCGTGTCTCACGTGTCGTGCTTGGGAATTTTGCAACGATACCCCACCGACTATGGATAATTGCATTTATGCCCTTCTTAGGACCTTTTTGATACATTTCTGCATTTATTTCTATAATTTTCTTTACAATTATTCTCCTAGACTAAAATGATTCAGTGTCACATTATTACATATTTTATTCTGTATCTAATAGCATCACTTCTTTCATATGTTGACACTTAATAAAACTTGCTAAATTCTAATTGTATATTGTTTCAATTACTCTATATTGAATGGCAATTAACAAGTGTTAGGATTCATTTTAAATGCATTAAGTTTCTCATGAAATTGAATTTATTTGAATTGCTCAATAATTCGACTATTTCAGGGTGATGAATCCCTGATTCTCACTGTTTTGTTCTTTTATTTTAGCTCTTTTTCTTGGCAAAACATCATGTGAATACTTGTAAATATAATAACTTAGCAATTTGCATGCTTGTGTTAATATTACATAGTTAGCATGTTTTGTGTAAAAATAAAAGAATAAAGGAAAAGAAAAAAGGAATGAGGTATTTAGAATAAATACAGAGTAGCCAAACCCCAAGAGAAGGTCAAGCCTTGACTTGATTGAAAAATAAAATAAGTAGAGAGAGATAGAGCTCACTATTTATTGCATATAGTTGTACACATTATTTATATAATTATTTTTGACAAAATAAAATAAAATTATTATTATTACTCCCTTGTATATATTTCTAGAAATAATATAAAAATGAAATAAAAATAAAAAAATTAAATAAAAATAAGAATAAAATCATCCATGCATTGTATAAAATACACTTGTATATATCACATTCCCTATTTATTTTATATATTTAAATAATTTGTAAAAAATAAAATAAAAATTATTTTACATTCCTAAAAATATGCTAAAAATAAATAAAATATAAAATAAGGGAATTTGTGTAAAAATAAAATAATAAAAATATTTGTACAAAATACATAGGTATACCACACATGTACATAATACTATAAATTTTATATACGTTAAATTATTTTTCATAAAAATAAATAAAAATCATAGAAAAATAGTTTAAAGAAATAAACATTTTTTTATTTTATACACTTTTTATTTTGGAGCCATTTACTATTTTTTGTTGAATTTTCAATTCTTTTGTACATTCTAATTTTCTGATTGGTCCAGGAGTTTCGTTGACCTCCGATCAACGCCTCCTTCTAGCCGGGTCAGACCCGGATCCTTCTCGCTAGACCTTCTTCTCCCCATTTCCCTTCCCAACTCCAGCTGCCTCATGCCCCGATTTCTCGCCCGAGCTTCCTCCTAGGATCCGTGATCCTCACAGATCCCTAGGAAGGCACAGATCTTCCTAGAGTTGCATGCTCCTGCTCGATCTTCCCAGTCTCTTGGAGTTGCCTATATAATATTCTCTTCCGCCCCCTAGTGTTGCAGCTTGTGCCTCACCTCTTCTTTCACCCCTAGACACCTCTAGCTGAGTAATAGCAGCTTGGAGGCGACTTTGGATTGGCGTTTGGTGGCTTAAAGCCGCATCTCACCCACGTGGCCATAGAGATCTGCCGCGTCTAGTCTCCCGCCGTCGCAGTGTGGTCGAGGCCATGACCTCGACGTCCATCCTTGCCTGAAGTATGGGAGTCTCTCCGAGCCTTTAGGTATAGCATATGTCCTTTACATTTGCATATTCGATTCGATCTTTTTGTTCTACACCGCTGCACGTTCCCCAGCTCCGACCAACCGACCAGAGCTTCGTTGCCTCCACACCCATTCCGATCAGCATACCGACTTGCCCCGAATCTCTTATCGCATCCTGATCATCCTTAGACCTACTCGTTCGGGTAGGATTAGGGAAGAGACATCCCTATCTCACTGTCGTCAGAGGTCGAACACCATCCTGTCATTTCTCCTACATACTCATGCAATAACATCGGCCGGAGCTACGCCCCTGAGCCTTCCTTCCCTTTGCAGGTGCCAACATGCGTGGAGGAGCCCATTTATGCCCCCCAATTGCTTAGGCACAGCAGCTTCAGGTTGAGCCACCATCCACGACCATCCGATCATCACCGACCTCATCGGTGTCCTCCACCGGACGTGCAACACTTCCACGATCGTTCCGAGCCCTTCTGCTGCTTCATCAAGGCTGTGGATCATCTTCCATTCTCGGGTGAAGCTCACCGGCGAGGAGTTCTTCCAGATATCTCGCTTGTCGTCCGATCGAAAGGGAGGCCCTGGATTTTATCAGGACCGCACATACACACCCTATCTGTAATGGTCCGATTAACTTTTGGGGAGATCTGTGCTGACCAACCACGCCACTGTCCTCAGCATCAGATCCGTACTGTAGCACAGAATCTCATACATACGTCCCCAACCATGTCGAATCTTTTCCAGGGGACGATCAAAGACGTCAGTTGTCGCCTCATCAGAGCCCGCCTCGTGTCCCCACATGCCTCACACACACCAACAAAGGGTATATTTCCCTTTCACCCCCGTTCATTTCTGCATTTAGTTTTAGTCCAGTAAATAATCCTTGTAGTTTAGACATTTTACAGCTCAAACCTCATGTTTTTGGATATTTGCATTTTAATCCCTCTCTATGTGTAGCATGTGGATGTACACATGACTTGTGGGATATTTGCACCATATGCCTTACATTTCTGATATGTTATAAATCGAACGACAAGTTTTTGATATTTGCAATTATACCCCTGTGAGTCTTATTTATGTGTTGTGCGCGTGATTGCTTGGATTTTTTAGGCATTGGCCCTATTTTTTTATTCCTGTTATTGTTTGGCCCTGAAGCTTATTTTAGTTGCATGTAGGTCCCTGTAAACTGCCCGTCTCTTACTTAACTTAATAAATATCAACTTAATCTAAAAATTATCTAAAAATTACCCTCAACCCCAGTTGACATGTAGAATTTAGTATGATTTTTGTGGATTAATTTCTTAGCATTTATTATTTTTGAAAAATCAAAAACCTATAAAAAGTGTCCTATCTATTTTGAAAAGCCATAAAAATTCGAAAATTACCTTACAAATTCTACAAAAAATTCCTATTAGCGTGTTTTTGCATGTTTTATCTACAATAGCAATTTCGTTTGAAAATCCCTTACAAAACCCTAATAATTGCAAAAGACCTAAAATATTATAAAAATCATATAAAATCCAAGAAAATAAAAAATCTCATTTCAGTTTCTGATTGTAGCATTTTATATTTATTTTGTCATAAAATTGCTCCCCAGGATTTTAGGGCATTTTAGTTATACTTAATTTGCAATTTAATCCTGGCTATGCATTGTTTGCCCTTTTAGTCACTATTTGATTTTTATAAAATTATAAAAATATTTGCAAAACCCCAGAAAATTACCAAGAACATTTCAGAACCTTAAAAACCCAAAAATATTTTTACCTTAATTTTATGAGCATCTTTAGCTATAAAGAAAAATCTAAAAAGACTTGTGTGTTGCCTTGTTTCCTTATTTGTTAATTTTGTTTTCTTACTAAAAATTTAAAAAAATGCAAAATTAAAAACCACTAAAAATATATTGTTGAATTTCTGAGATTTGATTACTTCGTAGGTTTTCTCGTGCTCCTTGTGTTCGACCCTGGTTGCTATACCAGGTAAAAGTAATAGCGAAACCCCTTACATTTGTGCTTGATTGTTTTTGATCTTTTTGAGTGGTTTATTTCTTATTGCTGATCGATGCTTGGTGATTCGGGTTGCAATGACCCTTGATATTACTTAACCGAAGTTGCCTGGCCCGTCTTTAGAATGGCAGCGTTGCCAGGGAGCATGACTTAGTAGTCATTTTCTCTTTTAGTTCTATTTTATTATTTCTTTGTCTCTATTTGATATAACTGTTTTCTGATGCATTTCTGCTTTACTTTTTGTGCTAGGAACCGCTCGAGGATGCTTCAGCTTTCTGTTGGAGTACCCACATCTGAGGAGGAGCAGGAAAGTAGAGGAGACAGTTATAGTAGATAGAGTAGTTTTATTTTTCTGCAGACTTATTATTATTTTAATAATTTCTGGACTTGGACACTCTCTTTGAACTTAGACTTATCAAGGTCTGCTTCGCCAAGCACTGATGTGCTCAGAGGACCTCACCGGATTTTTCGTAGTTTTTGTTTTGACCGCTTTTATTTTCTTTGATTCACGATGATTTAACCCTAGATTTAGGACTTTTGTTGATTGTGATGTAATTAGCTAAGGCCCCACACCTAATTGCTCATTTTGTTCCTATATAACGTAATTGGACCTAGCTAATAACTAATAAGAAAAAATTAACTTAATCATTTGAGAGGTCACGCGTCGCTAGAGGTCGTATACAACGCGTGCATGATCCATTGTGGCGGACACCGATCGACCTTTAAGACCGGACTCAGGCCTCTCTCTCTGATTAGTTAGCTATCAGTTCTTCATGATCAATAGAAGTTGCTCATCTAAGGACGATTTCTTCGTTGCATCATTTTGTATTTTAATTTATGCGCGGATCATCCTGCATGTAGAGTGCTGGAGTCGGGTACACATTTCTATCTCTACATGCACCATAGTGTTTGATCGTGCATCAGCTTTTTCGACTTCCTCCCTCTGTTGGACTCAAAATAACCTAGGAAATCAAAAAATTTGTTAGGCATTATTTTTATCAGAAATATACATAAAAAGTGAAAACAAATAAAATTGGGACTGCTAATGCAAACTGGACTCTAAAAGATACCTCATCTAAAAATCTTTGTTTTGGGGAGAGTCACCCCCGCCTTGGTTGATTTATCTACAACGAGAAAGTGACCTGCACACTAGGTAGAGCCATACCTGAACTCCTTTCAGACTACTGGTCTTATGGTTAGTTGTTCTCCAATAAGGATTTCATAGTGTAGCCGGTAATCGGTCCGGGACTTCCTTACAGATTGGGCAGATCGGGTAGCTGGTAAATGGTCCGCAACCATACTAGATGGAAAAAACTAACTGTGGGGTCGGTCCAGTCTCTTGGGAGCATCGAGTTCCCGACATATTGCTTAATCGCTCTGATAGATTGATTGATCGCCTAAATAAAATTGACAAGATTAACGGCCGATCTTTTACGATCATCAGCTCTAGTGTTGAGTAGGTGAATTGGGGGTTTGATTTCTGATCCTATTTTCATTCTAGATCTCATCGACATAAATCCCTACATCATGATGATGGGAAGGAGGTCCCTTTGGCTGCCTTTGACAGCACCGCTCTCGAGCACTCCTTTCCATTAATCTAGTGCAGTTTCAGAGAGCCCTGACCAGCTCTCTAAACCTGAGTTTGCTACCACCCTATTTCCTCTCAACCACATTTCTTCTACTAGTCCTGAAGTGCCAGAACAGAGGCCATCACAGATTTATGTACATTTGATGGCACCTGAGTTGGGGTCTTTTGCCTTTACAGAGACCCAAGAGATGGACAACAGTGAGGGACACACCGATGAGCAGCCCAAGGTTCGACGTATGTACTTGATCATGGCGCCATCAACAACACACTTCTATCCTCCCTGGAGACCATGCAGAGAAAGGTCCGAGAGTAGGGAGCATTCTTGGTAGAGGTACGACGAGAGCTGACGGAGACGAGAGCCGGCAGAGGAGAGCCATGGATACCAGCCGGTAGAGAGATACCCCTAGCTGGAGGAGGATAAGGAAGACCAAACGATCAGCTAGAGTAGAGGCCACCACGCACGATGAGGCAGTTGCACAACCCTTGTGCAACTCTCACTCACCGTTGGATTCAGCTCGCGGAGATCCTAGGCGATTTTGAGCTTCGCCCCCAGACTATTCAGCTTCTACCCAAGTTCCATGGGCTAGCCACCGAGGAGCCACACCTCCATCTCCAGAATTTTGAGATGATCTGCAGTACTGTCCACGACAAATTCGTGGACGAGGGCACGATCAAGATGATCACCTTCTCTTTCTCATTGGTTGGTAGAGCAGCCTACTGGCTGAAACATTTGGGGAGGTATGTCACCACCTGGGAGTAGCTCCAGATCGAGTACTTGAACAAGTACTATCCACTCGGCCGGACCAACACAACTAGAGTTATCATCAACAACTTCACCATGATTCTGAACGAGCAGTTCCACGAGGCTTGGGATCGTTTCAGAGAGCTCATTGACTGGTGTCCACATCACGGGATTTCCAAGCCTAACCTAGTACAGAGATTCTTTTGTGCGCTGACACCGGAGCTGCAGGGGCTTGTGAATGCCTCATATGGGGGGTCCTATTTTGCCAAAGATGAGGACTAAGTTTGGGCCATCTACAAGGCGATGATAGAGAAGTACACAGTGATGTCCCAGACTCGAGTCTACATACATGGGAAGCCCCTCCCACAGGTTGTGTCCTATCAAAGGATAGCACGGGTCGATGCAGGTCCTTCTACTTTGTTATCAGCATCAGTACAGACAGAGTCATCTGCACCTGACATGGGGATTATCAGCAAGAAGCTAGACCACATTGAGATCATCGAGAAGAAGTAGTGCCATGGCCTCACATAGATTGACCAGTTGGCACAAATGCTTAGTGACCTGAAGACTCAGATCATGTGTCTCCAGGGGGCACATGCAGCTCCACAGCCCCCTCTCAGGTCACGGGCTGATCCCAGCAGCAACAACTCCACCCAGCCCTCTGTCACCTATCGCCAGGTGCATCACATTCAAGCAGAGTTGGTCCAGCCATAGCAACACAACTTCCAGCCACCACCTTCTTAGGATACTCAGATGGTGGTGTATCAATCAGATCAGCCCCTGACAGTTCTTCCCCCTTCACCTTACGAACAGGAGCCATTGATGGAAGTCAACGGGATTTGGTACGACCGGTACCAGCAGCAGCTCGGGATCCGTCATGATCATCCTGGATTCAGATGGTCTACCAGAGGCACCTCGTCCTAGCAACAGCCTCCAGCTCAGGGCGGGTAGAAAAACCAGTAACAGCAACAACCCCATCACTCCCAGCCATCCCAGCAGTACCAGCAGGGTCCTCGTCCCTCATACCAGGGACAATAGTGGAGGGAACAACAGTCTCACCTACAGTACTCTCAGCCTCCTCCTCACTACTAGCAGCCTCATGTCCAGCGAGGCAACCCGTACGGTTCTCATCGACCCGTCTATGATAACCCAACCCTTGACGACCTCGCCTGCCTCCTTTTAGGTCAGCAGGCATCCTTTCAGCGAGAGATGGACGAGTTCCGGCAAGAGATGATGGATATCATCAAGGGCAAGGATGGCATATCAGCTCAGATCGAACCAAAACTGAACAACCTCAAAAGGAAGTCTGAGCAGGTACGGTTCACAGAGACTACTACTCCTACTGATTCCTTGGGTGATATTTCTTCCTACATATTTAATGTTGATTTTGTGATACTTAGGAGCGGTAGGATGCCAGTCGACGGTGACTCATCTGAGCGACTACCACATGGAGATTCAGGAGTGCTAGACGAGGAGATAGCGGTGCTGATGCTTCTTGTGATGATGACGAAGATGACCCTGAAGCCACCATGGATGTAGATCCAATCGACGGTACTGAGGCTGTCATAACTCCAGATGCAGCCAGTGGTATTGAGGCCACCATTTCTATTCTAGTTGTTGAGCCAGAGTGTGGTGCTAATGACGTGAAGACAGATGCCGTGGGTGGTGCTAATGCCACCATTTCTATTTCAGTTGTGCTGCCACCTTTTGTATCTTAGGACAATGTTAGAAAAAAAACCAAAAAATAGAAAAATGGAAAAGACCAAAAATATGAATAAAGGAAAGGTTTCTGTATCTTCTCGGAGTACATATGTGTTGCATGATGATATTGGTATGGATTCTATTCCTTCACATACTCAGGAGCCTATTCCTAACCCTCTTTTTGGAGAGGGTCCAGCTATCCTCTTCCCTTAGGCACTCTGCTTAGTGAAGGGGAATAAAACATAAAATCCAAAAAAGAGACATCAGTTAGAGTTCAGCCAACAGATGATCGATAGATTCTAGATTCAACTGACTCTACAGGAGGCACTAGACCACATCCCTCTCTTCTAGAAGAATTTGAGAGAAAAGACCACCATCCGTAGGAAGAGAAGGAACCACGATGCATAGATCCATGTGCTCACTCATGCCACTTTCTTCACCATTCAGCCAAGAGGCTAGATGCAGGAGCTCCATATGTCAAATGCCACATCCATGAGTAGCAGTTCGGTCGGACTCTATTAGATAGAGGCTCTTCCATCGACCTTCTTCTGGCAGCCCTACTCGTCCGATTCGAGTTTGGCCCTCTTCGATAGAGCAAGATAGTCCTTCTACTAATAGATCTATCAAGAGGCTGAAGGGGTTGTTGAAGGATGTGGTTGTCACAATTCAGGGCCTGAAATTCCCCGTGGACTTTGTTGTATTGGAAATGAAGATCCCGGAGTCTATGACAGATACCCCCATCATACTAGGACGCCCATTCTTGTCCACTACCAAGGAGGTGTTCGATCATGATAACGAGAAGGTATATTTTGACGTGGAGGGTGAAAGTGTACAAATAGAGATGATCGAGGACACCAGAGCAAGAGATTCAACCTACTCCGAGCTGTCGAGCGACACAAAGCAGATGACAGATGCAGAGCGAGACGTCCACCAGGAGTGTGATTTTGTGATTATAGAAGATGAAGTAGTTTGGGCCGATCCAGTATCACGAGCTCTTGTTGCACCTTCAAACACTACATATTTACATATTCCAGCATATGGGAGTTCAGAGAGCACACTCTTGGAAGAGGACACATTTGAGGCTGACGACCACGAGAAGGATAGCGAGGCGGAGTTTATTTCTTGTTCTTCTAATTCAGATCCTTCCGATTCAGACATTGATTGGGATGTGTTTGATGATTATTTTCCATGTCTGATTCCCACAGAGCCGACAGTTAGGGTGGAGAGTGAGCCAACACAGATTACAGAGATACCAGCAGAGCCGTCTTCACCAGCTTTTCATGCACATCGAGAGTTCTCCCATGCAAATTTGGTTGCTTTCACTCAGATTTTTCAGAAGCCAGATTTGCCAGCTCCCAGTTATCCTAAGTTGAAGACCTTGGTACAGTCGATGAAGTACAAATTCCTTGCAGGTGATCCAGAGACGTACCCAATCATTATCTCAGTGGATTTGATTGGAGAGCAAGAATCTCGTTTGATGGAGGTTTTTGAAAGAAATCGCAAGGAGATTGGATGGAGGGTAGCTGATATCTAGGAGATAAGTCCGGCCCTGTGCTCCCATCGTATTTATCTCGAAGAGGACACTAATCCATCAGATGAGTTCCAGCGGCGGCTGAACCCAAACCTTCGAGATGTGGTCATGATAGAGATATCAAAATGTTGGAGCATCGATTTTATCTACCCCATCTCCGACTCCAAGTGGGTTAGTCCATTACATGTGGTGCCCAAGAAGATGGGCATAACTACAGTTGTGAGTGAATCTGGAGAGGAGATCACAACCTGGGTACCAACTTCTTGAAGGGTCTGTATGGATTACAGATGATTGAATCAGGATACCAAGAAGGATCATTTCCCACTACCATTTATTGATCAGATTATCGAGAGACTAGCTGGGAAGAGTCATTACTGTTTTCTTGACGGGTACTCCGGTTACATCCAGGTGGCCATAGCGCCTGAAGACCAAGAGAAAACAACATTCACCTGTCCGTTTGGGACATACACTTTTAGACGAATGCGCTTGGTTTATGTCATTCCCTGGCTACATTCCAAAGGGGCATGTTGTCCGTCTTTTCAGACATGGTGGATGACTGTTTAGAGGTCTTCATGGATGATTTTTCGGTCTATGACGACAGGTTCGATGCTTGTCTTGACTGCCTAAACTGCGTACTTCAACATTGTATCGAGGTCCATCTTGTATTATCTTGGGAGAAAAGTCACTTCATGGTTACTCAGGGGACGGTGCTTGACCATATCATCTCCAACATGAGCATGGAGGTTGATTCGGCCAATATGGATATCATTAGGAAACTCAATCCATCGTCCAACTTGTGGCAGTTGCGGTCTTTTCTGGGGTATGTCGGTTTCTATCGACGATTCATTCAGGATTTCAGTCGTATTGCCCGACTGCTTACTGATCTGCTGACGAAAGACACCGAGTTCATTGTAGATGATAAGTGTCTAGCATCATTCGAGACTCTCAAAGGATTAGTTGTTGAGACTCCTGTCCTTCAGCCACCCGATTGGTCTCTCCCATTCGAGGTCATGACAAATGCTTCTGATTTTGATATAGGGTTGTGCTAGGACAGAGGATGGATGGATTGCCGTATGCCATTCACTATGCTAGTCGTACTTTGGATGCCACCCAACAGAACTATAATTTTATAAAGAAGGACATGTGAGCAATAGTCTTTGCATTGGACAAGTTTAGATATTATATTCTTGGATCCCGAGTGACTATTTTTACAGATCAAACCGCCATCTGGTACCTTATGGCAAAGAAGGATGCCAAAGCCAGATTGACCAGATGGATCCTTCTACTCTAGGAGTTTGACATTGAGATTAAGGATAAGCTTGGAGTCAAGAATGTGGTGGCGGATCACCTCTCCTGATTAGAGAACCTTGAGGATTCAGAGAAGATGGCACCTATTACAGAGACCTTACCAGACGAGGCGATCCTTGCTATTGCCTCGCTTCCATGGTACGTTAACATTGTGAACTATCTTGTCACCATGAAAGTTCCACAAGGTTGGCCCAGGCAGCGACTTGAGACTTTCCTTGCGAAGGCCAAGTCATACCATTGGGAGGATCCCATCCTTTATCATGAAGGAGGGGATAGCGTCTGGCGTCGGTGCATTCCTCAGGAGGAGCACCATAACATCCTCACATACTTCCACAAGCTTGAGTCAGGAGGACATTATTCTGGGAGGAGAACATCACAGAAAGAGCTCCAATTCGGCCTATTGTGGCCTACCCTCTTTAAGGATCCTGATGAGTTTGTGAAGAGGTGTACTGATTGTCAGAGGATGGGCACCTGTGGACAACGTGATATGATGCCGATGCAGCCCATTCACTTCTGTGAGGTTTTTAATGCATGGGGCATCGATTTCATGGGTCCATTCCCTAAGAGTCAGGGATTTGAGTACATTCTACTTGTTGTGGATTATGTGAGCCGTTGGGTTGAGGCCATCCACGCCCGAACCGCATATGCTAAGACTGTTTGCCAATTTTTCAGGAAAAAATATCATTTCACAGTTCGGGGTTCCTAGAGTGTTGTTATCAGACGGGGGGACTCACTTTATCAACGTGAAGGTAAAGGACCTTGCTAACGAGTTCAGCATAGACATCGAGTTGCCACTCCATTCACCCTCAGATCAATGGTCTTGCTGAAGTATCGAATAGGAATATCAATACTATTTTGTAGAAGGTTGTCCACCCAGACCGAAAGGATTGGTCACAGCTTTTAGACTCGGTCTTGTGGGCATATCAGACTTCCTTCAAGACAATTTTGGGTACATCTCCCTTTCATTTCGTTTATGTCAAGCCGTGCCATTTACCTATGGAGATCAAGCATAAGTCACTATGGGAAGTCTCTGAGTTATTATTGGATCCAGAGAGTATAGGAGATCAGAGGAAAGCAGAGTTGACAGCCCTAGAGGAGCTTAGAGACACAACCTTTTCGAGTAGCCTACAATACAAGGAAAGAGTGAAGATATGTCATGATTCTCATATTAACCATAAACAATTTAAGCCGAATCAGAGAGTATGGTTATTCGATGCCAGGTTGAGATTATTTCCAGGGAAGTTGCAGAGCAAATGGAAGGGACCGTACTTCGTCTGAAAGGTGCACGACAATGGAAGCATTGATATATCTGAGTTATCATCTGAATCCACCTTTTGAGTTAACGGTCAGCGACTGAAGCCATATCTAGATCATGATCCGCTGATCGTTGAAGTTGCCCCTATTCGTTTCGCATGAGATGTGGTATTTGAATCACATCATTTTCATGTCATACCTGATTATCACTTTTCCTCCGTAGTTATATAGATCCAGTTGTCCATATCACACATTCTTTTGTCTAGCACCACATCTTCATCTTTTGATTATGTTGTACTTAGGGTGTAATTTACCCTAAGTATGGGGTTGTCAGACTTCTGATTATCTGGTTGATTCTTTTTACCTCTGTTTTTCTACCTATACTTAGGGATATTTTACCCTAAGTATAGGGGAGGTAGACCCTGTACATTATAACCCTCAATTTTCCCCTTGTGTATAGACTTCTGTACTTAGGATTACTTGATCCTAAGTATAGGGGGATCACTGACCTCTATTCATTGCAATCTTTTATTCGTCATTATAGTATAGCCTTATTTTCACTTCCCAATACTCAGCACGAGTTATGCCTTCCTTTCATCGCTCTTTGATCACTCTAAGGACATCGTTCGAGCTAAGTATAGGGGGTGTCGTATATATTGTCTATATATTTTAGTTATAACTTGTACTTTGTGTGAGTGTGTTAATAGATAAAATGGGTAAAAATCACAAAGTAAAAATCACAAAAATTTTAAAAATTTTCTTACATTCTTTCTTTCACATGCATGTTTGTAAATAGTTTTTCAAAAAAATTATTTTTGTACAAATGTTTGTAAAAATGTTTCGTGTGTAAAACTTTTGTAAATATTTTTTTTATTAAAATTATGTATATAGTACAAAATTTTTGAAAAATGTTTGAAAAATCAAAAGTTTGCAAAAAATCTGCTTGTAAATATTTTGCAAAAACTTGCATTTCTTCCTTGCATTCAAGCATTTTTCATAAAATTTTGCATATTTTGAAAAATTTCATAAAAAAGAGTTCTGTATATATGTGCTTGTATATTCTCTTGAATCATAGTTGACATTCAAATTAGTCTAGAATTAAATAGGAAAATGGATCTTGGTTAAGACCTTAATCCACCTAATTTCAAAGGAACCTTATAGGATTTGGGGTTAAGACTTTTCATGTCCATTGGTGACTTAATTCTTTGAGTCCACTAGGCTATGTTCACATGCCATCTTGATAAGCCTAAGTAGAACACTTAACAATGCACTCATGACTCTTAGAGACAATGGCTTTACTTGGACCAGCACCTTACACATAGCTCTACACGGATGAAATGGTGAGGAAGAAGAATTCTTTGGTTTGGAGTAGCATACGAGGGTAGTACTTCTAGGCGGAACCTCTCGTCTTCCTTTAGGGAGGGATGTGCATCTCAACCTGGTCTTGTAGCATTGAGGTCTAAAGACAGGATTCTGTGGGTTGCAATAATGCTTTAAAAGAGGGATAGTCTACCAGCTCGAGAAGAAAAACTCCTTATGTATATGTTGCATCATGTAGATATGTTGTACATATGCACATCAAAAAAATATGTATGCAAAATCAAGAAAAACTCCACAAAAATGGACATGCCTGATTAAAAATAAAATGCCTAGCGGAGTGTATATAGTCAAATAAAGCAAAGATTATGTATTACACCTTCTCATCTCACGAAGCTTACATCGAAAGACTTAGCTATACTAGTTAGGCTCCAAAGGATACGTGGCTACACTGGTCACAATCCATTCTCTTCTTTCCCCTCTTCTTGAGCTGGTTGAACTTAAACTTAAAAGGGAATACCCCGCTCCTCGAGGAACGATCTGCTGGACTAGGGAATCAGAATTACCTTGTTGAGGGAGGTTGTTGCTTTGTCATTTCCGAGGTGGGTGTTGGACATGCGAGCCCACGACGAGCCATTATGCAAGAAATGTTATTGCGAATATCATTCCTTGATCTGAAATTAAGAATAAATAATTTGCATAATAGATCCCTTTGTATGATTAGGGTTATGTACCATGGTCATCTTAATGATCATACAACTATTGATTCAATTATTAAATCATAGAGGCTGGTGCTTGGATGAATATCTAAAGAGTTGGATTGAGGGCTCATCAGGCGCCATCAAATGATTATTAAGAGATGATCTCCAGCCTGAGAAGGAGATGACAATCCTTTCTCACAAAGATTGATATCTGACCGACCTCTTGATGCAGGTCCTCTGCATAGGAATAGAGATTCGGAGGTGTCAGATTGGTTAGGTCAAAGAGTTGACTTAACGAGATCAAGATAACCAAAGTCCTATGTCGTATGTTGTCACGATAAAGGCACACACCCTCTGACCGGAGACAGATGTGTTACTATATGTCTGAGTATGTACATTTGGCAGACCAATAGTTTGATGACCTAATCAAGGTCTATACATCAGCGCGCTGGTGTGCATACAAGGGCATATGAGTAATACGATATCTCAAAAGGATCATACAAGTTCATTACTGAACCGGAAGACATGAGCACACTCATGAGATATTGGGAAGAATCAAATTCCGTGCACAATCATCTCATTTTGGAAGCTTGACTGGATTTGTAGGTTTGATATATACTTTTGGAAAGTTTATGATCAACACCTAGGTATGATATACGCTTTTGGAAAGTATATGATCGATACCAACTCCCAATAGTCAAATGAGAAACTTAATGTTAAATCCCTGAAGTATACAGTGTAAAATTGATTTTATACTTCGAGTTTATTCTGGGTCTTCCAATATGCAGGATCTACATGTTTTGGGAATACCTGAAGGTGATGTGATCATAAACGATTGTATAACCATGATGCTTCCATTCCTAGGGAGTGATGAAAAGGGTTTGGATTTTAGTGACTCCTCTCAGTGGAGAAGTAATCTGATCTTGGTCCAAATGTTGGACATTGACCTGAATGTGATTTAGATGCAATGAGAAGATTAGATTTGCAGTCTTGATTTAATCAAGCATCTATGGGAGGTCCTCAGATCTGGATTTGAGATGTGATCTCAATATCCAAGTCACTATACGTGGTACAATACAATCGCCTTGTCTTTATCTCCAAGTATCTGGGGAGAAAGCGCATTATCCTTGAAAGAGTTCAAGATAATTTCATTGTTGATGTATATGTATCCGAGCATTGAGAAAATGGATAATTAAATGTGATTTAATTATCAAGAATAATATGAACTTGATTCCTATTATATGGAGAGTTAACTAAGATAATTAAATGTGATTTAATTATCAAAGATGTAAATAATGTGAATGTGATTCATATTATTTGGGCATAAAAGAATAAGGATCCAAGATGATTAAATATGATTTAATTATCATGGATATGAATAATGTGGGTAACACTATCCATAGTAATCATATATATTATAAATGTGATTTATAATATATAAGAGAGAGCAATTTGTAATTTACATTTGTTAATTAAATGTTGATGTGAATTAGATTCACATTAGACAATGAATTGAAAATGTAATTCACATTTTATTTTGGGTTGTGAATGTGATTCACAATTGTCAAATGGCAATATTGAAATATTCACAAAATAATTATGAGTTATTTTTGTTGAATAATTTACAACAAAAGTTGTTGTAAAAATCTTGAAGATTGCCAAGGATTGATGCAATCTCATGAGATTGCATGAGATTGCATCTACCATGAGATATGGTGGACAACCACCATCTCCTATAAGGAAATTGGTAGCTGTCCCACCAATTATCATGGAGTAATGTAATCTCCATGCAAGAATCTTCATGTTTGCTTGATTTAATTTAGGATTGAATTATATTTTGATTTATCAAATATATTTAATCTAAATTAAATTAATTGTTGTTGTGTTTTTACCAACAACATCTTGACCATTGATAGAAGCACAAATCAATCTCATCTATTGATTTTGTGTGTCCCATGGATTGTGATACATGGACTCCCAAAATATTATAAATAGAAGAGCACCCGTTGCTCTTCAAAATGCTAATGAGAAACACAAGTCTCTCTCTCTCTACACGCCCTCTCTCCCTCTCTCTCATGGTCGTCCACCATGGATGTCCTAGAGAGAGTCTCCATCACCGCAACGTCGTCGTTATGCTGCCCGATCGTTTGCTCGTGGATCTTCATCTCCTTCGGTGTGCCTCACTGGTGAAGAAGACATCAGATCTCATGTGTCAAGATCAGGAGATCTACCGCTTGGATCATCAACATGGATTGCGAGGAGCACGTGTTTCATCAACACGCTCGCAAGCGTCTCCTCCATCGGATCAGACTTGAGAGAGGAGGTCTCTTCGTTTAGAGACTCGATCGCAACCACGCTTCAAGAGGTAACCCTAATACTTGTTTGTGGTTTAGATGAAACGATCCGAGAAGTGTTCTTGGATCATGTGGTTTCATCGCATGAAAAAAATTTTAAATTCCGCTGCATCGAGAAACAAGTGTGACTAGTCGCTCCCGATCGCATACGATGCGATCCTCATGCTTCCATGATGCGCTTAAGGATCTCCCTATATCCTTCAAGTTGTATCAGAGCCTTAGGTCAGAGGTTTCAGATAGGATCCATAAACCTAGGAAGATTTGGATTCGTTAGGGTTTGCGAAATTTTTATCGCATTTCATTTTCGCATCTATGTTTTGTGATTATTTTCAGCCCTGTTTAAATTTTTTAAACACGAAAATAAACTTGATTTTTGTTCCCCATTAAATAAGGAAACCGTAGGATCTGAGTTTGCGTGAATTCAAATCTATTTTCTCAAGTTATGATCAAATTAGTGAACATGTATCCACTATTTCGGGGACTGCGAATCTCAACGTAATTAAGGAGTTAATTACTATTTAAAAATGTCTAGAAATGCGTGCAAATCATGTAGGTTCTGTTGTAAATCAAATTAGAGAACTTTGGAAACTTACTTTGCTTAATTTGAATTTAAATTGGTTGAGATATGCTAGTTTTAGTAAGTGAGGGTCACTGTTGGAAATTACTTTCCTAATCAAGAACCTTATGATTGTCATTTAATTAATTAGTGAAATTAAATGGTTTAATTTCTTGGAATAATTATGGATAGATATTTGTGAAATATTTGATGATAATTATTTCCTTAAATGGCATTTCCTTAACCAATAATTGAGTAGATATGATCTAAATCACAATTGGTTACACAATCTACTTTCCAACAAACTAAGTTGCTTGAATAAAATTGGGGATTTGTTTAGAAAATATCCTTGTAATGTTAATAAAAAATGTTTTGATTATCATTATATATGGTATAACTTCGGTTGAAGAACTGATAATCATCTCAAGTACACAATGATCAATTTGGCATTATCCTTTCCTAAAGTGGATATGTTGTCTAGTCGGGGAGCGTTGGAGTAGCAGGTTGCACCGTGTGCGGTCTGTCCCACTCCCATCAGTACTGGTCATGACAACGGGTAGGGAATCGATAATGCAGGAGAGATAACTGTGTATTTTTCTAATTATTAAAATTCGAAATAATACGCATTTGAGATAATACGATAATTCAAGTAATAATAAAGAATGTTTGTTGGATATTAATTGGATCACTAATTTAATATGATTAGATTAATTGGAATCCAATTAAAATTAATACACTCTATTATTAATAGATGTGTTATTTCGCTTGGAAGAATTAATTATGTGAATATAATTCATGATAATTAATTAGAATTTGAATATGATATGGAGGATCACATAAGTGACATCCATGGTCTCCTGTCAAGGCGAAGGGTTCCATTGTCAGGGATTGTATGTAGGAGACACCTGTTCGAAGTGACAACTCATGTATGCATGCACATCTGGATCGGGCTCTTTGCTTCTCGAAAGAGCAAGGCTGTATGCGTAGTGACCCCAATATCGGTTCCTCATATTATTGGAGTGATATTGGATTGTGCATAGCGAGTGCTAATCCTGTTGACAGTTGGTTCAATTAATGACGGGTCAACATCACCTTAGGGGTGGTGGTGCCGGGTATTAAAGACCGAATTGGGAATGCAAGTTGGACTTGCAAGGCAGAATGTGTTTCCATTTCTTTTTATCTGAGTTACATGTTCTCATATTATCGGGATGTGACAAAGATAAGGAAGGAGATCCCAGATCTTGCTGAAATATATGGTAAGTATATCTCTTACATTGAACGTGATTAAGGGAATGAACTTTCAGTGTTGACAAGGCAAGACAACTTTGATATAAAAATTCTTAAATCAAAGTAAAGTATATATTTATATACATTTATGCAAATTTCTTATTTCAGATAATCCTTCATTAAACCCACTCAATGTTATACTAATAACAGGTAAAATATCATGGATTGGATCCATGATCAAGATATTGTACTTGCAGTTGAACACATAATGTATGTGGTTGCAATGTGCAAGTTTCCTCATAATAATGAGGAATGACAATTAAATAGACAATAGGACTACATCCCTAGAGTTTGTATGTCTCTACAGTCTTGATCTCTCATCGAATGTACTTTGGAAGTGACATGTCGACGATGATCGAAATTTTCGAATAATCCTTATAAAAATCTAAGAAGATGTTTTGGCATGCATATATGCTCTTGACATTTTATTACGAATGACGTGGTTCTTTGCATCACGCAGAATGATGGCTCTATAAGAGATGATGTACTCCAAATTTTTGAGTACCTACCTGAACTAATGTTTTAAGAGTTTAGATGGATGTAGATACGATGAGTGTCATCATTCTACTATATACTCTAGTCATTCATGAAGCTTCAGAATATTCATATTGTATGAATTGAATGAAGCATGTATATAAATCTTTTGAATTCAGCATAAGAGCTCCTTCGTCTTAAGCAATGGTTGTTTATAGATAAATGAAGCGTAGTGGAAGCAAGGGTTGGACCCAAGTAAGAAGGAAAGTCAAAGAGTTGACTGTACTTCTGTGACTTCCATATGACATCCAAAGAGTTGAATAAATGCCAATACTGCAATAAGTCGATGTACTGATAGTTTGACTATCTTGTCTATCTAGGATCCTTAAAAAAGATCCAGATGGTGCATCAGAATAATCTACATCTACATATAATCATTGAAATTGACTTTCTTATTTGATAAGATCAAAGTCTAATAATTGTATCTCATTCTTCTAATGACATTTGCAATTGGTTGCATATGTTTTTAAAAGACTAGAAATTTTGATCTTAAGGTTTAATAGTCATCCACATGTATATTGATGCAATTGTTGAAACAATCTCTGTTGGACAGATAGACTTCATAATTTCGGTGGGAGAGTCCTTAGTCTTAGATAATATCTCTATGACCTAGATATTATAATACACTCATTATTTATTTCTAAATGTTGGAAATAAACATGAATTCTGTAATAGACCTATCATAAAGAGTTATGATGGAGATATTTCAGATAGTAATCTAAAATCTAGAGGACTCTACTAAATTAGAAAATTAATGAATGGTTCATTAGAATTTCTAATACTGAAAATTAAACTTTAAAAGATCAATAGGAGGATGAAGATCATTTGACAATGATCTGGCATCAAGCCTTGGATATTTGTTTATTGATGATATCAATGGACTAGTAAGAGATGAAACTTTAGATTGTCTAAAATTTCAAATCTTACATACTTGTGAATATTGTATTCAAAGTAATAATATCCAGAGCACCCTTCTCTGAGAATGGATTAAGATGTCAAGTATTAAATATCTCATACATATTGATGTATGTGGATCATCGATATCATGATAAACATTGATGATATGTGATATCATTCGATGATTATTTGTGATATATGATTTCTTCTCTTCACCTTAGAAAGCTTTGAAATGTTCAGAGATTTCACAATTTTCGTTTAAAAACCAAAGTTTGAAGGAAGATGAAAATGAATTTGACCTAATCTACGTAGTTAGTACCTATTAGATGAATTCATGAAATACCTTATGGAGAAAGGAATGTCATTCCTATCTCAATCCTCCTAATTCACCTAAACTCAAGAGAGTTGTAGGGAGATACAATTGGATCATGTATGACATGATTTGATCAATGATGAATTTTAGCATAATTACCTATTAGTTTCCAGGAATATATGTAGTAGAGACTACAATAAGGTTCTAGGAAAGTAAGCTGGAATTTAACACCTGAGAGTGCTACTTCATTAGGAAAATAAAGGATGGTATTGGATACCTACTTTATGACCTCAAGATTCTTAAAGGATCTCATCTCTGAGAATGTGATTCCTAGAGGAAGAGACTCTTGAGAATCAAGATGAAAATGAAGTGAAGGAACTCATTTAATCTTGAGAAGATAATGAGGCTCCTGAAATCGGAAACTACAAGGACAATTAAAGATGAAACACTAATACCTCTTCAAATGAGTTTGAGGATGGATTCCATGTGTTCGTTAAATCTGACATGATTTAACTTCATATGATGAAGCTTCTGAAGATCATGACATGAAAAGATGGATGTTAGCAATAAAGTCTAAAGTAGACTTCATATACAAATGTTGTATATGGACCCTCGAGGATCCACCTATATTGTAAAACCCATTAAGGTGTAAATGGATCTTCAAGAGAAAGAGGGAACCTGATGAGTAGGTGGAGACCTTCAAAGCACGGTTCGTAGCCATGAGCTACATACCGAAGAGAAGACATCGCTTGTGATGAGACTTGCTCTTCAGTGACCTTGCTTAAACCCATCAAATTATACACATCTTGACTTCGACATCTTTAATATGAAAGTCAATATTGCATTTCTCCATGAATATTTCTCTGAGAACATTCATATGAAGCAGCCCAGGGCTTCATGGTTGAGGAAAGCAAAGAGTGCAAGCTAAAGAATTCCATCTATGGATTCAAATAAGATTCTTGTAGTTGGAATATTGGATTTGATGAAATCATAAATGTTATGGTTTCAGATAGATACTTGATGAACCGTGTGAAGCTTAGTGGGAGTCATTGTGTTCATCATGATAAATGTAGATAATATCCTAATCATTTGGAATGATATAAGGATGATAATAATAAGTGTTTTATAATCTGATTGTTCCATATCTCAAGATATGATCTCAAGGATACCTCTTAGATCTTAGTTCTGAAGTTGTTCAGAAGCAAAGAGAAGAGGGTATTGGAACAGTCACATTGATGGTACACCTTTGACATTTACATTTTCTGGAAAATTCCAAGAAAGGTTTCTTTCCCTCAAGATATGGTATTGACCTATCTAAAGGGATAGAACCTCAAAGAGTTGAGGATGTTAATGCTAAAACTGCTTGCCATTGTGCTTCAGTTCCGAGAAGCCGGGTGTGTGCTAGATGTGTACAAAAGCCAGATGTCTTCCATGCAGTAGGAGTAGTAAACTATTACTAATTCTACTATGAAGATTAAACACTTGATTGCAGTAATAACAATATCTTCAAAGATGATAAGACTTTAGAGTAAGTGATCTCAAAGTCTTATCTTCAAGAAATTAAGACTTTATAGATGGAGATCTAAAAAGGTCTTAATTGCAGATACCTTTGGAGATAGAGATCTCCATGAATAAGGGTATTCTAATAAGGATAATAGAAATTACATACTGATTATAATAATTATTGAGGTGTAGTGTCAAGGACACTATGATTGACATGATTGAGTATTGGTTGCATAAGATGCAACATTCGCATTGGATGCGAACACTGTCACTAGGAGATATGCAAGTGTCATAAAAGGACTTGGCGTAGTCTCTTGGGAACAGAGTGACTGATCAGCTTACCTAGCTATTTTTCTAATTACCCTATGATTGTTACATGAGTGTGGGTTTAAATGATTAGCCCATTAATGGCTCTTTGGGCTAGTGGGAGATTGTTAGATATACGAGCCCATGACGAGCCATTATGCAATAAATGTTATTACGAATATCATTCCCCGATCTGAAATGAAGAATAATTGCATAATAGGTCCCTTAGTACAACTAGGGTTATATACCATGGCCATCTTAATGATCATACAACAATTGATTCAATTATTGAATCATAGAGGCTGGTGCTTGGATGAATATCTAAAGAGTTGGATTGAGGACTCATCAGACACCATCAAATGATTATTAAGAGATGATCTCCAGCCTGAGTAGGAGATGGCAATCCTTTCTCACAAAGGTTTATATCTGACCGACCTCTTGATGCAAGTCCTCTGCATAGGAATAGAGATTCGGAGGTGTCAGATTGGTTAGGTCAAAGAGCTGATTTAACGATATCGAGATAACCAAAGTCCTATATCGTATGCTATCACGATATAGGCACGCATCCTCTGACCGGAGATAGATGTGTTACTATATGTCTGAGTATGTACATTTGGCAGACCAATAGGTTGATGACCTAATCAAGGTCTATACACTGGTGCGCTGGTGTGCATACAGGGGATATGAGTAATACGATCTCTCAAAGGGATCATACTTGTTCATTACTGAACCGGAAGACATGATCTCACTCATGAGATATTGGGAAGAATCAAATTCCGTGCACGGTCATCTCGCTTTGGAAGCTTGACTGGATTATGTTTGATATATACTTTTGGAAAGTATATGATCAACACCTGGGTATGATATATGCTTTTGGAAAGTATATGATCGGTACCGACTCTCAATAGTCAAATGAGAAACTTAATGATAAATCCCTAATGTATACAGTGTAAAATTGATCTTATACTTCAGGTTTATTCTGGGTCTTCCAGTATGTAGGATGTACAACTATTGGGAATACCTAAGGGTGATGTGATAATAAACGATTGTATAACCATGACGCTTCCATTCCTAGGGAGTGATGAAACGGGTCTGGATTTTAGTGACTCCTCTCAGTAGAGAAGTAATCTGATCTTGGTCCAAATATTGGACATTAATCTGAATGTGATTCAGATGCAATGAGAAGATTAGATTTACGGTCTTGATTTAATCAAGCATCTATGGGAGGTCCGCAAGATCTGGATTTGAGATGTGATCTTAATATCCGTCACTATACGCGGAACAATACAATCACCCTGTCCTTATCTCTAAGTATCCATAGAGAAAGCACATTATCCTTGAAAGAGTTCAAGATAATTCCATTGTTGATGTATATGTATCCGAGCATTGAGAAAATGGATAATTAAATGTGATTTAATCATCAATAATAATATAATTTTGATCCATATTATATGGAGAGTTATCTAAGATAACTAAATGTGATTTAATTATCAAAGATGTAAATAATGTGAATGTGATTCACATTATTTGGGCACATAAGAATAGAGATCCAAGATGATTAAATGTGATTTAATTATCATGGATATGAATAATGTGGATAGTACTATCCATATTAATCGTATATATTATAAATGTGATTTATAATATATAAGAGAGAGCAATTTGTAATTTACATTTGTTAATTAAATGTTGATGTGAATTGGATTCATATTAGACAATTAATTGAAAATGTAATTCACATTTTATTTTGGGTTGTGAATGTGATTCACAATTTCTAATGGCAAGATTGAAATATTCACAAAATAATTATGAATTATTTTTGTGGAATAATTTACAACAAAAGTTGTTGTAAAAATCTTGGATATTTTCAAGGACTGATGCAATCTCATGAGAATGCATGAGATTGCATCTACCATGAGATATGGTGGACGACCACCATCTTCTATAAGGAAATTGGTAGCCGTCCCACCAATTATCATGGAGTGTTGTAATCTCCATGCAAGAATCCCCATGTTTGCTTGATTTAATTTAGGATTGAATTATATTTTGATTTATCAACTATATTTAATCTAAATTTAATTAATTATTTTTGTGTTTTTACCGACAACATCTTGACCATTGATAGAAGCACAAATCAATCTCATCCATTGATTTTGTGTATCCCATGGATTGTGATCCGTGGACTCCCAAAATATTATAAATAGACGGGCACCCCTTGCTCTTCAAAATGCTAATGAGAAACACAAGGCTCTCTACCTCTCTCTTTCTCTCTACACGCCCTCTCTCCCTCTCTCTGTTATGGTCATCACCATGGATGTCCTAGAGAGAGTCTCCATCGCCATAGCGTCGTAGTTATGCTGCCCGATCGTTTGCTCGTGGATCCCCGTCTCCTTCGATACGCCTCGCTCGTGAAGAAGACGTCGCATCTCATGTGTCGAGATCAGGAGATCCACCGCTTGGATCATCAACATGGATTACAAGGAGCACGTGTATCATCAACACACTCGCAAGCGTCTCCTCCGTCGGATCGGACTTGAGACATGAGGTCTCTTCGTTTAGAGACTCGATCGCAACTATGCTTCAAGAGGTAATCCTAATACTTGTTTGTATGAAGCGATCTGAGAAGTTTTCTTGGATCCTGTGGTTTCATCGCATGAATTTTTTTTTTAAATTCCGCTGCATCGAGCAACTAGTGCGACTTGTCGCTCCCGATCGCATACGATGCGATCCTCATGCTTCCGTGATGCGCTTAAGGATCTCCCCATATCCTTCAGTGGAGAGCTACATATCACTTACACGATACAAGGAAAGATGCATAGTCATTAGAGTTTGCGTATGTAGACTTGTTTTGACCTGGTTTATTAAGGAGTCTTGACCATAGAATGGTGGAACTTAGAGGTTGTTGAGTCTTAAACCTGTTTTCCGATAAGATTCTGACAAACTAATAATCCAAAGGTCTGACTGAGTTCTATACTTCAATTTAATGAAGATAAGTTTAATAATCAACCTCGATTCTTTTTCTTTTCATTCCTTTCTCTTTTCACTTCTTTCCCAATAAGTGTTTGCTAAGGGACTGGCAAAGGTAAAGTATAGGAGGATGATGAATCCCTGATTCTCACTCTTTATTCTCTTATTTTAGCTCTTTTTCTTAGCAAAACATCATGTGAATACTTATAAATATAATAACTTAGCAATTTGCATGCTTGTGTTAATATTGCATAATTAGCATGTTTTTTGTGTAAAAATAAAAGAATAAAGGAAAAGGAAAAAGGAACGAGGTATTTAGAATAAATACAGAGTGGCCCAAACTCCAAGAGAAGGTCAAGCCTTGACCTGATCGCAAAATAAAATAAGTAGAGAGAGATAGGGCTCACTATGTATTGCATATAGTTGTACACATTATTTATATAATTATTTTTGACAAAATAAAATTAAATTATTATTTTTACTCCCTTACATATATTTTTAGAAATAATATAAAAATAAAATAAAAATCAGAAAAATTAAATAAAAATAAGAATAAAATTATCCATGCATTGTGTAAAATACACTTGTATATATCAAATTCCCTATTTATTATATATATTTAAATAAATTGTAAAAATAAAATAAAAATTATTTTACACTCTTAAAAATATGTTGTAAATAAATAAAATATAAAACAAGGTTCTTTTTGTAAAAATAAAATAATAAAAATATTTGTACAAAATACATAGGTATACCACACCTGTACATAATACTATACATTGTATATACATTAAATTAGTTTTCATAAAAATAATTAAAAATCATAGAGAAATAGTTTGAAAAATAATAAACATTTTTATTTTATACACTTTATTTTGAATTCATTTACTATTTTTGTTGAATTTTCAATTCTTTTGTAGATTCTAATTCTCTGATTGGTCCAGGAGTTTCGTCGACCTCCGGTCAACGCCTCGTTCTAGATGGGTAATCGCCAGATCCTTCTTGCCGGAGCTCCTTCTTCCCATTTTCCCGCCCGACTCCAGCCACCTCATACTCTGATTTCTCACCCGAGCTTCCTCCTAGGATCCGTGATCCTCGCGGATCCCTAGGAAGGCACGAATCTTCCTAGGGTTGCGTGCTCCTGCTCGATCTACGCAAGCTCCTAGAGTTGCCTATATAATCTTCTCTTCTGCCTCCTAGTGCCGCAACTCGTGCCTCGCCTCTTCCTTAACCCCTAGACACCTCTAGCCGAGTGACAACAGCTTGGAGGCGCCTTTGGATTGGAGTTTGGTGGCTTAAAGCCACAGCTCACCCACGTGGCCGCAGAGCTCCGCCGCATCTAGCCTCCCCGCTTACCGCAGCGTGGTCGAGGCCATCACCTCGACGTCCATCCTTGCTTGAAGCACATGAGTCTCTCTGAGCCTTCAGGTATAGCATCTGTCCTTTACATTCACATATTCGATCTGATCTTTTCGTTCCGTGCCGCTGCATGTTCCCCAGCTCCGACGAACCGACCGGAGCTTCATTTTCTCCACACACCCATTCTGACCAGCAGACCGACTCGCCCAACATCTCTTCCCCATCATGATCATCTTAGACCTACTTGTTTAGGTATGATTAGGGCAGAGACCTCCCTATCTCACTGCTGTCGGAGGTCGAACACCGTCCCCATCATTTCTCCTACATACTCATGCAATAACATCGATCAGAGCTACATCCCCGAGTCGTCCTTCCCTTTGCAGGTGCTAGCAAACGTAGAGGAGCCCATTTGAGCCCCCAGTTGCTCAGGCAGAGTAGCTTCAAGTCACGCCACCATCCACGACCATCCATCGCTGACCTCATCGGAGTCCTCCACCGGACGCGCAACACTTCCACGATTGTGTCGAGCCCTTCTGCAGCTCCATCAGGGCCGTGGATCATCTTCCACACTCAGTTGAAGATCTCCGGCGAGGAGTTCTTCTAGATATCTCGCTTGCCATCCGATCGAACGGGAGGCCCCATATTTGATCAGGACCATACGTATACACCCTATCTGTAACGGTCCGATCAACTTTTGGGAAGATCTGCATCGACCAACCACGCCATTGCCCTCAGCCGTCAGATCCGTACTGTAGCAGAGAATCTCAGATGCACGTCCCCGACCACATCAGACCCGTCAGATCTTTTCTAGGGGACGATCAGAGCTGTCAGCTGCTGCCTCATCAGAGCCAGCCACGTGTCCCCATTGCCTCGCACGCATTGGCGAAGGGTATATTTCCCTTTCACCCATGTTCATTTCTGCATTTAGTTTTAGTCCAGTAAATAATCCTTGTAGTTCAAACATTTTACAGCTCAGACCTCATGTTTTTGGATATTTGCGTTTTAATCACTCTCTGTGTGTAGCACGTAGATGTACACGTGAATTGTGGGATATTTGCACCGTATGCCTTGCATTTTTGATATGGTATGAATCAAATGGCAAGTTTTTGATATTTGCAATTATACCCCTGTGAGTCTGGTTCACGTGTTGTGCGCGTGATTGCTTAGATTTTTTGCAGCATTGGCCCTATGCTTTTTATTCATGTTATTGTTTGGCCATGAAGCTTATTTTAATTGCGCATAGGCCCCTGTAAACTGGCTATCTCTTACTTAACTTAATAAATATAAACTTAATCCTAAACATTATCTAAAAATTACCCTCAACCCCTATTGATGTATAATATTTAGTATGATTTTTGTGGATTAATTTCTTTGCATTTATTATTTTTGAAAAATAAAAAACCTCTAAAAAGTTTCCTGTCTATTTTTTAAAAGCCATAAAAATTCGAAAATTATTTAAAAATTCTACAAAAAATTCCTGTTAGTGTATTTTTGCATGTTTTATCTACAGTAGCAAATTTATTTGAAAATCCCTTATAAAAACCCTAAAATTGTAAAAGACCTAAAATCTTATAAAAATCATATAAAATCCAAAAAAATAAAAAATCTCATTTCAATTTTTATTATAGCATTTTATATTTATTTTATCATAAAATTGCTCCCCAAGATTTTAAGGCATTTTAGTTACACTTAATTTGCAATTTAATCCTGACTGTGTAGTTTGCCCTTTTAGTCATTATTTGATTTTTATAAAATTATATAAATATTTGAAAAACCCCCCAAAAATTATAAAAAACACTCCAAAATCTTAAAAACCCAAAAATAGCTTTACCTTAATTTTATGAGCATTTTTATCTATAAAGAAAGATCCAAAAAGACTTGTGTTGCCTTGTTTCCTTATTTGTTGATTTTGTTTTCTTATTAAAAATTTAAAAAAAATTGTAAAATTAAAAACCACTAAAAATATGTTGTTGCATTTCTGAGATTTGACTACTTCGTAGGTTTTCTCGTGCTCTTAGTGTTCGACCCTGGTTGCTATACGGAGTAAAATAAATAGCGAAACCACTTACATTTGTGCTGGACTGTTTTTGATCTTTTTGAGTGGTTTATTTCTTCTTGTTGACCGACGCTTGGTGATTTGGGTCACAACAATCATTGATATTACTTAACTCGAGTTGCCTGCCCGTCATCACATGGCATATTTGTTCTTGCATCATCATATGTCATAGCATCTTATGGTATTCTTGCATCATTTTCTTAATTACCAAAAATCAATAAAATTGTATATTTTTCATCATTTACAATCTATATTGACCATAATTCCATGCATCATATTTAATGTACTTCATTTATTCTGCATATAATAAAAAATGCATTCTCATTCAGTGTATCTTGTCTATCATTTGCATCATTTTTTATTGTTTTGTCTGCATTCGTTGTGTGTGCATACCGTTACTACATAAAGAAGACTTAAATCTATGATTTTAACCACTCAAATTTAATATTTAATTTCTGCTAAATCGACGAGGAGGCTTGTGTCCCCCTTTTCGACCTTGGTAGACTTGCCAAGTAAAATAATTATCCACATAATCCAAAGTGTAGTTCTGCATGAATCATTTTAACCTCTTGAGCTACAACACATCTATCTTAAAGAGGTGAAAATACAGTTCATCAATTATCACTATTCGAAATGTCAGAGTGCAATCCCACCAAATGTCCTATAAAGCAGAAGCTAAAATTGCAAAAAAAATCCTAATGGGAAGTCGATGAATGCAATGGAGTATCGCAGTGTCATCGGTGCCTCAGGTATCTGCGCTACACTCAACCGGATATCTCCCTTGCTATGGATATGTCTAATAAACTTATGGAGATGCCTACGATGATGCACCGGATCAAAATGATGCAGATATATTCATATTCGTTCATATATGTATTTGTTTTTACGAGGATATGGATGTTTTTTTATTCTGACAAATATGGATGCAAATATGGATGGTGGTATTTAACATGTGACGAATAAGGATGTGATGGATGTTAAAAACATAATTTAATGTATACAGATGCGGATACAGATATATATATATATATATATATATATTCAAAGGAATACGAATCCATTTTCGTATATATATTAATATTTAATTATATAACTAATACATGATATCTTGCATAATAAACCATAATAATGTTTAATTGAGACTTGAGAGTCCCCAATGAGTGGGTCCCCACGTTCCCATTCCTATCTCGATCCCACTCGCCCAAAGGCCCCCATGTCCGATTGGCAACCTACATCCTAATTTCCTAAACCTCTCAAGTTGAGCCCTAAGTTCTAGCCCTTCTCCTCGGAACGACGCAAGCTACCCCTCCCCAGCAATACACCACCACTCCGATCACCTACGATGCCACCGTGGCGCCGCCTCCTTCTCGCTGCAGCACCAACCAATCCTCCATTGATCACCTACGATGCCATTGCCGATTCAGTCCCCAACTCCTCCACTGTTACATCTCCATCGATCCACAAATCACCTGCAACACCATTGCTGATCAGTTACCCAACTCCATTGCATTCCTCTGCTGCCATGTGACAATCATGTCAGGTATAGATACATCTTTAACTTCCCACTTACACACCAGTTTATATCGACATAACATTAATTTTAAAGTTAGTTGAATAAAAATAAATATGGGCGTGAATCATAGTTTTTTTATTGAGAACACGTTTGAACTATATGGTGAGATCAAGAATCCACGATTTTTCCATAATGTAGACTAAATATTAGATTTTGAAAATCATAAGTAGGATTACTGTGGCGGATTACTGTGGCGTTGAACTTGAGGAGTTATATCAAGTCACGTTGAAAGTTGAGATGACATATATCAAGCTAGATCAAATTGAAAAATTAGAATGCCCTCTAGTCTGAAATCCAAAAGGTCTGAATTTGTTTTAGTTGTTTTTGGAAATAAAGAATTGTTGTAGTTGTTTTTAGGTATGTCTGTTTATTATTTAATTATATTTTCTTATGATTGTCACATATGTGAATATGAATATTTTTGTATAGTTGTTATAGGTATTTTTCATAAAATATATAACTCAAAACATATCGTTTATCCAAATTTTAAACATCCATTTTATATTTATATTATTTTTTTAAGGATATGGTTCCAAGATCCACGTATTCGTATAATATTCCTATCCGTATCTATATTCGAATTCAAAAATGGATAAGGATATGATATAACCCATATCTGTATTTGTACCTGATCGTTTGCATCCCTATGCACCACAAGGCAGTGAAACAAATTCTTTTGTACTTGAAGGGTACGAGTCAATAAGATCTCGTTTACACTTGAGGTGGAGGAGACGAGATGATAAATGGGTTCACAAATAGTAATATGGCCGGTGACTTGGATGACAGAAAGAGCACATGAGGGATGACATTTTATGTAAATGACATTCTAGTCTCATGAAATATGCAGCTGTAAAAAATAGTGGCTCTGTCATCATGTGATGCCGAATTCATAGCGGCAACCATGACGACATGTCAAGCATTGTGGCTTCGAAGTTTGTTGAGCGAGCTGACAAAGAAGAATTCGATGGGTGAAATTTTCATTATGGCTTCGAAGTTTGTTGAGCAACCTGAGAAAGAAAGAATTGATGGCTGTGAAATTAACATTGATAACAAGTCTGAATTGCCTTGATGAAAAATCTCGTTTTCCATGGACGCAACAAACATATTGACACCAAAATCTACTTTATCCGTGAATGTGTTGAAGGAGGACATATTATTGTGTTGTTTCTATGCACGAAGGAGCAACGGGCCAATGCACTGATGAAGCCACCGCTGGCAGCGAAGTTGGCAACAATGTGGCACCTGCTAGCAGGGACGAAGCCAGAAATATCTATTCAAGGGGCTGAGATATTATTTATATTCTTATACCCATCAATTATCATTTTCGTTGGCAATGTTTATCAGATTTTAAAGATCGTATAACGTACAAGAAAGGATGGAAAATATTTTAGTACAAAGATTTTTTAAGATATTTTACAAAAAAAGTATAAAATTGAGATTTTACATAAAAACACTTATAAAATTGAGATTTTACACCATTGCCCTTGAAATTTTTTTATTAAAAATAATATTATGTAAAATTCTTTATTTTATATGAATGCCCTTCAGATAATGTGTTGTTAGGTAAACCATCATATCTAGATTTTTTAAATATAAAACATATTTTTCTGTACTTATACTCTTTCTTGACCATTTATTCTTTTAAATACCTGATGAATACTCACTCGTCACTCTTTATTCTTTTATTTTAGCTAATTATCTTGGCAAAGCATCATGTAAATAATTGTAAATACAATAATTTAGCAATAAGCATGCATGTGTTAATATATCATAATTAGCATGTTTTTGTGCAAAAATAAAAGAATAAAGAATAAAAGAAAAAGAAGAAAATATTTAGAATAAATATTGAGTGACCCAAAACCAAGAGAGGGCCAAGTATTGGCCTGATCGCCAAATAAAATAGGTAGAGAGAGATAGGGCCACTTCACAATGTATATATGTACCATATGTGTATATAATTTATTTTTACAAAAATAAATATAAAGAGGTGTTTTCACTTCCTTGTATATATTTCTAAAAATAAAATAAAATAAAATAAAGTAGAATAAAATTCTCTCTCTCCCTTGTAGATAATACATGTTTGTGTGTATCCTTCCCTATTTAATTTATACTTGTAAATAAATAATAAAAATAAAACAAAAAATTATTTTATACTCCAAAAATTATGTTGTAAATGAATAAAATATAAAATTGGGTATATGTTTAAAAATAATAAAATAAAAATAATTGTACAAAATACATAGGTATTTTATACATGTATATAATACATTATACTATATATACCATGATTTATTTTTCGTAAAAATAAATAAAAAATCACATAAAAATATTTCGAAAAATAACAAATATTTTTCATTTTATACACTTTTTAATTTAAAATCATTTACTATTTTTAATTGAATTTGTAATTATTTTTGTACATCCTATTTTCTGATTGGTCCAGGGAGGATTATTGACTCCGGTCAACTACCCCTCCTGGACTCCCCCTCGCTCGGATCCAGCTTTTGCACACTTTTTGCTAAATATTCCAGACCCGATCCGACAACCATCTACTTCATTTGAAGGCACCGATTACTGAGGGGAGATCCATGATCCAAGCCCGTCGATACCCTTAGGGATCCGACCCTCGGTTCGCGTGCCTCGATTAGATTCTTCCAACTAACTGGGATGTCCTATAAAAGCTTCACTCGCCTCCCCAGCTCACTAGCTCGCACCGCACCCCTTTCTGATACCCTAGAAACCTTCTTTGTGGTGACATCCGTCGGAGGCCACCTTTGGTGCTCGGATTGGTGCCGTGTAGTCGCAGCTCACTTGTCGTGGTTAGAGAACCGTCGCGAGGAGCCTCCTTCGCCAGTCGCAGCATGATCGAGGCCACAACCCCGCCGTTCACCTCCCCTAGAGCTCATGATCATACTCGGACCTTTAGGTATCCCTTAGATCATTCTCTTCCGTCGTGTGTTTAGTCTTTCCACTTATTGCCGCCGTTCCTCCGCCTACTCCGACCAGCCGCTCGGAGCCCCATTACTCTCACTCATCCGCTCATATCGATACCCACGCTCGCCCTCCATCCTCTCCCGCATCCCGATCACCCTGACTTTCGATCATCGCATTGAGATTAGGAGATAGGTCTCCTCTACCATCTTCATCGGAGACCCACCCCCATCCACCGTCACTTCTCTGTTTTTCAGACCTAATAACCCCGGCCGAAGAGTAGCTCTAAGTCAGAGCTTTCCCTTACAGGCCTTGACGTGCGTCGAGAGTCCCTTTTTCACCCTTGCCCATCCTCGCCAGAGAAGCTTCAGGTCATCCACACTGCCTCGCCGATCAGACCGAAGAAGCTTCCGTCAGAACCGGCCATCTGACGCGGAAGAGGCCCATGATTCTATTGGCACCCTCAGATCCTTCATCGGAGCTACATATCACCTTTTGTGCTCCGATGAAGTTCGCACATGTGCAGTTCTTCCAGGCATCTTCTTCGCCGTCGAATCGCCCCCATCGTCCAGACGTCATCCCCACCATCCATCCACTAGAGGTGTCAGATCGTTAGATGTTAGATCTAACGGTCCCGTACCAGCCACGTCCCCGACCATCTGACAGCCGTCAGATCTGACACCTGACGCATCCAGAGCCGCCCGATCTCGCCCTATCAGCGGATGACACCTGTCACCCCACGCACCTCTCATGTGCAGCTTTGGGTATATTGCTCCATTCATCCTGCATTTCTTTTAGTTTTTATTTTAGTTTGTAAAATAAAATCACAGGTTGAACCATTTTGCATTCCAATATCTGTAGTTTCTCATATTTGCTTTTTAGTCCTGCTTGTGTGGAACCACATGCTACATCACATGTTTAGTTGGGTTATTTGCATTGTTTACCCTGAACTTCTCTTCTGTAATGAATTGAATATTTACTTTTCATATTTGCAAATATACCCCTATGAACGTTGATTTACGACATGTGAGGATTTTGATGGAGAAATTGCAGATTTGACCCTAGGGATTTATTGCTTGTTACTTTTTGGTCCCATGACTTAATCTAACTGCATTTTGGTCCCTGTGAGCCGTGAGTTTTGTTTTTAATTAAATAAATAGCAATTTTCCTCCAAAATACTGAAAATTTGACACATAGCTCCTACTACTTTGTAGGAATTTTGTGAACTTTTGTGGCTTGTTTTTTTTCATTTGGTATTTTCTAAAATTCAAAAATCTTAAAAAGTGTCATTGGTTGTTTTGGAAAATCAATTAAAATTATTAAAATACTTTGAAAAATTCCAAAAAAAAATCTGATTGTATGTTTTGCGTTGTTTTAGCTCTTGTGCAATTCTCATTTATAAAACTCTTAAAAATAAAAAAAGAGTAAAAAAACTTATAAAAATCATTAAAAATTCATAAAAAAGGTCAAAAAATGTGTTTTCTTTTTCTGTAGGTAGATTATATTTTGTAGTTTCACATAAAATTACTGTTAGGATTTGATAGACATTTACATAATTTTAATTTGCCTTTAGATCCCAACTGTACATTGCCTACTATTTTTGACCTTCTTTGATTTTTAGAAAATTAATTAGAAATCAGAAAAACCTCAAAAAAATAACAAAAACATTTTAATATTTTAAAATTAAGAAAAAAGATTTTTGTTCTGAATTTTTGAGCATTTTTTAGACCTTTGAATAATTGCTTGAAGTTGATTTTTAGCTTGTTCTTTCATTTCTTTTATTAATATAAAAAAATAAATATTTAAAAAACACCAAATTCCTTTGCTTTTCTGGTTACCTGACTACTTCGTAGACTTGTCATTCCGTGCTCCTTGTGATCGACCCTGGTAGCTATACTAGGTAAAATAAACTAACAAGACCGCTTGCTTCATTTTGATTGCTTGATTTCTTTAGTTGGTGGTTTATTTTTTTGATTGATTGTGCCTTGCGATTCGGATCGCAACGACCCTAGATATTCCTTAACCCGAGTTGCATACGCGCCTCATCAATATCTCTCAACCTACATTCCAATAACTTTTCCCCATGCTCCATTACCTTCATTAACTTGATGCTAAAGCTTCATGTAATTACTACACACATGTCTTTAATGCCTTCTCCACTCCTTCACATTAATGTGTTCCATTCTTTGAGGTGAAAAGTTTTAATATGTGTTCTCATTGTACCTTTATTATGTGTATGAAATTAATTGAATGCCAATTATATGCTTACTAAAGTATAAATTATAAATAATTTTATCAACAATCAACCTATAAGATTATATTATAGAGAAAGATTCAAAATCTAAGATATAAGAGGAAATACTATGAAATACTTTATACATATAGATGTGTATAAAAATAATACATATATATGTCCCTCTATAATATTCCTATCTATTTTATATAGATTTCAATATATATATATATATATATATATATATATGCAAATCCTATTTAAAATAGATACTTTCCTATATATTTATTATTAAATAAGTATATTTAACATATTTGTATCATGTATAAACCATCCAATACAAATATATTTAAACTAATCTATAAAATATTTCTTATATTAACTTTTTCTGATTTGTAAGTTGTTTTATTCAGAACTATTTTTAAGGATATTATAAAGTAACTTTCATATCTGTCAACATATCTATCCGCATCTATATTCATATTTTAAATAGGATCAAGACATAATTATTTATTATATTTGTGTCTATTCATTTGTACCTAGGGATGCAAACTTATATGAATATATTTGTATCTGGTCTTCCACTATCTATTTTATACATATTTTATATGGATATATTTGTATCTGGTCTTCCACTATCTGTTTTATATATATTCTGACACTAGCATCCGTATCCAGTACGAATATGAATATCACATTGATATCCGCAAACATATGTATCTATATATATATATCCTATATCTATTTTTATGTACAAGTATTGCTGTAAATTTGTTTTTAACCATATATAACATAATTTTGCAGCTCTTTTCATCGTATTTGGTATAATTTTAATGATATCAGTACATTTTTTATATTTATATCATTTCTGTTCTATTAAGTATATCTACATCTAAGTTAATCTATGGAGTATTCCTAATCTTACTCGTATGAGAAGTATCTATTTTATACTTATTCGAACTTTTAAGGATAGTATAGTTTTAATACCCGTCAATATCCATATTCGTATTTAAAAATAGATAAGGATATGGTAACATATATATCGAATATGTCCATTTGCATTCTATTTGGAATCCTTTGGGTGCCTTACTTGTTGAATGTAATTTCTCTCTATATAATAAATTTTGAATATTTTTTTAATAATCTTACTTTATTGATATATTGATATATGTTGGAATTAATTTGCATTTCAAAAATCAATAAGATCAATTATATACAACATCTTGACGGTTATATTATTTTTTCCAATGCAAAGCATATAAAATAAAGTTATTATTTGAGACTGGAGGGCTAAGCACCCACCCGTCCCCTTGTCTCCGTCACCGCCTGTTAGGTGTTCATAATCTTCTGCCACATCAAGATGGGGGTAAGGGGAATGGGGAGCACGTTGGATCTAATCGTGGAATATGGCCGAGTAGGTGTGCGGTTGTGCATGCACAATGGAGTTGTATGTAACCAAGTCTTAAAGGGATCAATTGCGGATCCAGTTTTCATGCATACTATTTTTGTTCGGTGAACCTATTTTTATCCATCTACTGGTGCTATATATTGAGGTGTTTGTGCTCTGCAGTAATCATTGAAAAAAGGAGAACGTTACAGCAGCAGAGAATCACCGGAATTGTTTTCACGTCATGCATCTGTCCAGGTTAATTTCTCCTTTTGATTACTGGGCATGTATTAACTCTAAATCCTCTAGCTGTCCTTTTCGATAAATGAACTTTGATCTTTTTCTAAAAAAAATATCAGACTATAGAGCGAGATTTGATCTTAACAACTTAAAAAGAAAGAGAATTTATTTACACATGCAGGATTACATACCAAATGTATTGCGTATTGATGTCGAGAAACAGTTGTATTTTCCGACTGTATTGTAACAGGTCCCCTCACAGGAGTACCGGTGATGATATTATCCATCTTCAATATCTGTAAACTAGTAGAAAATTATTTTCATGAAACACAGCCATTGTCCACGACATTCAAGTAAATATATGAAACGGATAATTACATGATAATCATAATATGCATACATATGTACAAACAGACATATATATCATATCAAAGAAGATATATTACTCCACAATACCATGAGAAATGCCAGAATCGCTTTCGCAACTACATCGGAAGTTTGGTCAAAATTATTTTCCATCGAGGATCTCATATTTCCTTTGATTAATTCTTCACAATAAACTGAATACTCTGAACAAATTTACCATCCGCAACTTTATTATAATAAACAGATGCTTCCTGTACATATGATCGATTCTGATTCTGAATCTGCTTCCCACATTTTAGAACAATGTCCCTTTACCATAAATTCTTTCCGATTTGTGATTTTCCATCTGAAGCACTCTTAAGCCATGTCCCTTTGGAGAATAAACACTGTAATATGGGGTCAATTCTCCATCCGATACTGTTTCCAATAGTACGGTTATTCCCATCCACATCCCGTTATTTCACTTTATTCCATCCTTATTCGTATCTTTATTCCACATTACCTATCCTTATTCTACCTTATTCTCTTTATTCTTATCTTTCAGTCGAACAGAGAATAGAACCTTATTCTCCTTATTTCTCGTCCTTATTCTGCTTATTCCCGAACCAAATGCCCCTTAAAGTATGAGCCTTGTTGACCTTTGAAACGGATCCTGGGACTTTTCTGTATCCCAAGCAAGTTGCTTTTGTTAAACTCTATAGCACGCGTTTTATTTATTTTGGGCACTAGAATGTAATGCCTTGGCTTTTCAACTCACCAACATACATAATGTAATTTTTTTAGAAAAGTCATTACGCTCATTCATGTGAAATTTCATCAAAATGTTCTATTTATAAATTTTTAGAACCGTATTTGTTGACAAGCTATATTGGACTAATATAAAATGTAGTTATTAAATTTGTGAGTTTTTCTTCGACATGAACTTTTGCTTTAAATTGGTGGGCATTGGTGTACTATTTATTAAAAAATCTGTTATCAGTCCTAAGAAAACATTTTTGTATATTTTTAACATACATTCATAACTATACTATTCTAAATACTTAGGTATAGCCATGAAAATTCTCATTGAGGTACATTATCTCTTCTTTTACCAGTGATCTCAGGCTTCATCCTCCCACACTTCGCCCTCCTCCCTTGCCTCCTACACGGCTAACATGGGTTGTAAGGGCTACAGCATCCTCCGCAAAAAAAAAAATCGGTCGAAAACACTGCATGCGGGCAACAACCGCCTCATACGTCCATTGATCCCATCAAGCCCACGACCAAAAGCATGGAAATATCTGATCAAACAACAAACTCCTCCATCTCGACTTCCAACTTCGAACAAGAGATCCTCTGGATATATTCGCTAGTGACCCGAAACGTAAAAAATCATGTCATGCAAAATTACCCACCAAAATCCTCCAAATCCCCCCTTATACAGAAACGATCTCAACCAGTACATGGATCTCATTGGATGAGTCACTGGATCACAGATTTCCAGAACTATCCACTGATCTAAAGGCTCCAATGCTGGAGATTCACCTTACTCATAACCTCCTCAACTCGAAGATCATATCATGTTGGGTCCAACCCATTAATCTGAAACTTGATATCCTCACCGACCTTGATTCTCTCACCAAAACAAACTCCGGCAAAGCTCCTTCAACCCCTCCGGTCACGAGCCATCCCTCCGCATGGTTAAAATAGACCGCCTCATGATCACAAATTTCGATCACTCACAAATCCCTTCTTAAGCACTCCTCTGATGAATCTCCACTTCATCATCTTTATTCTTTTATTTTGACCTCAAATCCCTAGTTAAATGCACTTATATAGCATTATTTTTTTTACAAAATAATATTGAATTATTAATCAATAAACAATGTATAATATACTGCATTTAGTATCAAAATAAAAGAATAAAGGAAAGAAAAGAAAAAGAATGAAGTGTCAAAGACACTAGACCCCGAGATCATGTCATCATGATGACTTGGTCGATAAGGAATAATGTAAGGGAGATAAGGCATAGAAATTGTACATATAACACTCAAAAACCCTAATTTCATTTGACAATAATAGGCCTTTGGGGCCTATTTTATTTTCTTATTTTTAAACCATGAATCAATGAACCTCAACATGAATATTGTGCATAAAAATAAAAAAAATACAAAATTAATTTCATTCAAAAATAATGCACAGTGTGCTCGGGAGACACAGAATAAAAAGTCGCAAAGAAAACTTTACAGGCTTGTATCTTCTCCATACTGACTCAAAATTCACAAAAACTTATTTTTGTTGTTCATAAAATTAAATTATCTATTTAATGAAGGTGATTTCATTTAATTTGGAGTTTAGATGTAAAAATTGGCTTTTGGATCCTCATTGTGTAGTTTACTTGTATAAAATATTCATTATAATTATTCTTTATTTTTTGGCATTCTTATATTTTTATATAATTATAAATATTGATTAAAATACAAGTAAGCAATAAAAAAATCTATTAAAACAAATAATGTACTTTAATATATAGATGAAATATACCCATAATATACCTACATAATATTATAACTAATTATTTAAGTATATAATCAAACTCAGAAAAATATACTAAAAATATCTAAATATGTAATTAAATAAATTATAAATATAAAATTATGTATATAGAAGAATAAAATATAAAATACAAAATAAAAATAAAATCTGTAAAATAAAGTATATATACCTATGTATATACATGTAAATATTAACATGTAATAAACCATCTCGTAAAAATAATAAAAAAATCAGAATAAAATACTACATAAAATTGCAAGTATTTTCATGTTTTGACCAAAAATAAAATAAATCATTTATCATTTCTAATCTAATTAATGAAGAATTTTGTTCCATCTATTTTCTATTTGGTTCAAGTGGACCAACCGGATCGCAACATTTGTTGACTTCGGTCGACTATACATTCTCATGCCCCCTTTTTGTCAGATGTCATGGGATGTTAGACTTTGACCATTTTCCTGGCCTTCCTCCATGCGCCTCCATCCTCGAGACCTTTACCTTCCCGCTCCCTTGTCATCCCTCACCTTCGCCCTCTCCAGAATCTCCACTTACCACATTTCGTCTTCGTGCAAGATCTCCACCTTTTTGGTTGAAATTCATGCCTATAAATTTTGACTTTCGCCACTTGATGACTCGAAATCCTACGATCAGGTTAAGGTGTAAATAATCAGGTCGTTGCGACGCGAATCACAGGCTAAGTCAATCAAGAAAATCGAAGACCACCAATCAAAATAATCAAACAAGTAAATCAAATAGCGGTCTCGCTATTTTATTTTACCTAGTATAGTTACCAGGGTCGAACACAAGGAGTACGGAATGCGTGGGCTGATAAGCGGCCTGAAGGCTAGGGTATAGGTGCGAAATTGGTCGTTGCGACCCAAGCGATCAAGTCAGCTTAATCAAGAAAAATATCAGACCACTAACTAAATCAAAAATCAATCAAGCACAAATAAAGCGGTCCTGCTATGTATTTAACCTGGTATAGCACCTAGGGTCGAACTCAAGGAGCACGGGTTGGCCGAAGGCCTACGAAGTAGTAAAAACAAATAAAATAAAAGACAAAATATTTTTAGTGGTTTTTTAATTATTTTTATATTTTTTTGGATTTTTAATATGTGAAGAAAATAAAAGAAACACAAATAAGCACACTTCAACAATTTATTTAATGCAACAAAAATCAAGCAAAAATTCAAACAAAAATATTTTTATGTGTTTTATTTTTTTTTATGTTTTCGGTGAATTTTTGGAATTTTTCTGATGTATGTTTTATTTTCTAAAAATCAAACAGTAGCAAAAATGCAAGGTACTGTCCAGCCAGGCCCAAAAGCCCTAGATAAAATATCTAAGGGCCTCAAAAGGGCCTGGAGGTATTTTTCCTGTAAACTAGGTAAAACAAGGAAAATTTGAGTATCAAAATTATTGTTTTTGGGTTTTTAGATTATTTAATAGAATTTTTATGAGTTTTTAGGTGTTTTTAAGTTTTTAAGGTTTTGAATCAGTGAAAAATGGCCAAAATTGGCTTGAAAATAAAACAAACTAAACTAAACAGTACCTAATTTTTATAGAATTTTTAGAGGGGTTTTTATATTTTTTTGGGGTTTTTAAATCTAGACAGTAGCAAAAATGTAGGTTTTTGAATTTTTAAAAATAGCAAATAAACTCAGAAATGTCCTCAAAAATTCACAAAAATCCTACACCATGGTAGGCGCCATGTATCAAATTTTTGTCGAATTTGGAGGTGATTTGATATTTTATTCAAAAATGACAAGAGGGTACTGTGCACAAGGACTGAAATGCAAATACCCAAAGTTCTGGGGGTCCCGGTGTAAAATACCCAGCAGAACACGCGCGAGGCGCGTGCCTGGGGCACTCAGGGACCTATATGTAATAAAAATAAGGTCCGGGGACTAATTGGTAACACGTACCAAAAGTCCGAGGGCCTCAGCTGCAAATATCCCAAAAATAAACGCACATGTGGAAATAAACCACGCACAGGGGCATAAATGCAATTATCAAAAAGTTTCTTTCATTTCAGAACCATCCAGAACTACAAGGGCGTATGATGCAAATAACCCAAAAATACACGTGACAAAGCACGTGGCTCACATAGGCAGGGGTATATAAGCAAATACTCTAAAGTGCAGGGTCCATTGTGCAAATAAACCTAAAACTAAATAACGTGCTTAAATATTTACAGGACTCAAATGAAATAACACTAAGATAAGGGCCTAAGGGTAATTTACCCTTTATTAACCGGAGCTGACGGATGGCCGCCACGTGGCGATCGGACGGTCAGGAAAGGGGGGCGGCTCTCAACGCTGCTGCTCTGGTCGATCCAACGGTCCAGGGCAGGACACGTGTGGATCTAACGGCCTGGATTTAGCGCCTCAGATCTGACGTCAAAGGGAGCTCCAGCCACCAACGGTCAGGATGGCACCTGGAGTGGGAGGCTAATCCGACGGCTCTCGAGGGTGCTGGATGAACTGATGGCCGGCAAACTTCGCCGGCCTCGTGAAGGCACCTACGGCCTCCTCTGTTGCGCCTGAAGATCGGAGGAGCTCCGGCGTGAAGATGCGCAGCTGCTGACGTCCTCCGATGCCCCCGCCGAGCTCGGGAGAGCTCCGACGAGGGTGGCGGGGGTGAAGCTCCTGGGCTGATGTCGAGAGGCCTTAGATGGCCTCCGCTGGTCCTGCAAAACGGCTCAAAAGCTTCGCGGGTCGAGGGAAAAGTGCCTCGACCCAGTTAGGCGACGTGGGGGTGGTCGGTGCGTCGGTGCGGGCGAACCCCGGCGATGCGACGGCGAAGGGGTTCGAGCCCCAGCTCCTGTGCGAGCTGGGTTGAACGGAGGGGCGGAGAAGGTGCGCGTGGGAAGGGCGAACGTGATGGTCGGGTCCGATGGTCGGGAGGTGGTCGGGACCGGGGTGAATCGACGAAAAAGTACGACGGCGAAGATTGGGGGAAATCTGAAATCAAAGGAAAGGGCGGAGCTAAGGGGGTACCTGGATGGATGAATAGACTGGGCTGGAGCTGGGGAAGCTCCCGATCGTAGCCTCGAGGGACGTCTGGGCCCGAGGCTCGGAGCTCGCACCAGTGGCGGAGCTACGGCGGAGCTATTCACCGGATCAGTGGTATCCGGCCCCTCTCCTCGCTGCGACAACACCTGGAGCGAGCTGTCACTCACGCTCGAGCACTGGAGGTCACGAGGGATGGAGCGAATGAGCCAAAGATGATCAATGAAGGAGGCGGAGCTCGACTTTATACGTGGGGATGATCCGGAAAGAAGTGCACGGGTAGGGAAATCAGGAGCGCGGATCCCGATGCGGTAGCTCCGGCGAGGGTCTCGGGTGTAACGTGAAGGAGTCGGACCCGGGGTTTAGGCGAGATGGAGTCGGGTCGAGCGGGTAAAAATCCGAGAATAGGGGTCCGGTGCTCGAGTCCGTGGGAAGTGGTCCTGGGGGGGGGCCAGTTGACCGGGCGGTCAACATCCCCCAGGGCCAATGGCTGAAGGCCACGTGGCTGAATCAAGAAGTGACGAATACACATAGCTAGGGGCCGAATCAGCAAAAACCCAAAACATGAAATATTTTTATTTTATTTTTTTCTATTTTTTGGTGATTTTTAATTAATTTTTGGAAATAAAAATAAGGTATATACATTATATATCTATATATATGTAGGTATATATACAATATATTTTTGGTATTTTTGATTTTTCTATTTTTATTTTGATTTTTGCTTTGATTCTTTTTATTTTATTTATTTACAAAGTATAACATAGACTATTTACAAAAAGTTTAAAAATTAATTTTATATATTTATAAAGCCAAATATATATATATAGGTGTGGTTTATGTACATGATGAAAGGATATTTTTAATCTTTTTGATTTTTATTTTTTTATTTTGTTTTTATATTAATAAATATATACAAATATTTACAAGCATATTTTTGGGTGAGGAAAATATAATTTTATTTATTTACATAGATATTTACACAAGAGCCCCTATCTCCCTCTATTTTGGCTTTTATGCGGTCAGGCCCATGCTGAGCCCTCCCTTGGGTTAGGTTGCTCAATATTTATTCTAAATATTTCCCTCTTTTTCTTTTTAATCTTTATTCTTTTATTTTTGCACAAAAACATGCTAATTATAGGTTTTTACACAATGCATGCTTTTGGTAATTATTCCTATTTACACATATCTACATGCATTTGCAAAGGTTTTTGTAGCTAAAATATAAGAATAAAGAGTGATGAATGGGTATTCATCACCCCCCTATACTTAACTTTGCTAGTCCCTTAGCAAACACTTATTTGAAAAAGAAGTGAAAAAGAAAGAAAGAAAAAGAAAAAGGATGTACATGGATCAAGGTTGATTATTAAACTTGCCTTCATTAAATTGAGGTATGGAGCTCAATCAGATCTTTGGATTATTAATTGTCGGAACCTTATTTAGACTTAAGCTTAAAACCTAACAGCCTCTAAGTTCCACTAATCTATAACCAAGACTCCTCAATGCTCCAGATCAGAACAAGTCATCAATCACAAACCCTGAAGATCATGAATCATTTCTTGTCCTGTGAATGTGAAGTCTAAGCTCTCCACCTCAGAAATGGCAACTTGACAACCCTCCCCAACAAGGTAACTCTATGACCTCAATCTGGCCACTCTTTCCTCGAGGAGCGGGGTATTCCCTTCTAAGTTCAAGTACAACCGGCTCAAGAAGAGGGGGAAGAAGAGAATGGGTCAAGGCCAGTGTAGCCAAGTACCCTTGGGAGCTTGACCAGTGTAGCCAAGTCTCCCTGCTGCAAGCTACAACAGGTGAATCATGAAACCAAGCTTTGCTTATTGCACTTATATACATACTCCGGTGGGATTATCATTTTCTCTCAGACCCACCACTTTTTTGGAGTTTTCCTCTTTTTGCACATTTTTTTTTCGAGTGCATCTATACAACATATACATGTGTAGCATATATACAAGGAGTTTTTCCTCTTGAGCCAGTAGTCTGTCCCTCTTTTGAAGCTTTATTGCAACCCACAACTCCCGTCGTTAGACCTCATGGCAACCAGACCAAGTTGAGACGCACTTCCTTCACTATAAGAAGAAGAGAGGTTCCGCCTAGAAGTACTACCCTCATATGCTACCCCAAGTCAAAGAAGACTGCCTCCTCACCACCTCATCCGTAGAGAGCTCGGTGCATAGTGCTGGTGTCCAAGTAAAGCCATAATCTATATGAGTCATGTGTTGTTGTTAAGTGCTCTACTTAGGCTCATTGAGATGACATGTGACCATAGCCTAGTGGACTCAAAGAATTAAGTCACCATGGACCTGAAAAGCCTTAAACCTAAGTCCTATAAGGTTCCTCTTAGAAATTAGGTGGATTAAGATCTTAATCAAGCTCCATTTCTCAATTTGATTCCAGGCTAGTTTAAATGTCAACTATCATCCAAGAAAAACTATATACATATGTACAAAAAGATGCTTATTTACACAAAGTTTTACAATCATGCCAAATTTTTGAAAAATGTCTTGAAATCATGAGATGATGATGCATGAAGTGCAAGTTTTGCAAAAAGATATTTACACACATTTACACAAGATTTTTGCAAACTTTTGATTTTCAAAACATTTTGGAAAAATTTTGTACTATATACATACTTTTGATACCAAAATATTTACACAAGCTTTACACAAAAGATTTTTGAAATCATTTTTACAAAAATAATTTGTACACTAGCTATTTCTGTGCAAATAAAAGAAGATTATGTACATGAAAAATTTTTAATTTTTGTGGTTTTTAGCCATTTTATTTATTAACACACTCACACAAAGTACGAGTTATGGCTAAAGTATATATGAAATATATACACACCCCCTATACTTAGCTCGAACGATGTCCTCAGAGTCAAGAGCGATGAAGGAGACATAACTCGTGCTAGGTATAGGGAAGTGAAAAGGAAAGCTATACAAAAAGAAGAATGAAAAGTCAAGAGGGACTCGGGTCTCCCCCCTATACTTAGGATCAAGTAATCCTAAGTATAGCAGGCTGTATACTAAGGGAAAACCTGAGTGGAGAATGTACAGGGTCCATCCCCCCTATACTTAGGGTGAAATATCCCTAAGTATAGGCAGCAAAACAAGGGTAGACAGAAACAAAAGAAATACCCGAAATGTCTCACATCCCCCCTATACTTAGGGTAAAGTGCACCCTAAGTATAGCATAATCACAAGATGGAGAAAGGGATGTGGGACTAAAGAATGTGATGATATGGACATCTGGATCTATATACAGCGGAAGATTAGTGAAACTCAGGCGTGAGATGCATTAGATGTGAGTCAAAGACCACATCTCACGCAAAATGAATAGGGGCAAGATCAACGACCCGCGGCTCATGATCTAGAAATGGCTTGAGCCGCTGGCCGTTCACTCGAAAGGTACTCTCAGAAGACAACTCAGATATGTCGATGCTACCGTTGTCGTGCACCTTTCTAACCAGATAAGGTCCCTTCCATTTGCTCTGTAGCTTCCCTGGAAATAGGCGTAGCCTCGCATCAAACAGCCATACTCTCTGTCCAATCTCAAAATGCTTGTGGCTGATATGAGAATCATGCCACTCCTTGACTTTCTCCTTATAATGTAGGCTGCTTGAGAAAGCTGCATCTCTAAGCTCCTCCAGGGCAGCTAGCTCTGCCCTTCTCTGGTCTCCCATACCATCTGGATCCATCAAAATATCTGTAACTGCCCAAAGTGACTTGTGCCTCAGCTCAACAGGTAAATGGCATGGCTTGCCATACACGAGGCGAAAGGGAGATGTGCCCAAAGGTGTCTTGAAAGACGTCCTATATGCCCACAAGACCGAGTCCAAAAGCTGTGACCAATCCTTTCGGTCAGGGCGGACGACTTTCTGCAGAATAGTCTTGATCTCCCTATTCGACACTTCGGCTAGACCATTCGTCTGTGGATGGTAAGGTGTAGCGACACGATGGTCTATGCCGAACTCGCTAGCAAGTGCCTTCACCTGGTCGTTGATGAAGTGAGATCCCCCATCAGAAATCAGAACTCGTGGAACCCCGAACCGCGTGATGATGTGCTTCCTCAAAAATCTGCAAACTGTCCTCGCATCAGCGGCTCGGGCGGGGATAGCCTCCACCCAACGACTCACATAATCAACTGCCAACAGAATGTACTCAAATCCCTGACTCTTAGGGAATGGACCCATGAAATCGATGCCCCATGCGTCAAAAACCTCACAGAAGTGAATGGGCTGCATCGGCATCATATCACGCTGTCCACAAGTGCCCATCCTCTGACAGTCAGTACACCTCTTCACGAACTCATCTGAGTCCTTGAAGAGGGTAGGCCACCACAAGCCGGATTGGAGCACTTTCTGTGCCGTTCTCCTCCCAGAATGATGTCCTCCTGCCTCAAGCTTGTGGCAGTAAGTGAGGACGCTATGGTGTTCCTCCTGAGGAATACACCGACGCTAGACGCTATCCCCTCCTTCATGGTAAAGGATGGGATCCTCCCAATGGTAAGACTTGGCCTTCGCGAGGAAGGTCTCAAGCCTCTGCCTGGGCCAATCTTGTGGGACTTTCCCAGCAACGAGAAAGTTCACAATATCGGCGTACCATGGGAGTGAGGCGATAGCAAGGATCGCCTCATCTGGGAAGGTATCTCGGATAGGATCAATCTGCTCAGAATCCTCAGGCTGCTCTAGTCGGGAGAGATGATCCGCCACCACATTCTTGACTCCAGGCTTATCCTTAATCTCAATATCGAACTCCTGGAGTAGAAGGATCCATCTAGTCAGTCTGGCCTTGGCATCCTTCTTTTCCATGAGGTACCTGATGGCAGTGTGATTTGTAAACAAAGTCACTCTAGATCCGATGATATACGATCTGAATTTATCCAGGGCAAACACTACGGCTAGCATCTCCTTCTCTGTAACCGTGTAATTCCGCTGGGCGGAATCCAATGTGTGGCTAGCGTAATGTATGGCAAATGGAACTCCATCCCTCCTCTGTCCCAGCACTGCCCCTACGGCAAAATCGGAGGCGTCCGTCATGATCTTGAATGGGAGAGACCAATCAGGCGGCTGGAGGACAGGAGCCTCAATGACGCACTGCTGGAGAGTCGCGAATGACGAAAGACACTTGTCGTCGACAAGGAACTCGGTGTCTTTCGTCAAGAGGTCAGTCAACGGTCGGGCAATCCTGCTGAAATCCTGAATAAATCTCCTATAAAATCCAATGTGCCTCAGGAATGACCGTAGCTGCCTCAAATTGGACGGCGGAGCGAGTTTCCTAATGACATCAACCTTGGCCGGATCAACCTCCATGCCCCTGTTGGAGATGATATGGCCAAGCACCGTCCCTTGAGTCACCATGAAGTGACTCTTCTCCCAAAATAGCACCAAATGATACTCAATACGTCGCTGGAGTACTCGGTCTAGGCAGTCAAGACAGGAGTCGAATCCGTCGCCATAGACTGAGAAATCGTCCATGAAGACCTCTAAACACTCCCCTACCATGTCCGAGAAGATCGACAACATGCACCTCTGAAAAGTCGCAGGGGCATTGCATAGCCCAAATGGCATGCGTCGAAAAGCATATGTGCCGAAGGGACAGGTAAAGGTGGTCTTCTCCTGATCCTCAGGAGCGATGGCCACATGGTTGTAGCCTGAGTACCCATCCAAGAAGTAATAATGGCTCTTCCCTGCCAGTCTCTCAATGATCTGGTCAATAAAAGGCAGGGGGAAATGATCCTTCTTGGTGGCTTGGTTGAGTCTCCTGTAGTCAACACAAACCCTCCAAGAGGTGGGTACTCGTGTAGCAATCTCCTCTCCCGACTCACTGATCACAGTCGTGATGCCCGTCTTCTTAGGCACCACATGCAAGGGGCTGACCCACTTGGAGTCGGAAATGGGATAAATAAAATCTGCACTCCACCATTTTGATATTTCCTTCATCACGACCTCTCTCAGGTTGGGTTTCAGACGCCGCTGGAACTCACGCGACGGCTTCACCCCCTCCTCGAGATAGATATGGTGGGAGCACACTGATGGGCTGATCCCATGGAATCTGCTACGCTCCATCCGATACTCGGCGGAGATGATGACTGGGTACATCTCTGGCTCGCCCGCAAGGAATCGATACTTCAGCGAAGTAGGGAGCGGCTTCAGCTCTGGAATGCTCGGTGCGGGCAAATCTGGCTGTGGAAGAAACTGAGTGAAAGCTGCTAAGTCTGCCAAATCTACCTGGGAAAGTGAAAGCGTACTCTCGCAAACTGGATCGGGAGAAGGCTGCTCAACTGCACTGTCTCTGGTCTGCTTTGCATCTACCTCCTCCTCATCTGTAGGCTCAGGTGGAATCAGGTCTGGCATCTGATCGTCACAATCGGCCCAATCAGACTCTGAATCCGAGGGATCTGTATCAACCCCAGTGGCATCAGTACCACCGGAAAACAAGGTGGCCTCAGCACCACCATCACTAAACATCGTGCTGCGATCAAGGACCGGCTCTGCTGCCTCTATGGTATCCTGAACCAGGGTTGTGCTCTCCAGACTCTCCTCTGCTATCATCTCGGCATCAGCTGTATCTGAAAGTGAGAGGATGGTCTGTGTCTCAAGATCTGCCCAAGCTGCCTCATCATCTGTGATCACAAAATCACAGTCCTGGTGGATGTCTGGCTCTGCGTCTGTCAGCTGCTCTGAATCTGTACTCGCATCTGAGCGGGCTCTGAATCTAGCTCTGTAGTCCTCGACCGTCTCTATTTGTATACTCTCGCCCTCGACGCAAAAGTACACCTTCCCGCTATCATGATCAGTCACTGCCTTGGTTGTGGCCAAGAACGGGCGACCAAGGATGATGGGGGTATCGGCCACTGACTCAGGGATCTCCATGTCCAACACTACGAAGTCCACAGGGAATTTTAGGCCCTGAATCGTGACGATAACGTCTCGTAATAACCCCTTCGGCCTCTTGACAGATCGATCAGCGAACTGAAGGACTGTCCTGCTCTGTCGAAGAGTGCCCAACTCGAAGCGGTCGAGAAGGGCTGCCGGAAGAAGGTTGATCGACGATCCGCTATCTAAAAGAGTATGGTCGAACCTCTGCTCACTGATCTGGCATCTGACATACGGGGCCCCTGAATCTGGCCTCTTGGCTGGCAGGCGGTTCTGGATCGCAAAACACGTGGCCTTGGTCAGCACATGGATCTCTGAAGTGTGGTTCCTCCTCCTCGTGACTGTAGTCCTCTCTCTCAAAGATCGCTGGAGAAGGGGGATGTGCTGCAAAGCCTCCTGGAGGGTCAGCTGGATGTGGAATCGATCAATCATGCTCTGGCTGAACTCCTCAAGCTCTCTCTTTTTTGGATCATTTTTCTTCCCCTTCCCCATCTGAAGGGCTCCAGGGAAGGGGATCACAGGGTCCTTCTCAGATGAAGGACTAGGAAAAGGCCTAGACGGTTCGATGACCGGATCCACACATACATCATGCACCACAGTGGGACCAGGAGAAACTAAACCTTTTCCTTTATTCACACCAAAGTTCTGAGATACAACACGGCGAGGAAAAACAACATCTCTCTCTATACTAACACCGGTGGCCTCAGTACCACCGTGGGCTGGCTGTGCTGCTGCTGCTGGTAGACGTCCCGCGGCATCAGTACCGCGGGCTCAGTACCACCGTGGGCTGGCTCGGCTGAACTGGTGGCGTCAGTACCACCTCCTAGATCTGGTGAAGCGGCGGCCTCAGTACCGCCGGTGGGATCAGCATCCTTGGTGGCTTCAGTGCCACCGTCATCGTCTGGAGCGGCCTCAGTACCGCTCTCCTCCTCCTCGTGTGGTGCCTCTGAAGTGTCCTCGTGGTGAAGCTCATATGAGGCGCCGCCGCCTGCTGGGGTCCTACCGCTCCTAAGTGTGACAAAATCAGCATCAAATAGATCCGAAGATGTATCATCAAATGGGTCACTAGGAGTGGCAAACTCAGTATGTACTACCTGCTCAGATTTCCTCTTGAGGTTGTTCGGGTTCGGCTCAATCTGGGCTGGAATGGCGGCCTTCCCTTTCATCAAGTCCCGCATCTCCTGGCGGAACTCGTCCATCTCCCGTCTGAATGTGGCCTGCTGGTCCGTGAGGAGGCGGGCGATGTCATCCAAAGCAGGGCTCTCGTGGGAACCCGACGGGTAGCCTCTCTGTGGGTGAGGCTGCTGGAACTGCTGCTGCTGGTGCTGGTAAGAGGGGTATGAGGAAGGGTACTGCTGCTGAACTGGGTGAGCCTGGTGCTCACGTCTCCACGACTGTCCCTGCTGCTGATAGGGACGCGGATCGAAGGATGATGGCTGGTGCTGCTGATATGCTGGGGGCTGTTGTTGCGGCTGGTGGTGATCTCTCTACTGGGAGTACTGCCCTCCCTGTCCTGACGGCTGCTGCTGGGGCTGGGTACCACCATTCCCCCACCTGAATCCGGGATGGTCTCGTCGGATCCCAGGCTGGGGGCGGTCATACCAAATCCCGTTGACATCCATCAACGGCTCGACATCGTAGGGGGCTGGCGGGAGTACTGCCAGAGGCTGGTCCAGCTGGTAGACCACCATCTGCATCTCTGGAGATGGTGGGGACTGGTAGGTGGGTTGCGGCTGCTGGTACGGCTCCGCCTGTACAAGATGGACCTGTCTAGGCTGCACGTGGGTGCTGGAGCGCTGGGACGAGCTGCTGCTGCCGGCGTCGCCTCGCGACTGAAGACGGGGCTGAGAAGCCGTCTGTGCCTCCTGGAGACACATGAGCTGTGTCTTCATGTCGCTCAGAACCTGTGCCATCTGTTCCATCTGCGTGATGCTCTGGCACTGCTTCTTCTCGATCAGCTCCATGCGGTCCAGCTTCTCGCTGATAATGCCCATGTCCGCAGCTGACGACTCTAACTGTGCTGCTGCTACTACGGACGAACTGGATGGACCTGCATCGACCCGTGCTATCCGTTGGTACTGTACGGGTCCTGGCTGCTGTGGCTGGGGTCTCTGAGAATACAACCGGGTCTGGGACATCACCATGTAGTTTTCAGCCATCTCCTCGTAGATGGCCCAGACCTGGTCGTGGTCCTTGGCGAAGTAGGACCCGCCGCAAGAAGCGTTCACCAGGCCCTGAAGCTCTGGCGTCAACCCGCTGAAGAAGCTCTGAACCAAGTTCGGCTTGGAGATGTCGTGGTGCGGGCATCGATCTAGGAGCTCTCGAAACCTCTCCCATGCCTCGTGAAACTGCTCGTTAGGGAGCATGGAGAAGTTGCTGATCAGGGCCCTCGCTGCATTGGTCCGCCCGAGTGGATAGTACTTGTTCAAGTACTCGGTGCGGAGCTGCTCCCAGGTGTAGACGAACTTCCCTAAATGTTTCAGCCAGGCGGCTGCTCTAACTGCCAGTGAAAACGGGAAGGCTATCATCCGGATCGTGTCCTGGTCCACGTGTCTATCGTGGACAGTGCTGCAGATCATCAGGAACTCCTGGAGGTGGAGGTGGGGCTCCTCAGTGGCCAGTCCGTGGAAGCGGGGTAGCAACTGCAAGGTGTTCGGGGGGAACTTGAAGTCCCCCACGATCGCCGGCACCACTACCCAGTGATGCATCAGAGTGGATCCGGGATTGTGTAGCTCCCGCATCGGTCGTGGTGGTCCTCCTGCTGCGGCGCCTACCGCTGCGGCGGCTGCTGCTGCTGCTGCGGCTGCTGCGGCTCGTGCCTCTGCATCTAGAATATCCTCGGGCTCGCTCTGTTGGTCTCGCTCTGCTCTGAGCCTCTCCAACTCACGCCTCATCTCAATCATAAATGCTCCCTGATCGCGGAGCTGCTGCTGGACTGTCTCAAGTGATGCGATCAGGGTGGAGTTGATCGCTCCCTGGTCAAGTACGAAGTGCTCAGGCTGACGGGAGTGATCATCCGAACTACCGGCTCCGGCCATAGTGACGTCTGCAAAATCAAACGTGCCCAACTCAGGTGCTGTCAAATCAATCAGTCTCTCCTCGGGCTCGTGTCTCTCAGGTAGATCAGAAAGGGGGTCGAGGGGCAACAGGGTGGAATCGTACTCGGGCTCGGAGAGCGGGTCTGAGCTCTCGCGAGCCAACCTAGATGAGGAGGTAGATGCGCCCGAAAGCGGTGCAGCCAGAGGCTGCCTTAGAGACCGTCTACCCATCATCTTGATCTGGCGAGTAGGGCGGATGGGATCTGGAAAAATTATGATCTGAAAACAAACCCCCGGTTCACCAATGCAACGCGAGCTGAAGACCGTGAAAGTTCGGTCAAATTATCTTGTCAATTTTATTTTGGTGAACACACAAAATATCAGAGTGCTTACGTGACCTGTTGGTATATCCGATGCTAACCCAACCGACTGGCCCGCACGAAAAAGTCGGTAATCAGTCGGGACTAGCACCGGGGGGCTCTACCTAGGGTGCGGGTCACTCTCTCGCGCATCCAAACCATACAATGAGGGGGTTGCTCTCCCCAAGACAAGTTTTTAGGGTGAGCGGTTTTTAAGATCAATAATTTTAGCAGTCCCAAATTTTATGGTTTCACTTTTTTTAATCTTTTTCAAAGCAAACAAGAGGCCTAACGAATTTTTCGGTTCTCCTGATTATTAAGTCCAAAAATAGGGGGAGAAGACAAAAAAGCCGATGCACGAGAAATCAATGATGCATGCTGAGTAAGAAATGCGTACCTTGCCTCCAGCACTCTACATGCAAGATGATCCGCGCATAAATGTAAAGACAGAAATAAAACTACCTATATGATGCAACGGGAAAGCCGAGTCCTAAACGAGCAACTTCTAGCGAAGAACCGTCTAACCGGTCACCGACCTCCAAGCCAAAGAGTCCGGTCTTGGCCCGTCCCTCCTCTGTCCGACAAATCGGGGGTAGGAGTAAGCGCTTTACAGGACGGGCTGCGGCACGTAGGCTACGAAGGCAAATGAATCGGTTATTTTTATTAATGATTTTTAAGTAGGTCCAATTATCGATCTATGGGAACAGATAAGCAATTAGGTGTGTGGATCCTACTAATTACGGCACAGTCACCAGAAATTCCTAAGTCTAGGGGCTCGAGCAAAAACCGCGTAAACACCGGAAAAGGCAGAAAGAAAAGAAAAAGAAAGCCGCGAAAAAGCCACGAAAAACCGCTAAGGTCCTAAGGGTCCCCCGAGCACACCGGTGCTCGGCGAAACAGACCCGCTACGGCAAGTCCACAACTGTCCAAGTCCTGAGTCCTGTATTATTACAATAATAATGAATAAAAATAAATCTACCCTAATCCTCACCCACTCAGCTCTCTCTCACTCTCTCCTGCGGCTCCGCGAAGAAGGGAGCCGCCTCCGGATTCCGCGGTTGCGTCGGCTTCTCGAAATCATCAGCCTCGGTCCTCGGGCCCTCGCAAGAGAAAACAAAGTGGTCAGAACCAATAATCAGATAATAATAAGAGAAAAATAAAGGAAAATGAAAAAAATAAGGATGTATGTGCAAAAATGCAAAATAAAATAAACACACAAAATAAAACAAAAACAAAAATAAAATAAAATGAAAATAAAACAAAATAAAACAAAAAGAAACTATAAACAAAAACCGCGAAAAAGCCGCGAGCTCCGAAGAGCCGCGAAAAGCCGCGAAAATAAAAACGAAAAGAACTACTAAGCCGTGCTCCCCGGCAACGGCGCCATTCTGATAAGCGGCCTGAAGGCTAGGGTATAGGTGCGAAATTGGTCGTTGCGACCCAAGCGATCAAGTCAGCTTAATCAAGAAAAATATCAGACCACTAAGTAAATCAAAAATCAATCAAGCACAAATAAAGCGGTCCTGCTATGTATTTAACCTGGTATAGCACCCAGGGTCGAACTCAAGGAGCACGGGTTGGCCGAAGGCCTACGAAGTAGTAAAAACAAATAAAATAAAAGACAAAATATTTTTAGTGGTTTTTTAATTATGTTTATATTTTTTTGGATTTTTAATATGTGAAGAAAATAAAAGAAACACAAATAAGCACACTTCAACAATTTATTTAATGCAACAAAAATCAAGCAAAAATTCAAACAAAAATATTTTTATGTGTTTTATATTTTTTATGTTTTTGGTGAATTTTTGGAATTTTTCTGATGTATGTTTTATTTTCTAAAAATCAAACAGTAGCAAAAATGCAAGGTACTGTCCAGCCAGGCCCAAAAGCCCTAGATAAAATATCTATGGGCCTCAAAAGGGCCTGGAGGTATTTTTCTGTAAACTAGGTAAAACAAGGAAAATTTGAGTACCAAAATTATTGTTTTTGGGTTTTTAGATTATTTAATAGAATTGTTATGAGTTTTTAGGTGTTTTTAAGTTTTTAAGGTTTTGAATCAGTGAAAAATGGCCAAAATTGGCTTGAAAATAAAACAAACTAAACTAAACAGTACCTAGTTTTTATAGAATTTTTAGAGGGGTTTTTATATTTTTTTTGGGGTTTTTAAATCTAGACAGTAGCAAAAATGTAGGTTTTTGAATTTTTAAAAATAGCAAATAAACTCAGAAATGTCCTCAAAAATTCACAAAAATCCTACACCATGGCAGGAGCCATGTATCAAATTTTTGTCGAATTTGGAGGTGATTTGATATTTTATTCAAAAATGACAAGAGGGTACTGTGCACAAGGACTGAAATGCAAATACCCAAAGTTCTGGGGGTCCCGGTGCAAAATACCCAGCAGAACACGCGCGAGGCGCGTGCTTGGGGCACTCAGGGACCTATATGTAATAAAAATAAGGTCCGGGGACTAATTGGTAACACGTACCAAAAGTCCGAGGGCCTCAGCTGCAAATATCCCAAAAATAAACGCACATGTGGAAATAAACCACGCACAGGGGCATAAATGCAATTATCAAAAAGTTTCTTTCATTTCAGAACCATCTAGAACTACAAGGGCGTATGATGCAAATAACCCAAAAATACACGTGACGAAGCACGTGGCTCACACAGGCAGGGGTATATAAGCAAATACTCTAAAGTGCAGGGTCCATTGTGCAAATAAACCTAAAACTAAATAACGTGCTTAAATATTTACAGGACTCAAATGAAATAACACTAAGATAAGGGCCTAAGGGTAATTTACCCTTTATTAACCGGAGCTGACGGATGGCCGCCACGTGGCGATCGGACAGTCAGGAAAGGGGGGCGGCTCTCAACGCTGCTGCTCTGGTCGATCCAACGGTCCAGGCCAGGACACGTGTGGATCTAACGGCCTGGATCTAGCGCCTCAGATCTGACGTCAAAGGGAGCTCCAGCCACCAACGGTCAGGATGGCACCTGGAGTGGGAGGCTAATCCGACGGCTCTCGAGGGTGCTGGATGAACTGATGGCCGGCGAACTTCGCCGGCCTCGTGAAGGCACCTCCGGCCTCCTCTGTTGCGCCTCAAGATCGGAGGAGCTCCGGCGTGAAGATGCACAGCTGCTGACGTCCTCCGATGCCCCCGCCGAGCTCGGGAGAGCTCCGACAAGGGTGGCGGGGGTGAAGCTCCTGGGCTGATGTCGAGAGGCCTCAGATGGCCTCCGCTGGTCCTGCAAAACGGCTCAAAAGCTTCACGGGTCGAGGGCAAAGTGCCTCGACCCAGTTAGGCGACGTGGGGGTGGTCGGTGCGTCGGTGCGGGCGAACCCCGGCGATGCGACGGCGAAGGGGTTCGAGCCCCAGCTCCTGTGCGAGCTGGGTTGAACGGAGGGGCGGAGAAGGTGCGCGTGGGAAGGGCGAACGTGATGGTCGGGTCCGATGGTCGGGAGGTGGTCGGAACCGGGGTGAATCGACGAAAAAGTACGACGGCGAAGATTGGGGAAAAGCTGAAATCAAAGGAAAGGGCGGAGCTAAGGGGGTACCTGGATGGATGAATAGACTGGGCTGGAGCTGGGGAAGCTCCCGGTCGTAGCCTCGAGGGATGTCTGGGCCCGAGGCTCGGAGCTCGCACCAGTGGCGGAGCTACGACGGAGCTATTCGCCGGATCAGTGGTATCCGGCCCCTCTCCTCGCTGCGACAGCACCTGGAGCGAGCTGTCACTCACGCTCGAGCACTGGAGGTCACGGGGGATGGAGCGAATGAGCCAAAGATGATCAATGAAGGAGGCGGAGCTCGGCTTTATACGTGGGGATGATCCGGAAAGAAGTGCGCGGGTAGGGAAATCAGGAGCGCGGATCCCGATGCGGTAGCTCCGGCGAGGGTCTCGGGTGTAACGTGAAGGAGTCGGACCCGGGGTTTAGGCGAGATGGAGTCGGGTCGAGCGGGTAAAAATCCGAGAATAGGGGTCCGGTGCTCGAGTCCGTGGGAAGTGGTCCTGGGGGGGGCCAGTTGACCGGGCGGTCAACATCCCCCAGGGCCAATGGCTGAAGGCCACATGGCTGAATCAAGAAGTGACGAATACACATAGCTAGGGGCCGAATCAGCAAAAACCCAAAACATGAAATATTTTTATTTTATTTTTTTCTATTTTTTGGTGATTTTTAATTAATTTTTGGAAATAAAAATAAGGTATATACATTATATATCTATATATATATATAGGTATATATACAATATATTTTTGGTATTTTTGATTTTTCTATTTTTATTTTGATTTTTGCTTTGATTCTTTTTATTTTATTTATTTACAAAGTATAACATAGACTATTTACAAAAAGTTTAAAAATTAATTTTGTATATTTATAAAGCCAAATAAATATATATATATAGGTGTGGTTTATGTACATGATGAAAGGATATTTTTAATCTTTTTGATTTTTATTTTTTTATTTTGTTTTTATATTAATAAATATATACAAATATTTACAAGCATATTTTTGGGTGAGGAAAATATAATTTTATTTATTTACATAGATATTTACACAAGAGCCCCTATCTCCCTCTATTTTGGCTTTTATGCGGTCAGGCCCATGCTGAGCCCTCCCTTGGGTTAGGTTGCTCAATATTTATTCTAAATATTTTCCTCTTTTTCTTTTTAATCTTTATTCTTTTATTTTTGCACAAAAACATGCTAATTATAGGTTTTTACACAATGCATGCTTTTGGTAATTATTCCTATTTACACATATCTACATGCATTTGCAAAGGTTTTTGTAGCTAAAATATAAGAATAAAGAGTGATGAATGGGTATTCATCATGGGCTACGAAGCAAGAATTCAAAAAATAAAGAAAATAAAATAAAAGATGGTTTTTTATATTTTGCAAATTTTTTTGTAATTTTTAAATTAAGAAAAATGTATAAAAGAAGTAAAAAAAGTCACAAACAATCAATTATTTAACATATCAAAAATGGTCAGAAAATCAAAATAAAAATATTTTTGGTTTTTATAAATATTAAATATTTTTGATATTTTTCTTAGATTTTTCTAATTTTTAGTTAATTTTCTAAAAATGAAACAAGTCTAAAAACAAAAGATAATGTGCAGCCAGAACCTAAAGGTACTTTAAAAATACCTAAAGTGCCTATAAAATTCCAGCAACATATTTATTGTAAAATAAAAATAAAAGTCTAACTATAGAAAAAGAAATTGCATTTTTTTGAATTTTTAAGAATTTTTAATGATTTTTCTAAGTTTTTAGTGTTTTTCAATTTTTAGGGTTTTTAAAAATCCAAATGCAACAAAAACCGAATCAAAAACACAACAAAACAAGCAAACAATGATTTTTTTAGATTTTTCAGAGAAGTTTTAATATTTTAAGTTGATTTTGAAAACTGGACAGAAGCAAATTTTAAGGTTTTTGAATTATTAAAAATATCAAATGAAAACAAACAGAGTCCAAAAATTCATAGAAATTTTTACACTATGGTTAGAGCCACATGTCCAAATTTCATGAAGTTTGGACGAAGTTTGCTATTTATTCAAGCCAATCAAAAACACACAACACACATGGACCTAGATGCAAAGAAAATAAGTTTCAGGGGCTAAATAAGAACACACGTCAAAAGCCCAAGGGGCCAACTGCACTTTTTACACGATATTCAGCACATGTCAAATGACAACACGTATAGGGGTATAAGTGCAAATATTGAAACTAAAATATCAAAGCGTAACATCCACTAAACCTAGGGCTACACATGCAAATATCCCAGAAAGACACGTGATGATGCACATACAACCATACAAGGAGGACTAAACCGTAAATATCAAAAACTGTAGGGTCACATATGCAAAATGGTCCACTACGCTACTTTTATTTTTATAGACTAAATGATAAATAAAATAACGATAGGGGCATAGGAGCAAATTACCCAAACAGGGTGTGCGGGTCACGTGGGGTGACAGATGGTGCTCTCTGAATGGATGGTGACGTGCGGTCCTGGTGTTGACACCTAGCGGATCCAACGGCTGTCCAGAAGGCGTGAACGTGGGTGTACGGAGGCTGTTAGATGTCGGATCTAACGACCTGACAGTCGCAGGAGATGGACAGTCTGGATGTGAACTGGTGGAGAGGGAAGATCCGATGGCTACGGAGGATGCTGGAAGAACTCCTCCTGGGCGAAGTTCGCCGGAGCACCGAGGAAGATTGGTGGCTCCGATGGACGATCATACGACGGCAACAAGATCGTATGGCTCCTCCGCATCGGGTGAGGGGTCGGATGGAGTATCCACCGGTCAAATCTTCGAGAAGGTGGTTGCAACCTGGGATGGCTCCGACGAGGTTGGGCTGAGGTGCTCGGGGGTATCTCCACGCATGACTCGACCTGCGGGGTAAAGCTTCTGCTCGGAGGCTTGCTCCGGTCAAGGTTATTTGAGTAAAGCTAAAGAGAAGCGACGGTGGTGGGCGGAGGGAGGTTCCGGCGATGGGAAGGATGGAACCTAAGCCTAATCTTGGCTTGAATAGCCAAGATTTGGATGATCAGAAAGCGGGGGAAGGATGACGGTGAACAGGGGAATTGATCTAAGTGGCTAAGGGTGGTTGATGGAGCTCCGACCATCGAGTCAGAGCTGGTGGAGGGACGAATGAACGAATCGAAATAAATGGAGCTAGGAAGGAAATGAAAGCTACCTGAGGGTCCTAGATTGATCCTTATCTCCAGGAGGTGAGGTCGGTGTGGGTCGTCGCCTCTACCATACTGCGGAAGGCGGGGAGGCTCAAACGCGGTGGATCTCTGGCCACGTGCTTTGAGCGTCGGTTGCGGCTACTCTCTCCGGCCACCAAAGGCTATGGCCAAATGCTGTCACCAAGGGGAAGAAGACTAGGGTAGTAGGAGGGTGTGCGGCGTGTGCTGAGGGACTGGGGAGTCGAGTGAAGATTTTATAGCAGGTCCCAGGTGGCGAAGAAGATCGGGTGAGGACACGTGAACCGAGGGCGATCCGCCACTGCTTAGGGATCCGCGAGGGTCACAGATCCACCAGGAAGAAGCATGCAGATGAATCGGGGCATGAACGAATTAGATCCGTTTCGAAAAATTTGGAGAAATCGGGCGCGTGGAACAGATCTGCGAAGAGGGGGTCTGGGAGGGGGAGTTGACCGGGGTCAACAACCCTCTTGGACCAATCAGAAAATTTCAGGGTCAAAAACATTTATAAAATAATTTAAAAATAGAAAATGATTTTATTTAAAAATATGTTCAACATGAAAAATGTTTGTTATTTTTCAAATTATTTTTTAGTGATTTTTATTTATTTTTTTGAAAAATAAATTATGATCTATACAATATATTATCTTATATACAAGTATAAAATATTTATGTATTTATATTATTATTTTTATTTTCTTATTTTTGTATAAATACCCCAATTTTATATTTTTTTTATTTACAACATAAAATTTGGGATATTAAATAATATTTTTTTATTTTTATTGGTTATTTACTGGTGTAGAATAAATATGAGTATGATACATATATACATGTGCTATGTACAAGGGGCTAGAGAGATAATTTTATTTTTGCTTTAATTTTATTTTTCTAATTTTTATTTTATTTTTAGAAATATATACAAGGTAGTAGAAACACATTTTTATTTTATTTTTGTGAAAATAAAATATCTACAAATAAGAATGATTATACACAAGGTGGAGTTGCCCTATCTCTCTCTACTTATTTTATTTGGCGATCAGGCAAATATTGGGTCTTTTCTTGGGTTTAGTCACTCAATATTTATTCTAAATATTTCCTTCTATTTCTTTATTCTTTATTCTTTTATTTTTGCACAAATACATGCTAATTATTGATATTTAACAAAATCATGCTGATGGATAATTTATTGTATTTACAACTATATGCATGATGTTTTGCGAAGATTTTTAGCTAAAATAAAAGAATAAAGAGTGATGAATGAGTATTCATCACCCCCTATACTTTACTTTTGCTAGTCCCTTAGCAAACACTTATTTGAAAAAGAAGTGAAAGAGAAAAAGAAACAGAAAAAGAAGGGAAAGAAGGTGAATCAATGCTGATTGTTAAACTTATCTTCATTAAATTGAAGTATGGAGCTCAATCAGATCTTTGGATTATTAGTTTATTGGAATCTTATTTGGACTTTGGTTTGAAACTCAATAGCCTCTAAGTTCCACCAATCTATGGTCAAGACTCCTCAACAATCCAGATCAGAACAAGTCTACATACACAAACTTTGATGACCATGAATCTTTTCTTGTACTGTGTAAGTGATATGTAGCTCTCCACCTCAGAAATGGCAAAGTGACAACCCCCAACAAGGTAACTCTAATACCCTAGTCTGGCAACTCTTTCCTCGAGGAGCAGGTTATTCCCTTCTAAGTTCATGTTCAACCGGCTCAAGAAGAGGAGGAAGAAGAGAATGGACCATGGCCAGTGTAGCCATGTATCCTTGGGAGCCTAACCGGTGTAGCTAAGTCTCCCTGCTGCAAGCTTCATGAGATGGGCATGGGTAACATAAGCTTTGCTTTATTTGACTATATACACTCCGGTGGGTATTTCATTTTCTATCAGACCCACCAAATTTTTTGAAGTTCTTTTCTTTTTGCACATTTTTTTGACGTGCATATGTACAACATATCTACATGGTGCAACATATATACATAAGGAGTTTTTCCTCTTGAGCCAGTAGACTATCCCTCTTTTGAAGCATTATTGCAACCCACAACTCCCGTCTTTAGACCTCACTGCTACCAGACCAAGTTGAGACACACTTCCTTCACTAAAAGAAGAAGAGAGGTTCCACCTAGAAGTACTACCCTCATATGCTACCCCAAGTCAAAGAAGACTGCCTCCTCACCACCTCATCGTAGAGAGCTAGGTGTAAAGTGTTGGTGCAAGTAAAGCCATTGTCTGTGAGAGTCATGTGTGCGTTGTTAAGTTCTTTACTTAGGTTCATCAAGATGACATATGATCATAGCCTAGTGGACTTAAAGAATTAAGTCACCATGGACCTGAAAAGTCTCAACCCTAAGCCCTATAAGATTCCTCTTAGAATTAGGTGGATTAAGATCTTAACCAAGCTCTATTTTTCAATTTAATTCCAGGCTAGTTTAAATGTCAACTGTGATTCAGAAAAACTATACAAATATTTACAAAAATGTAATTTTGAAAATTTTTGAAAATATGCAAAATTTTTGAAAATGTTTGAAAATATGGATGTATGCATGAATGCAGAAGTTTTGCAAAATATTTACATACATTTACACAAGGGTTTTTGCAAACTTTTTGTTTTTCAAACACTTTACAAAAAGTTTGTACTATACATAATTTTGATATCCAAATATTTACAAAATATTTACACAAAACATTTTTATAAATATTCTTACAAAAATAATTTGTACATAGCTATGTATGTGCAATAAAGAATTTTATGTACAAGAAAAAATTTTTAATTTTTATGAATTTTTACGGGTTTTAGCCATTTTACTTATTTACACACTCACACAAAGTACGAGTTATGGCTAAAGTATATATGAAATATATACGACACCCCCTATACTCAGCTCGAACGATATCCTCAGAGTAAATCAAGAGCGATGAAGAAGATATAACTCGTGCTTAGTATAGTAAAGTGAAAAGAAAATCTATACTACAAAGACGAATGAAAGAATAGAATAGAAAAGAATCTCGGGGGTTTCCCCCTATACTTAGGATCGAGTAATCCTAAGTATAGCAGGCTATACACAAAGGGAAATCCGAGTGGGAGAATGTACAGGGTCTACCTCCACTATACTTAGGGTAAAATATCCCTAAGCATAGGCAGCAAAACAGAGATAGAAAAGAATCAAAAGAAAATCAAAAGTCCCACACCCCCCTATATTTGGGGTAAAGAACACCCTAAGTATAGCATAATAAAAGATGCAAATGGGGTGTTGGACTGAAGAATGATGTGATATGGACATCTGGATCTATACAAGTCGGAAGGTAGTGATAATCAGGCGTGAGATGCAATAGATGTGAGTCAAGAGGCCACATCTCACGCAAAATGAAAAGGGGTAATGTCAACGACTAGCGGTTCATGATGTAGATATGGTTTGAGCCGCTGCCCGTTAACACGAAAGGTAGACTCAGATGGCAACTCGGATATGTCGATGCTTCCGTTGTCGTGTACCTTTCGGACCAGATAGGGTCCCTTCTATTTGCTCTGCAACTTCCCTGGAAATAATCGAAGCCTGGCATCGAACAACCATACTCTCTATCCTGGCTCAAACTGCTTGTGGCTGATATGAGAATCATGCCACTCCTTCACTCTCTCCTTATACTGTAGCTGCTCGAAAAGGCTGCATCTCTAAGCTCCTTCAGGGCTGCCAACTCTGCCCTCCTCTGATCTCCTACACTCACTGGATCCAAAAGTATATCTGTGACTGCCCAAAGTGACATATGTCTCAGCTCAACATGTAAATGGCAGGGCTTGCCATAAATGAGGTGAAAGGGAGATGTACTCAAAGACGTCTTGAAGGACGTCCGATATGCCCACAAGACCGAGTCCAAAAGTTGTGATCAATCCTTTCGGTTAGGGTGGACGACCTTCTGCATAATAGTCTTTATCTCCTTGTTCAACATTTCAGCAAGACCATTGGTCTGAGGATGATATGGTGTGGCTACTCGATGGTCAATGCTGAACTCGCTAGCAAGGGCCTTTACCTCATCGTTGACGAAATGAGACCCCCCGTCAGATATCAATACTCTAGGCACCCCGAATCGTGAAATGATATTCTTCCTCAAAAATTGGCATACAGTCCTAGCATCTGCGGTTCGGGCAGGGATAGCCTCAACCCAACGACTCACATAATCAACTGCCAACAGAATGTACTCAAACCCCTGACTCTTAGGGTATGGACCCATGAAATTGATGACCCATGCGTCAAAAACCTCACAGAAATGAATGATCAACATCATATCACGCTGTCCACAAGTACCCATCCTCTGACAGTCAATACACCTCTTCACGTATTCATCAGAATCCTTGAAGAGGGTAGGCCACCATAGGCTGGATTGGAGCACTTTCTGTGATGTTCTCCTCCCAGAGTGATGTCCTCCTACCTCAAGCTTGTGGCAGTAAGTGAGGACGCTATGGTGCTCCTCCTGAGGAATGCACCGACACCAGACGCTATCTCCTCCTTCATATTTAAGGACGGGATCATCCCAATGGTAGAACTTGGCATTCGCGAGGAAGGTCTCAAGTCGCTGCCTGGGCCAACCTTGTGGAACTTCCTTGGTAACAAGATAGTTTACAATGTCGATGTACCATGGGAGAGAGGCGATAAAAAGGATCACCTCATCTGGGAAGGTCTCAGAAATAGGCTCAATCTGCTCAGAATCCTCAAGATGCTCTAATCAGGAGAGAAGATCCGCCACCACATTCTTGACTCCAGGCTTATCCTTACTCTCAATGTCAAACTCTAGAGTAGAAGGATCCATCTGGTCAATCTAGCTTTGGCATCCTTCTTTGACATGAGGTACCTGATGGCGGTATGATTAGTAAATATGGTCACCTTAGATTCGATGATGTACGATCTGAACTTATCTAGGGAGAACACTGTTGGACATGCGAGCCCATAGCGAGCCATTATGCAATAAACGTTATTGCAAATATCATTCCCTGATCTGAAATGAAGAATAAATAATTTACATAATAGGTCCCTCTGTACAATTAGGGTTATGTACCATGGCTATCTTAATGATCATACAGTTGTTGATTCAATTATTGAATCATAGAGGCTGGTGCTTGGATGAATATCTAAAGAGTTAGATTGAGGACTCATCAAGCACCGTCAATTGATTGTTAAGATGTGATCTCCAGCCTGAGTAGGAGATGGCAATCCTTTCCCACATAGGCTGATATCTGACCGACCTCTTGATGCAGGTCCTCTGCATAGGAATAGTGATTCGGAGGTGTCAGATTAGTTAGGTCAATGGGTTGACTTAACGAGATCGAGATAACCAAAGTCCTATATCGTATGCTGTTACGATATGGGCACGCATCCTCTGACCGGAGACAGATGTGTTACTATATGTCTGAGTATGTACATTTGGCAGACCAATAGGTTGATGACCTAATCAAGGTCTATACTCCGGCGCGCTGGTGTGCATATAAGGGCATATGAGTAATACGATCTCTCAAAGGGATCATACAAGTTCATTACTGAACCGGAAGACATGAGCTCACTCATGAGATATTGGGAAGAATCAAATTCCGTGCACGGTCGTCTCGCTTTGGAAGCTTGACTGAATTTGTAGGTTTGATATATACTTTTGGAAAGTATATGATCAAGACCTAGGTATGATATATGCTTTTTGAAAGTATATGATCCATACCAAATCCCAATGATCAAATGAGAACTTACTGATAAAACCCTGAAGTAGACAGTATAAAGTTGATCTAATACTTTGGTTTTATTCTGGGTCTTCCAGTATGCAGGATGTACAGGTGTTGGGAATACCTGAGGGTGATGTGATCATAAACGATTGTATAACCATGACGCTTTCATTCCTAGGGAGTGATGAAACGGGTCTGGATTTTAGTGACTCCTCTCAGTAGAGAAGTAATATTATCTTGGTCCAAATGTTGGACATTGATCTGAATGTGATTCAGATGCAATGAGAAGATTAGATTTGCTGTCTTGATTTAATCAAGCATCTATGAGAGGCCCGAGATCTGGATTTGAGATGTGATCTCAATATCCAAGTCACTATACGTGGAACAATACAATCGCCCTGTCCTTATCTCCAAGTATCTGCGGAGAAAGGACATTATACTTGAAGGAGTTCAAGAATAATTCCTATGATGAATTTACTATCCATGCATTGAGAAAAAGGATAATTAAATATGATTTAATTATCATGAATAATATGAATTCGATTCATATTATAAGAAGAGATATCTAAGATAGTTAAATATGATTTAATTATCAAAGATCTGAATAACATGAATGTGATTCATGTTATTTGGGCACATGAGAAAAGACATCCAAGATGATTAAATGTGATTTAATTATCATGGGTATGAATAATGTGGATAGCACTATCCATATTAATCATATATATTATAAATATGATTTACAATATATCAGAGAGAGAGAGAGAGAGAAATATTGTAAATAGCATTTGTTAATTAGTAATGTGGATTGGATTCACATTAGTTAATTAATTAGAAATGTAATTTACAAATTAGTTTGGGATGTGAATATGATTCACATATTTTTCAATAGCATGATTGAAATATTCATAAATTAATTTGGAATTAATTTGGTGGATATTATTGCAATAATAGTTATTGCAATTTATTGAGAAATAATAAGATAAATAAAAGGAGACAAAATACCACCTTAAATGTAGGGTGGTTTGTTGATAATTGCACCATATATTTAATTTAAATATAAATTAATGTTGTTGTTTTTTAACGAACAACAATCATATCCATTGATTATTACATAGACCAAGCATGGCCGTTGGATCTATGTGTCCCATGGATTGAGATCCATTGGATCCTAAACTAATATATAAGGAGGGATAGCCTAGCCTTTCAAAAACACACATGATGAAGAGTTGTACACGCCTACAACTCTCTCTCTCTCATATTCTCGCCCTCTCTATTTCTCTCCTCCAAAAGGTGGTCGTCCATCTTGTGTTGAGAAAGGAGAGACTCTCGCCTTCGCCTTCGATGACTTGGGGATCTCCTTCTTCTTTGGGGTGACTTGCTCTAGAGGAAGACGGCGGATTTTATTAGACAAAATCAAGGGACTCGACGCTTGGATCTTCATCAAAGATTGCGGGAAGGACGCGACACATCATCGTGCCCGCAAGTGCGTTCTTCGTGGATCGGACTTGAGACAGGAGGATCTCTTGTTTGGGATCTCGCGATCACAACCACGCTCCAAGAGGTATTCCTTATACTTTTTAGTTTGATGAAACGATCCGAGAAGTGTTCTCGTGATCATGTGGTTTCATCTTTAGATTTAAAAATTTTAATTTCCGCTGAATCTCGCGACTAGTGCAACTAGTCGCCCCGATCGTATGAGATACGATCGTCACGCTTCCGTGATGCGCTTGAGGATTATCAATATCCTTCAAGTGGTATCAGAGCCTTAGGTCGAAAAAGGTTTTGGATATGATCCATGAACCAAGGACGACTTGGGTTTGAAAGGGTCGCGAAATTTTTGTCGCATTTCAATTTTCGCACCTCTGATTAATTGAATTTTCGGCATTGTTTAAACTATTTAAACACGAAATATCAATGGGATTTTGTTCCCCATTAAACAAGGAAACATAGGATCTGAGTTTACTAAATTTGGATTAATTTGCTCAAGATATGGCCTTTTGAATATGCATGTATTCACAGTTGCGGGAACTGCAGAACAGAACGTGATTAATTTGTTAATTATGGTTTTGTTACACCTTGAAATGCGTGAAATATCATTTAGGTTCTGTTGTAAATCAAGTTGGAAATCTTAGGGCACTAATTTTGCGAATTTTGGATTTAAATTGATCAAGATAAGTTAATTTTAGTGATTGGGGGTCACTGCTGGAAATTGACATTTTTTTATCATGAACCTTGTGATAAGTCATTCAATTATATTGATGAAAATTAATTATTAATTTTATGAAATAGGTAGTGATAAAAAATTGTGAAATATTTAAAGAGATAATTATTTCATTGAATGACATTTTCCTAAACCATAATGATAAGATAGTTGATCTTGATCATTGGTTAATATGAAATCATCAACAAACATAGTTTTCATGCAAAACCCTAGGTCATCCTACAATAGTTGTAGGATAACTTTTACATGCAAAACCCTCTTGCTTGAATAGGATTGGGGATTTGTTTAGCAAATCTCCTTATAATATAATCAAAATTGTTTTGATGTATATTATATGGTATAATTTCGGTTGAAAGACCGATGAGCATCTCAAAGTACATGATGATCTATCTTGCATTATCCTTTCCTGAGGTGGATATGGTGTTTAGTCGGAGATCGCTGGGGTAGCGGGTTGCAACGTATGTGGTCCGTCCCACTCTCGCCAGTACTGGCCATGACAGCGGGTAGGGACTGGATAATGCTGGAGAAATCAAAGTGTATTTTTCTAATTATTAAAATTTGAAATAATATGTACTTTGAGATTATACCTACTATTCAAGTAAAATTCAAAGTTTGTTGATTGATAATAGGATTGATAGTTAATTTAATGCGATTAAATTAATTATATCCTATTAAAACACTCTATTATGAATAGATGTGTATTTCCCTTGGAAGAATTAATTATGTGAATATGATTCACGATAATTAATTATTAAAATTTGAATAAGAGGTGGAGGATCACATAAGTGACATCCATGGTCTCTTTTCAAGGCAAAGAATTTCGTCGCCAAAAGTTATATATAGGAGACGCTTGTCCGAAGTGACAGATCCTATATACAATTATTTGGATCGGGTTCTTTGCTTCTCGAAAGAGTAAGGCCAATATCGGGTCCTCATATTATTGGGGCGATATTGGATTGCGTATAGCGAGTTTTAAGCCTGTTGATGGTTGGTTCAATTAGCAACGGGTCAACATCACCTTAGGGGTGGTGGGCCCGGGTGTTAAAGACCGAATTGGGAAATGCAAGTTGGACTTGCAAGGCGGAATGTGTTCCCGCTTCTTTTTATCGGATTCGCAGGTTCTCATATTATTGGGATGTGACGAAGATAGGAAAGGAGATCCCAGATCTTGCTAGAGATATAATGGTAAGAATATCTCTTACATTGAAAGTGATTAAGGGAATGAACTTTCATTGTTGACAAGGCAAGACAACTTTGATATAAAAATTCCTAAATCAAAGTAAAATATGTATATAATATATATACACTTATGCAAATTTCTTATTTCAGATAATCTTTCATTAAACCCACTCAATATTATACTCAATGATAACCAGTAATATATCATGGATTGGACTCATGATCCAGATATTGTTCTTGCAATTGGACACATAATGTATGTGGTTGCAATATGCAAGTTTCCTCAACATAATGAGGTATGATAATTAAATAAGACAATAAGACATCACCTTAGGGTTTGTATGTCTCTATAGTCTTGATCTTTCATCGAGTGTACTTTGGAAGTGATATGTCGATGGTGATCGTAAATAATCAATAAAATAAAAGAAGATATTTTGGCATACATATGTGCTCTATGATAACATCTCCCGCTCCCTTGTTAATTCGGTCAGACTAATGTCCAAATTAATTATAAGTGTTCGTTGCAGTCGGATAACAAGAGGGAATATTAAAAACCACTTTTAATTTAATTAAATCAATTTCGAGTGGCAAATTTTTTTACTTGGTGAAGTCCAAGGTCGAACTCAAGGAGGCATCTGTCTCCTTAGGTTGATTTTTAGCAAAGTCTAAGTGTTAGATTTTCGAGGAATATTTTTTTTATCTTTTTCTATTTTCTATGCAGGACACATGCAACAATCAAGCCAATTTAGAACTTAAATCAGAAATGTGTCCAAATAAAGTCCAAAAATTATGAAAATTGACCAGATGATGAAATATGGTGAAATTAAGCTATATTTATTTTTTTGGAATTTTCTGACACTAGATGAATTTACTGTGAATTTAAAATGAATGTAGGTTGACTTTCACTAATTTACTTTTAATAAATATCAAATCACAAAATTTTGGGGAAATAAAATTATCCTAGATAGATCTAATGATGAAGAATCCAGGAAAATTATCAGACCTTAATTTTATTGTGAAATGGAGCTATTAAAATTAAACTAATGAAATCACCAATTAATTTCTTTAGGCCTCGAAATGTTTGCAAATGAGATGAATTTTTTATGCAATGTTAAGTTAATTGTCCTAGAGCTACTGTGATTTTTTGGGAATTTTTGGAGTTATAGATAATTAATTATTAATTAAAAGGTCCAATTGGGTAAAATATCACAGAAATAAACCAATTAATTAATTAATAATTCTCCTAATACCATAAAAATATGACAAGTGTCACAACAGATAAAGGACAAGTTCTACTACAACATGCAATTTTTGGAATTCAAAAATGATGAAATATGACACCTAGGTAAGCGTGCAAAGACAAGTGTGTAATTGCAATACAAGAAATAAAAATTACATAAAAATAAATATGTTGACAGGGACCTGAATGCAATTACCTATAATGCTTGGGGGTGGAATGCAATTTCTCCACTGGTGCACGTGCTCCTCACGTGGGGGCGCTTCACAGGGACTGGATTGTAATTTCTGAAAGTTCCTAGGGCCTCAGTGCAATTAACACATGCCGCACGTGCTCCTCATGTGGGGCGGGTTAGGCTCGGGTGGCTCGGCGGCTCGGGACGTGGCTCGGGCGCTCTGGAGGTCTGGAGGGAGGCTCGGTGAAGCTTTGGGTGGTCCGAGCCTAGAGGTCAGTGAAGAGGCTCGGACCCGTAGACGTGGCGCGATGGGGACCGTTGGATCTAGATTGATCCAACGGCTGTCGATGGCTGGCGCGTGGATGATCAACAACCGTCAGATCTATGCTGACCCAACGGTGATTAACGCTCGCTGAAGATGCGATGTGGTTGGCTGCGGATCGTTAGATCACTGATCGATCCAACGGATGTGTTGCTCCGGTGATGACTACGTGGCTCGCTCCTGTCTGTGGGATCACAACTGATCCTACGGCTCGTGTGCTGCTCCGGATATGGGCGACGTGGCATGAAGATGACCGTTCGATCAAGATGATCGAACGGTGGCTGGACTTCTCCTTCAACGGTCCTCCGCCACCTGCGGAGGAGTTGGCGGGGCTCCAGCGAAGGGGTGTCTGCTCCGCCCGCTCCTCCTGGCGTCGGTGAAGCTCTCCGAGGGCTCAGAGATATCCCGGAAGATGCACGGCGGTGCGGCGAAGCTCCAGGTGGCTTCAGGAGCGGAAGAGGGGTGTTGGAGCACCGTGGCGATGAAGCGCGAAAGTAGCTCCGATGAGCTTCCGACCAATGATGGATTAAGCACCTGCAAGGGGTTTGCGATAGCCGAAGCACGTGGGTGCGTTCGTGGAGATGTAGGAAGTGACGGTGAGGCCTAAGGCGGTGCAAGGGTCGTCCGGCGATGGTGCTCCGCCCAAGTGGCGGAGCTGGAGCTGATGGAAGGTGAAGTGTTGTGTTTGAAGCTATGGACGAGTGCACGAAGATCAGAGCTCCGTCGCGGAGCTCGGAGGAATGGATGCGGGGTGAGAAGATCACGTTAGAGGTGGAATTAAATCAGAGAAAAGTCAAAGAAAAATCAAGAAGAGATCGAGGAAGATGGAGGAGGTTACGTGGGTATTGGAGCTCGGATTGGAGTTCCAGGTCGTCGCTCGAGGGATCGGTAAGGTCCCGAGCTCAAGCAGCTTCGCGGAGGAGGGCTGCGACACGACGGAGCTCGCCGTGGATCTCGCCGGAGAAGGATGATGTCTTCGCTCGAAGATATGCATGATTGCTGTCACCAATCGATCTAGCTGAGCTTGAGGATCTTCTCAGGAGTGGTGGATGGGCGTGAAGATGGCCGGTGATCGAGTATTTATAGGATGAAGTCGACGGCCGGGCTGGTGACGAGGTGAGGTTAGTGGGGTTCGTGGAGCGTCTCCGGTGGTCATCGTGGAAATAGAGGGAGTTGGCGAGGATGAGGGAAGAGTGGGGGTGATAGTGGCTGTGTTGGCGGTCGGCGAGGGTGGCTGGAATGCGGCCGAAAATAGAAAGGGGCAAGCCCCCTCGCGCAAGCTCGAGATCGTGGGAGAGAGGGACGCTGGAGGTGGAAGACGAGGCCCTGCCCGTTGGATTTCTTGATCCAACGGCCTAGATCGAGGCGCCATGGTGCGTCTAGGATTAGATCTGAGGCGCATTGATCAAGGGCCGTGGATCGACCACGTGGCGCAGTGGAGGCGAGGCGCCAGCAGACGGATGTGATTAGCGTAGGGCATTTGATCGGGCGGTTGAGATGCTTGTGGAGCTAACGGCTCAGATGGGAGGGCTGAGAGCGCGATCGAAGGGCTCAAGATGTGACGTGTGGCGCGCTGTAGGAGAGGCGCGAACGAGCGGATCAGATGAGAAGGGGGAAATGATCAGACGGTGGGGAATAGATGCGCATGTGGAAGCGGCTCAACCGTTGGATTCAAAGAGAAATCCAACGGCTGAGAGCAGGGGCAGCTAGGGTAAGGGGAGCGGGCCACGTGGCGCAACCAGAGGGCGCCACGTGGCCAGCTGTGATTGGCTGAGAAAAGAAATGGATGTAGAGAGAGAAGGAGGTCGAATTTGGAAAAACTCAAAACATGAAAGTTGTAGATCTTGATGAGATCTACAAGTTTCATGTTGACTAAAGACGAAGATGAGGTCAAATATGATACAAACATATAGGGATACAAATATACACCTATGTAGTATACAAAAAGGCCCAAAAACCCAACTTCTTCATACGAGCTCCAAATTGGATGAAATTAGTCTTATTTTAAAGGTCTTTTAATGTGTATTATTTTGAAAGTGAGTAGACCTATTTTGGAGGTGGCATGAAGGAATTATGGGTATTTTATGGTCCAGGGGTTCTAGGGCTTTATTGTGTGCCTTTACAAGGGAGATCTTGGCTTTCTTCCTTATATTATTAACTAAGGTGTCCATATTATAAGGGAGAGGTTATTTTTATGAGTGGATATTTTACAAATGATTTTGACTTCTTATTTAATGCAAATGGAGTGCTAAAATGCATATTTTATGAATGCATGTATGAATGCTAATTGTGCATTAAAAAGGGAAATATGCATCTATTTACTTGGGAACAAGCTTCTATTTTCAACTTTTAGAGTGATGAATCACATATTCATCACTATAGACATTTAATCATGAATGACATGGTTCTCTGCATTATGCAGAATGGTGGCTCGAATGAGATGATGTATTCAAAATGTTTGAATACCTACTTGAACCTAAGTCTCAAAGAGTTGAGATGTATGTAGATATGATGAGTGTCATCATTCTACTATATATACTCAAGTCATTCATGAAGCTTCTTGATATTCATATTGTATGAATTTAATGAAGCATGTATTAATGTTGAAATACTCTTACATTGAATTCTTTTGAATTTAATGTAAGAGATCCTTAGTCTTAAGCAATGGTTGCTTATAGATAAAGAGAGCACAGTGGAAGCATGGACTGGACCCATGTAAGAAGGAAAGTCAAAGAGTTGATTGTACTTCTGTGACTTCCATATGACATCCAAAGAGTTGGATGAATGCCAATACTGCAATAAGTCGATGTGTTGATAGTATGACTATCAAATCTGTCTAAAATCCTTAGTGAAGGATTCAGATAGAGCATCAGAATAATCTACATATAATCATTGACGCTGACTTTCTTATTTCATAAGATAAAGTCTGACAATTGTATCCCAATCTTCTAATGACATTTGCAATTGGTTGCATATATATATTAGAAGATTAGAAATTTGATCTTAAAGTTTAGTAGCCATCTACATGGATATTGCTGTAATTGTTGCAGCAATCTCTGTTGGATGGATAGACTTCATATTCTCAGTGGGAGAGCCCTTAGTCTTAGAGAATGTCTCTATGACCTAGATATTAGAATACCCTCATTGTTTTTTTCTAAATGTTGGAAATAAACATGAATTCTGATATAGAACTATCATAAAGAGTTATGATGGATATATTTCAGATAGTAATCTAACATCTAGTGGACTCCACAAAATTAGAAAAATTAATGAATGGTTCATTAAGATTTCTAATACTGAAAATCAAACCTTATAAGATCAATAGGAGGATAAAGATCATTTGACAATGATCTGGCATCAAGCCTCGGACATTTGTCTGTTGATTTGATCAATAGACTAGTAAGATATGAAACTTTAGAATGTCTAAAATTTCAAATCTTACATACTAGTGAATATTGTATTCAAAGAAAAATGTCCAATACACCCTTCTTTAGGAAAGGTGCAAGATGTCAAGGTATTCGGGATTTCACACATATTGATGTATATGAATCATCTATATCATAGTGAACATTATGGATATGTGATATCTATTGATGATTATGATATGAGATTTCTTCTCTTCACCCGAGAAACCTTTGAAATGTTCAAAGATTTTACAATTTTGGTTTAGAACCAAAGTTTGAAGAAAGATGAAATGAATTTGATCTAATCTAGGTAACTTGCACCTTTTAGATGAAATTCAAAGAATACCTTATGGAGATATGAATATCATTTCTATCTCACTCCTCTTGATAAACCTAAACTCAATGGAGTTGTAGGGAGATACAATTGGATCATGTGTGACATGATTTGATCAGTGATGAATTTTAGCATAATTACCCCTTAGTTTCCAAGAATATATGTGTAGTAGAGACTACAATATATATCCTTTATAAGGTTCCATGCATATAGGTTGGAATCTTGCACTTGAGAGTGCTACTTCATTAGGAAAATAAAGGATGGTATTGGATACCTACTTTATGACCTTGAGATTCTTAAAAGATCTCATCTCTGAGAATATGATTCTTGGAGGATTGAGACTCTTGAGAATCAAGATGAAAATGAAGTGAAGGAACTCATTTAATCTTGAGAAGATAATGAGGCTCCTGAAATCAGAAACTAAAAGGATAATTAAAGATGAAACATTAATACCTCTTCAAATGAATTTGAGGATGTATTCCATGTGTCAATCAAGTCTGACAATGATTGGACTTCATGTGATGAAGCTCCTGAGGATCGTGACATGGAAAGATGGATATTAGCAATAAAGTCTAAAGTAGACTTTATATACAAGTGTTGTATATGGACCCTCGAGGATCCACCTATAAGGGTAAGACCCATAAAGGTGTAAATGAATCTTCAAGAGAAGAGGGAACCTGATGAGAAGGTAGAGACTTTCAAAGCTCGGTTCGTAGCCATAAGCTACACATCGGAAGAGAAGACATTGCTTGCAATGAGACTTGCTCTTAGGTAACCTTGCTTAAAATCATCAGAATATTGCTGACCTTGGCTACACAACTTGACCGTTGCATCTTCAAGATGTAAGTCAAGATTGCATTCCTCTAAGAATACCTCTCTGTGGATATTCACATGAAGTAGCCCCAGGGCTTCATAGTTGAGAAATGCAAGATGTGAAAGTTAAAGAACTCCATCTTAGGAATCAAATAAGCTTCTTTTAGTTGAAAATCAGATTTGATGAAATCATAAGTGTTATGATTTTAGATAGAATTTTGATGTACCATGTGAAGTTTAGTGGGAGTGCCATTGTGTTCATCATGCTAAATGTAGATAATATCCTAATCATTTGGAATGATATAAGGATGATAATAAGTATTTTATAGACTGGCTATTCCATACCTTGAGATATGATCTCAAGAATGCCTCTTGGATCTTAATTCTGAAGGTTTTCTGAAGCAAAGAAAAGAGGGTATTGGGACTATCACATTTGTAGTACACCTTGGACATATTCCATTCTTGGAAATTCCAAGAAAGGCTTCCTTACCTTAAGATTTGGTATTGATCTATCTAAAGGGATAGCACCTCAAAGAGTTGAGGATGTGAATGGTAGAACTGCTTGCACTAGTGCGTCAGTTATGAGAAGCTAAGTATATGTTAGATGTGTACAAAAGCCAGATATCTGCCATGCAGTGGGAGTAGTAAACTGTTACTATTCCTACTATGGAGAAAGAACACTTGATTGCAGTAATAACAAAATCTTCAAAGATGATAAGGCTTTAGAGATAGTGATCTCTAAGTCTTGTCTTCAAGTGCTTAAGACTTTATAGATAGAGATCTAAAAGGTCTTAACTGTAATTTCCTTATGAGATAGTGATATCCAGGAATAAGGGTATTCTGATAAGGATTATGGAAATACTGGTTATAATAATTATTAAGCAATAGAGTCAAGGACACTATAATTGCTTTATCAAGATTGAGTATTGGTTGCATAAGATGCAACATTCGCATTGGATACGAGCATTGTTACCTAGGGATATGCAAGTGTCGTAAAAGGACTTGGCATAGTCTTTTGGGAACAGAGTGATTGATCAACTTACCTAGCTATTTTCTAAATAGCCTATGATTGTCACATGAGTGTGGGTTTAAATGATTAGCCCATTAATGGCTCTTTGGGCTAGTGGGAGATTGTTGGACATACGAGCCCACAGCGAGCCATTATGCAATAAATGTTATTGCAAATATCAATTCCTGATCTGAAATGAAGAATAAATAATTTGCATAATAGGTCCCTCTGTACAATTAGGGTTATGTACCATGGCTATCTTAATGATCATACAGCTGTTGATTCAATTATTGAATCATAGAGGCCGGTGCTTGGATGAAAATCTAAAGAGTTAGATTGAGGACTCATCAAGCACCGTCAAATGATTGTTAAGATGTGATCTCCATCCTGAGTAGGAGATGGAAATCCTTTCTCACATAGGCTGATATCTGACCGACCTCTTGATGCAGGTCCTCTGCATAGGATTAGTGATTCGGAGGTGTCAGATTAGTTAGGTCAATGGGTTGACTTAACGAGATCGAGATAACCAAAGTCCTATATCGTATGCTGTCACGATACAGGCACACATCCTCTGACCGGAGACAGATGTGTTACTTTATGTCTGAGTATGTACATTTGGCAGACCAATAGGTTGATGACCTAATCAAGGTCTATACACCGGGGTGCTGGTGTGCATATAAGGGCATATGAGCAATACGAACTCTCAAAGGGATCATACAGGTTCATTACTGAACCGGAAGACATGAGCTCACTCATGAGATATTGGGAAGAATCAAATTCCGTGCACGGTCATCTCGCTTTGGAAGCTTGACTGAATTTATAGGTTTGATATATACTTTTGGAAAGTATATGATCAAGACCTAGGTATGATATATGCTTTTTGAAAGTATATGATCGATACCAAATCCCAATGATCAAATGAGAACTTACTGATAAAACCCTGAAGTAGACAGTATAAAGTTGATCTAATACTTTGGGTTTTATTCTGGGTCTTCCAGTATGTAGGATGTACAGGTGTTGGGAATACCTGAGGGTGATGTGATCATAAACGATTGTATAACCATGACGCTTCCATTTCTAGGGAGTGATGAAATGGGTCTGGATTTTAGTGACTCCTCTCAGTAGAGAAGTAATCTGATCTTGGTCCAAATGTTGGACATTGATTTGAATATGATTCAGATGTAATGAGAAGATTAGATTTGCGGTTTTGATTTAATCAAGCATCTATGAGAGGCCCGAGATCTGGATTTGAGATGTGATCTCAATATCCAAGTCACTATACGTGGAACAATACAATCGCCTTGTCCTTATCTCCAAGTATCTGCGGAGAAAGCACATTATTCTTGAAGGAGTTAAAGAATAATTTCTATGATGAATTTAGTATCCATGCATTGAGAAAATGGATAATTAAATATGATTTAATTATCATGAATTATAAGAATTTGATTCATATTATCAGAAGAGATATCTAAGATAGTTAATTATGATTTAATTATCAAAGATATGAATAACGTGAATGTGATTCATGTTATTTGGGCACATGAGAAAAGACATCAAAGATGATTAAATGTGATTTAATTACCATGGATATGAATAATGTGGATAGCACTATCCATATTAATCATATATATTATAAATATGATTTATAATATATCAGAGAGAGAGAGAAATATTGTAAATAGCATTTGTTAATTAGTAATGTGGATTGGATTCACATTAGTTAATTAATTAGAAATGTAATTTACAAATTAGTTTGGGATGTGAATATGATTCACATATTTTTCAATGGCATGATTGAAATATTCATAAATTAATTTGGAATTAATTTGGTGGATATTATTGCAATAATAGTTATTGCAATTTATTGAGAAATAATAAGATAAATAAAAGGAGACAAAATACCACCATAAATGTAGGGTGGTTTGTTGCCTCTCCTTTTTGTTATCATGTTATCTCTTAATTAAATATTTTATGTTAAATTAAATTTTGTTGATAATTGCAACATATATTTAATTTAAATATAAATTAATGTTGTTGGTTTTTAACCAATAACAATCATAGCCATTGATTATTACATAGACCAAGCATGGCCGTTGGATCTATGTGTCCCATGGATTGAGATCCATTGGATCCTAAACTAATATATAAGGAGGGCTAGCCTAGCCTTTCAAAAACACACATGATGAAGAGTTGTGCACGCCTACAACTATCTCTCTCTCTTATATTCTCTCCCTCTCTCTTTCTCTCCTCCAAAAGGTGGCCGTCCATCTTGTGTTGAGAAAGGAGAGACTCTCGCCTTCGCCTTCGATGACTCGGGGATCTCCTTCTTCTTTGGGGCGACTTGCTCTAGAGGAAGACGACGGATTTTATTAGACAAAATCAGGGGACTCGACGCTTGGATCTTCATCAAAGATTGCGGGAAGGACACGACACATCATCGTGCCCGCAAGTCTGTTCTTCGTGGATCGGACTTGAGACAGGAGGATCTCTTGTTTGGGATCTCGCGATCACAACCACGCTCCAAGAGGTATTCCTTATACTTTGTGGTTTGATGAAACGATCCGAGAAGTGTTCTCGTGATCATGTGGTTTCATCATTAGATTTAAAAATTTTAATTTCCGCTGCATCTCGCGACTAGTGCGACTAGTCGCGCCGATCGTATGAGATACGATTGTCACGCTTCCGTGATGCGCTTGAGGATTCTCAATATCCTTCAAACACTACGGCTAGCATCTCCTTCTCAGTGACGGTGCGGTTCCATTGAGCGGCATCCAAAGTACGACTAGCGTAGTGTATGGTAAATGGCACTCCATCCGTCCTCTGTCCCAGCACGGCCCCTACGGTAAAATCGGAGGCATCCGTCATGATCTCGAATGGGAGAGACCAATCAGGCAGCTGGAGGATAGGATCCTCAACAACTAGACTCTTGAGAGTCTCAAATGACGTAAGACACTTATCATCCACAATAAACTCGGTGTCTTTGGTCAGCAAATCAGTCAACGGGCTGAAATCATGAATGAATCGTCGGTAGAAATTGACGTGCCCAGAAAAGACTGTAACTGTCGCAAGTTGGACGGTGGACTGAGTTTCCTAATGATATCCACATTGGCCAGATCAACCTCCATGCCCCTGTTGGAGATGATATGGCCAAGCACCATCCCTTGAGTCACCATGAAGTGACTCTTCTCCCAAGAAAGCACAAGATGGACCTCAAGCATCGCTGAAGGACGCGGTCTAGGTAGTCAAGACAAGCATCAAACCCATCGCCATAGACCGAAAAGTCATCCATGAAGACCTCAAAGTACTCACCCATCATGTCCGAAAAGATGGACAACATGCACCTTTGGAATGTCGTCGGGGCGTTACATAGACCAAAAGGCATCAGTCTGAAAGCATATGTCCCAAATAGACAGGTAAATGTAGTCTTGTCCTGGTCTTTGGGCACAGTGGCCACCTGATTATATCCGAAGTACCCATCCAGAAAGCAGTAATGACTCTTCCCTGCTAGCCTCTCTATAAACTGATCAATAAAAGGCAGCGAGAAATGCTCCTTCTTGGTGGCCTGGTTCAATCGTCTATAGTCCACACATACCCTCCAAGAAGTGGGTACCTGAGTAGCGATCTCCTCTCCAGACTCACTAATAACTGTGGCGATGCCTGTCTTCTTGGGCACCACATGTAACGGACTGACCCGTTTGGAGTCGGAGATGGGGTAGATAAAATCGACACTCCACCATTTCGAGATCTCCTTCATGACAACCTCTCGAAGGTTCATGATCAGCCACCACTGGAACTCACGCGACGGCTTTGCGTCCTCTTCGAGATAGATATGGTGGGAGCATAGGGACGGACTTATCACCTGGAGATCGTCTACGCTCCATCCTAACACCTTGCGGTTCTTTTCAAGAACCCCCATCAGATGGGATTCTTGCTCTCCAGTCAAATCCGCTGAGATAATGACTAGGTGCATCTCATGCTCACCCATAAGGAACCTATACTTCAACGATGATGGCAAGGGCTTCAGCTCTAAACAACTAGGTGCTGGCGGATCTAGCCTCTGAAATGTCTGAGTGAGCGTGACCAAATCTGCATGGGAGAATGAGAACTCTCACTGAAAATCAGAATCTGGTAAAGACTGCTCTGCTGGTATGTCTCTGCTCTGAATGGGATCAGTCTCATAGCTGCTGGCTCTGTGGAAGTCAAACACGGAATCATATAATCAAACTCTGCCCAATCTATGTCTGATTCTGAGGGATTTCAATCTTAATAGCACATATCAAGTGCCTTGCTATCGGGAACACGGTCTGCTGCCTCTTGTGTCCTCTGCCAGGAATGTTCTCTCCAAGCTCTCCTCTACTAGAATCTGCGCATCAGCAGGATCTGAAGGTGAGAGGATGGCTCGTAAAACAGGGTTTGACCAAACTGCCTCATCATCTGTGATCACAAAATCACACTCCAGGTGGTCGCGTCGCTCTGCCTCTGTCATCTGCTCTGAATCTATAGGAGGGTTTGAGCAAGCTGAATCTCTGGCTCTAGTCTCCTCAATCATCTCTATTTGTATACTCTCGCCCTTGACATGAAAGTATACCTTCCCGAAATCATGATCAGACACTTCCTTGGTTGTGGCCAAGAACGAGCATCCTAGAATGATGGGGGTATCGATCACGGACTCAGGGATCTCCATGTCCAACACAACGAAGTCCATAGGGGAATTTGAAGCCCTGAATTGTGACGACAACGTCCTTCAGTAACCCCTTCGGCCTCTTGACAGGTCGATCAGCAAACTGAAGGACCGTCCTGCTCTGTCCGAGAGGGCAAAAATCGAATCGGTTGAGTAAGGCTGCCGGAAGTAGGTTGATGGAAGAACCGCTATCTAATAGAGTCCGATCGAACCTCTTCTCATGAGTATGGCATCTGACATAGGGAGTTCATGCATCTGTCCTCTTTGCTGGCAGACAGTTCTAGATGGCGAAGTAAATGACGTGAGTGAGCACTTGGATCTCTGACTGGTGGTTCCTCCTCTTCCTGCGAATAATAGTCATGTCTCTGAGGTTCTTCTAGAAGAGGGGGATGTGCTCCAAGGCCTCTTGTAGAGTCAGCTGTATATGAAATCTGTCCATCATCTACTGGCTAAACTCTAGTTGGTGTGATTTTTTTGGATTTTCTTTCTTAGGCCCCTTAGCCAAGCGGAGTGCTTGGGGGAAGGGGACGGCTGACCCCTTCTCAGATGAAGGGCTAGGATCGGGTCTATGATGTTGTGGCAAAGTAGAGTCCATACATAAATCATCAATCAACACAAATGGACTCGTAAATGACAAACCCTTTCCTTTATTCTCAAAACAGTCCTGAGATACATGAATAGCAGGAAAAACAACAAAAAAAGAATTGGTGGCCTCAGTACCACCTACGGCATCTGGACTCGCGGCATCAATACCGCGCTCTGGCTTAGCATCTCTGGTGGCATCAGCACCACTTCCTCCATCTGGTGAAGTGAGGTCTCAGCACCGTCAATTGGATCAACGTCCTTGGTGGCATCATCACCACCACCACCATCATCATCATCACAAGCGACATCAGCACCGCTCTCCTCATCGTTTGGCACTCTTGAAGCTGCATGGGGTTGTCGCTCAGATGAGGTGCTGCCGGCTGGCATCCTACCGCTCCTAAGTGTGACAAAGTCAGCATCAAACATGTATGCAGAATTATCACCAAGGGAATCACTAGGAGTGGTAACCTCTGTAAACTCTACCTACTCATACTTCCTCTTGAGGTTGTTCGGATTCGGCTCTATCTAGGCAGGGATGGCAACCTTTCCTTTGATGATCTCTGTCATCTCCTGACCGAACTCATCCATCTCTCGTCGAAAGGTAGCCTGCTGGTCGGAGATGAGGCGGGCTAGGTCGTCTATGATGGGGTTCTCATAGGCTGGCCCATGAGAACCTGACGGGTGGCCTCTCTAAAAATGAGGCTGCTGCTGCTAGGAGTGAGAGGGATACTGGGGTTGAGAGTGATACTGTGGAGGTTGTTGTGGCTGCCTCCACGGTTGTCCCTGCTGGTAGGGACGAGGACCATGCTGCTGGTACGACTGGGGATGTGGCTGCTGCTGGTGTGGGAACTGGGGATGCTAGTGCTGCTCTCGCTACTGGTTGTACTGGCCTCCCTGAACTGGAGGCTGCTGCTGGGAACTGGTACCTCTGGTCGACCAACGGAATCCATGATGGTCTTTTCGGATCCCAGGCTAGGGTCGGTCATACCATGTCCCGTTGACGTCCATCAATGACTCCTGCTCGTAGGTGGGTGGGGGAGTACTGTCAGGGGCTGGTCCATCTGATATACCACCATCTGTCTGTCCTTAGATGGTGGTGACTGGACGTATTGCTGCTACTGCGGCTGGAACGGCTCCGCCTGAACAAGGTGAACCTTTCGGTACTGAGTGGAGGGCTGGGTCGTGCTGCTGCTGCCGGTGTCTGCTCGTGACCTAAGACGGGGTTGAGAAGCCGTCTGTGCCTCTTGGAGACACATGATCTATGTCTTCAGGTCACTCAGCGTATGTGACATCTGATCAATCTGCGTCATGCCCTAGCACTGCTTCTTCTCAATCAACTCGATCCGGTACAGCTTCTTGCTAATGATCCCCATGTCAGCGGCTGTCGACTCTCCATGTGATGTTGCCGCTAATGATCTAGAAGGACCAGCATCGACCCGTTCTATCCTCTGATAAGACACGGCCTGTGGCATGGACATCCCCTGAGTGTAGAGTCGGGTCTGGGACATAACCGTGTAGTTCTCAGCCATCTCCTCATAGATGACCCATACATGATCCTCATCCTTGGCGAAGTACGAGCCCCCACAGGATGCGTTCACTAACCCCTGCAGCTCCGGTGTAAGCCAACAGAAAAAGCTCTGGACAAGGTTGGGCTTTGATATGTCGTGATGGGGACACCGGTTTGTGAGCTCCCTGAAGCGATCCCATGCCTCGTGAAACTGCTCATTGGGGAGCATGGAGAAATTGCTAATCAGGGCCCTAGCTATATTGGTCTGTCCGAGTGGATAATACTTGTTGAGATACTCGTTCAGGAGCTGTTCCCATGTAGTGACGAATCTCCCGAGGTGTTTTAGCCAGTTGGCTGCTCTGTCGACGAGGGAGAAAGGGAAAGCCATCATCTTTATGGTGTCCTCGTCCACGAGGCGATCGTGGACAATGCTGCATATCATCTCAAACTCCTGGAGATGAAGGTGTGGCTTCTCGGTGGCGAGTCCGTGAAAACGAGGCAGGAGCTGGATCGTCTGGGGTGGGAGCTTTAAATCTCCCAAAATAGCCAGCAACACTATCCATCTGCAGGTGAGATTTGCACCAGGGTTGTGCAAATCCCTCATCGGGCACGCGCTGCTGCTGGCTGAACTGTCTGCGTGGGCTCCTCTCCCTTAGGAATATCTCCTCCACCAGGTCTGCGCTGCTCTCTGTCTGCTCGCATCTGCTCCATCTCCTGGCTCATATCTACCATGAAAGCCCCCTGATCTTCGATCTGTCGCTGCATCATCTCAAGGGAAGCTAACATGGTGTTGTTGATCGCACCTTGGTCCAACACGTAAGTCTGCTCTCCTCTGGGACCATTGGTGCGCTCCTCGCTGCTGGCCATGGTCTCTGCAAAGGCAAAAGATCCAAACTCAGGTGCTGATAAATCAACTGGCTGCTGCTGTCTCTGATCAGGAACCTCAGGACTGGTAGAAGGATGGTCGAGGGGGAATAGGGCGGAATCGAACTCGAGTTCGGAGAGCAGGTCTCGGCTCTCGTGAACCAATCTAGATAAGCGGGTCGGAGTGCTCTAAAGCGGTGCAGCCAGAGGCTGCCTAAGGGACCTCTGACCCATCATCTTGATCTGGCGAGTAAGGCAGATGAGATCTGAATAGAAAACAGAATCGGTCAAGCAAAACCCTCGATTCACCTACGCATGTAGAGCTAATGACCGTGAAGGTTCGGTCTTTTATCTTGTCGTTTTTATTAAGTGATCAATCAATCTATCAGAGCGATTAAGCGAGCTATTGGGAATCCAATGCCCCCAGGAGACTGTCACGATCCAAAGCTAGATCTTTCCCAGCCAATACAAGTCGCGGACCATTTCTACCCGATCGACTTGCTCTGTTAAGGATATCGTGGCCCGCTTTACCAGAGACCGGAGCGATCCTCACTGGAGAACGACTAACTCAGAATCAATAGTCTGAAGAAGGGTCAGATGTAGCTCTATCCTAGGGTGTGGGTCACTCTCAAGCTCATCCAAACCATACAAGGAGGGGATTGCTCTCCCAAGATAAGTTATTAAGTCAATGTCTTTTAAGATCAAGTTTGATTAAACAGTCCCAATTTTATGGTTTTTGTTTTTAGGTCTTTTTTAAAGCAAACAATGCCTAACGAATTTTTTGGTTCTCCTGGTTATTTATAAGTCCAAAAACTGGGGGAAGATGAAAAAGCTGATGCACAACTAAATACGATGATGTATGCTGAGTAAGAAATGCGTACCTTGCCTCCAGCACTCTACAAGCAAAATGATCCGTGCATAATTTAAATGACAGAAATAAAACTAATCTAAATGATGCAACGAGGAAATCGATCTTAAGCAGATAGTTCTACACGTGAAGCACAATAGCTAACGGGTCAACGAGAGAGATCGAGGTCCGGTCTCTGATGCCGATCAGTGTCCACCACAACGGATCCTGCCAGCACTGTATACAGCCTCTAGCAGCACGTGACCCCTCAAGTGACCAGGTTAGCTTTTTATTAGTGAATTAATTAATAAGGTCCAATTACGATCTATAGGTGCAGAAATGTAATTAGGGTTGAGCCTTAATAATTACGTCACAAGGCAATATAAAATCATAAGGTAAGGCCAAAATCCTTGAGAATCAAAGAAAATAAAGACGATAAAATCAAAAATCTGGCGAAAACCACGGTGAGGTCCCCCGAGCACACCGGTGCTCGGCGAAACAGACTCCGAAAATCACCAAGTCTCTGAGTGTCATGTCCTATATTATTACACCAATATAATGTTTAAAAATAAAATCTAAACTAAACTAATCTAAATCCTCCCAACAGAGGTGTGTCAGTCCAACAATTATTATAATAATGAAAAATAAAATAAAATAAAATAAAATGCAAAAATAAAAATAAAAAGAAAACAAATAAAACAAAAATAAAAAGAAAGGCCGTAAAACAAAGAAAAGCCGACTACTAGGCCGTGCTCCCCGACAACGACGCCATTCTGATGACCCAAAATCCCATAATCAGGTTAAGGTGTAAATAATCAGGTCGTTGCGACCTGAATCGCGAGGCTAAGTCAATCAAGAAAATCGAAGACCACCAATCAAATTAATCAAACAAGCAAATCAAATAGCGGTCTCGCTATTTTATTTTACCTAGTATAGCTACCAGGGTCGAACACATGGACCACAGAATGCATGGGCTATGAAGTAGTCGAGAATTCAAATAAAATAAAGAAAATAAAATAAAAGGTGGTTTCTATTTTGTAAAATTTTTGTAATTATTAAATTAAGAAAAATGTATAAAAGAAGTCAAAAAGTCGCAACCACTCAATTATTTAACACACTAAAAACAATCAGAAAATAAAAATAAAAATATTTTTGGTTTTTATAGATATTCAAATGTTTTTCATATTTTTCTAGGATTTTTCTGGTTTTTAGTTAAATTTCAAAAAATGAATTAAAGCTAAAAACAAAAGATAATGTGCAACCATAACCTAAAGGCACTTTAAAAATACCTTAAAGTGCCTATAAAATTCCAGCAATAATTTTATTGTAAACTAAAAAAAGTCTAAATATAGAAAAAGAAATTGCATTTTTTTGAATTTTTAAAAATTTTTAAAGATTTTTCTAAGCTATTTAGTGTTTTTCAATTTTTAGGGGTTTTAAAAATCCAAATACAACAAAAATTGGATTGAATAAAAAACACAACAAAACAAGCAAATAATGATTTTTTTAGGTTTTTCAGAGAAGTTTTAATATTTTTAGTTGATTTTTAAAACTGGACAGAAGCAAATTTTAAGGTTTTTGAATTATTAAAAATATCAAATGAAAACAAAAAGAGCCCAAAAATTCATCGAAACTTTTTTACTAGGGCAAGAGCCACGTATCCAAATTTCATGACTTTGGACGAAGTTTGCTATTTATTCAATCCAATCAAAAACACACAACACATAGGGACCTAGATGCAAAGAAAATAAGTTTCAAGGGCTAAATAAGAACACGCATCAATATCCCAGGGGGAAACTACAATTTTCACACGATATTCAGCACTTGTCAAATAACTGCACGCACAGGGGTATAAGTGCAAATATTGAAACTAAAATATCAAAGCATAACAACCACTAAACCCAGGGCTACACATGCAAATATCACAGAAAGACACGTGACGATGCACGGGCAACCATACAAGGAGGACTAAACTGTAAATATCAAAAACTGTAGGGTCACATATGCAAAATGGTCCACTGTGCTACTTTTATTTATAGACTAAATGACAAATAAAATAAAAACAGGGGCATAGGAGCAAATTACCCAAGCGGGGCATGCAGGTCACGTGGGGTGATAGATGGCGCTCTCTGAATGGATGGTGACGTGCGGTCCTGGCACTGACACCTAGCGGATCCACCGACTGTCCAGAGGGCGTGAATGTGGGCGTACGGAGGCCGTTAGATGTCGGATCTAACGGCCTGATAGTCGCAGGCGATGAACGGTCCTGATGTGAACTGGCAGAGAGGGAAGATCCGGCGGCTACGGAGGATTCTGGAAGAACTCCTCCTAGGCAAAATTCATCAGAGCATCGAGGAAGATCGGTGGCTCCGATGGATGATCGGACAGCAGCAACAAGATCGTATGGCGCCTCCGTGTCGGGTGAGGTGGTCGGATGGAGTATACACCGGTCAGATCTTTGGGAAGGTGGGTGCGACCTAGGATGGCTCTGGCGAGGCTGGGATGAGGTGCTCGGGGGTATCTCCACGTGCGACTTGACCTACGGGGTAAAGCTCCTGCTCGGAGGCTTTCTCCGGCCAAGGTTATTTGAGTAAAGCTAAAGAGAAGCGACGGTGGTGGGCGGAGGGAGGTTCCAGCGATGCGAAGGATGGAACCTAAGCCTAATCTTGGATCAGATAGCCAAGATTTGGATGATCAGGATGCAGGGGAAGGATGACGATGAACAAGGGAATTGATCTATGCGGCTAAGGGTGGCTAATGGAGCTCCGACCGTTGGGTCGGAGCCGACGGAGGGACGAATGAACGAATCGAAATAAATGGAGCTATAAAGGAAATGAAAGATACCCGAGGGTCCTAGATTGATCCTTAGCTCCAGGAGGTGAGGTCGGTGTAGGTCGTCGCCTCTACCACGCTGTGGAAGGCGGGGAGGCTCAAATGCGACGGATCTCCAGCCACGTGCTTTGAGCGACTGCTGCAGCTACTCTCTCCGGCCACCAAAGGTCCAGCCGAATGCTGTCACCAAGGGGAAGAAGACTAGGGTAGTAGGAGGGTATGCGGTGCGAGCTGAGGGACTGGGGAGTCGAGTGAAGATTTTATAGTAGGTCCTAGGTGGCGAAGAAGATCGGGCGAGGGCATGCGAACCGAGGGCGATCCGCCACTGCCTAGGGATCCGCGAGGGTCGCAGATCCACTAGGAAGAAGCGGGCGGTGGAATCAGGGCATGAGCAAATTAGATCCGTTCCAAAAAATTTGGAGAAATCAGGCGCGCGGAATAGATCCACGAAGATGGGGTCCGGGAGGGGGAGTTGATCGGGGTCAACAACCCTCTTGGACCAATCAGAAAATTCCAGGGTTAAAAACATTTATAAAATAATTAAAAATAGAAAAAAATTTATTTAAAAATATGCTCAACATGAAAAATGTTTTTTATTTTTCAAATTATTTTTTAGTGATTTTTATTTATTTTTTTGAAAAATAAATTATGATCTATACAATATATTATATTATATACAGGTATAAAATATCTATGTATTTTATATTATTATTTTTATTTTCTTATTTTTGCACAAATACCCTAATTTTATATTTTATTTATTTACAACATAAAATTTGGGATATAAAATAATTTTTGTTTTATTTTTATTGGTTATTTACAGGTGTAAAATAAATATGAGTATGATACATATATACATGTGTTATGTACAAGGGGCTAGAGAGAGATTTTTATTTTTGATTTAATTTTGTTTTTCTAATTTTTATTTTATTTTTAGAAATATATACAAGGTAGTAGAAACACAATTTTATTTTATTTTTGTGAAAATAGAATACCTTCAAATAAGAAGGATTATACACAAGGTGGGGTGGTCCTATCTCTCTCTACTTATTTTATTTGGCGATCAGACCCATATTGGGCCCTCTCTTGGGTTTAGGTCACTCAATATTTATTCTAAATATTTCCTTTTTTTCTTTATTCTTTATTCTTTTATTTTTGCACAAATACGTGCTAATTATTGATATTTAACAAATGCATGCTGATGGATAATTTATTGTATTTACAACTATATGCATGATGTTTTGCCAAGAATTTTAGCTAAAATAAAAGAATAAAGAGTGATGAATGAGTATTCATCACCACTTTATCCATTTTGATCATTCTTCCTCTAATGTAACCCCAAAGAAGTATTTGGATTGAGTGCCTAGTGATAAAAGGTTGCTCCCCAACCTGTCGGCATGGATAAGGAGTAGGAGAAGCGACCCCCTTGACCGGAGCACCGTCTCCACCTTGGCCCTCTGCTCCTAGGTCTCCTGGCTTGGTTTGAGCTGATATTCTTTACTTTCTAGGTAATTTTCGTTATTGTCATTTAATACCGACCTTTAATTTCTGCATTTACTTGTCAATTTTAGTGTAATTTTGGGATTATAATTCGCTAGATCTATAGAGCTCCGGCCATTGTATCATCGCAAACTTCCCCATAATCAGACTCACTTTCTCCCCCTCTCATTCCTCACTCGCTTCTCCATAAGATCCACACTCTTGCCCCTTGTACCTGCATGAATCAAGCAATCCGAGTTGCGTCATTCACCTCCGCTTGCAGCTCGTCGCCTCCACTCATTTCCCCTTGTTCTTCCCTGAATAATTGTCGTAATCGATCACCTTTGCACTGCCATTCGTCCTACAATGTTTGCAAGTCCTCAAGGGGCCATTTGAGGCCCAATCTCTCCTAGGGGCTCAGTCCAAGAGTCCTAAACTCCATCGAGCCACTAGGACCCCATCAATGGGTCCTGGACACTTTTGAGGGTTCTATTTGCTGCAGACTCCTTCCAGACACCTTAGCACTTCAGCAGCAACGAGGAGGGTCAGACGATAGAGTTTTAGTGGATTCAAGCTAGGAGGTGACATGGTTCTTCCCTATTCCTCCAATTACCTTCTCCACCGTCCGATCACGCACCCTGTTCCAGATCCTATAAGAGTCATCTGATCTGAGTTCCAACCATTCTCATATCAGCGTTGGGATCTGATCTCGTGCGTCCAGCGTTGAATCATTATCACCAAATGCCAGATGTTGGATAACATAAATGAAGCACGCTACACCACACGATCGTGCATATTTCAAGGGGTAATTATATAATATACCCTTTTTGTATATTTCATTTTAGTCCTATAAATACTTAAAGATGCTTTATATTTTATGCAAAAATTGCACGAACCCCTTGAGTTTATTGTATATTGCATCAGGGTCCACGCCATCTCTACTTGAGTTGGGCAAATTACAGGAAGCCCCCACCAGCTTTGTTTATTTCATTTAATTTATAAAATTTGCAGTTAAGTTAAAAACTTTGGGTATTTTGCATGTAAACCCTCGTATCTTATTTTTATTACAAATCCCTACAAGGGTATAAATTAATTTGTTGTCATTTCTATTTTATTACATAGCTCCTATGCTCTGAAAATAATGGGAAAGTAGCTGAAGGTGCTTCATTTTATGCTTGTTCACGTAATGTTTTTGTTTTTCATTTTCTTGCATTTTTCCATTTATTAAAAATCAAAAGGAACCTATTTATTCCTTGTTTGTTTAGAAAGATACAAAAGAATTAGAAAACTTTATCTAAAAATTCCAAAAAAACTAGATATTGTTACTATATAATACAATTCCAGATCAAAAATCGCAAAAAAAATAAATAAAAGGAAAACCTTAAAATTTAAAAAACCCTTTTAACTCTATAAAAATTAGCAAAAAATCTATAAAACAAAAAAATAGTTTTTTTGTTGTTGAATTATATATATATATATTATACTTTGTATTAAAAATAGTTTTGAGAAATTTCGAACTTATTTTCTAATTTCAGATCTCAAAACAATTTGACCTTATTTTTAACTCCCTGTTTTGGAGTATTTCATACTTTTAATATATATAAAAATTAGAAAAATACCTAAAAATCAAAAAATAGAGAAAACTATTTAAAACACAAAAACTATTTATTTTGTAATTTTTGACTATATAAGTATATTTATAAATATAAAATTCTATATAGTATATATATATACTTAATACTACTTATATACTTAATATTAGTATTAATTATAAAGGGGTTGGGGAGCTTGCATCCAGGTGCATGTAATTTCACATGTACCGGGGCCTATATCTTCTATATTCTTTATTTTTTTGGAAAATATCACCATGTATATTCATCTATATATCCCTCCATTATGCCATTCGAATTTTGTTAGAAACATAGATTCCTATGTCCTCCATCTAGAACATGATGATTACAACAATTCTAAGACCGTTAAAATTACTCGTTCTAGATGGAGAGCATAGGAGTCTTAGTTTCTGACAAAATTTGAATGGCATAATCGAGGGATATATATAGATGAATATATATGGTGATATTTTCCAAAAAAGTTAAAAAACGTGGAAGATATAGGCCCCAGTGCATGTAAAATTACATGCACATGTGTGCATACTCCGGAACCCCAATTATAAAAATCTAAATATATTTTAAAACTCTTAAAAAATAAAAATAAATAAAAAACTATGAAAGTAGTAAGGTCGAATCCGGCATGTACAGTCTCTCCTAAGTCTACCCTCTATGCTAAGGTGTCTATAGTGTAAATACCACAGATGTCATCAATACATTGCCACGTATCAGAAGGGGGAACTCCAAGGTCTATGATTTCTGAGTTTGTCTCCCTGAAGAGAAATTCTCGGGTCTCAATCTCACCCATGATAAAGCAAACCTCTCTGATGTCAACAGATAGGTCATATCACTCGGGGTTAACTAACACAGGTATACTTTCATCAGATGCGGATCTCTGGTCAGTGGTGGGTACGGTCATCAAGGCAACGCTCTCGTCAGCAAAACGAAAGCAAATATGTACAGATCCATAATCAATAACGACGCTCTTAGAGGTGAGAAAAGGTCATCCCATGATGATTGGAGGATGCTCCACATGGGTGGAGGTCTCCATGGTCAATACAAAAAAGTCTACAATGAAGCTCATGCCATTGATCTGGATGATGGTGTTTTCTAGAATACCCCTCAGCCTCTTTATTGATCCATTAGCAAGCTGGCAAATCATCATGGATTTCTTGAGAGGCCCAAGATGAAGAGATTTTACCAACGATAAGGGTATTATATTAATCAAGGCACTACCGTCAAGGAGAGTGTGATCATAAAATAAAAAATGGTATATCTCACAAGAGGTGTAACAGTGTTCCCCTTCGTAATGTGTGAACGGTGGGTGATGGAGTAGGCAGTGGCCATTGTGAGAATGTGTCGCTCGGATCTGCTTTGTCTCTTTCTTTTCTTGGGCTTGGATGTAGATAATTGGTTCATGGCTTGGCGAAGTGGGGCCTCAATAATATCAAGAATACTG